>QYAI01000026.1:0-457583 GCA_003988855.1 Arachnopeziza araneosa
CTAGTGTGGAGCGCACATAAACGCTTTCAGGCAAAATGCGATTTTCGCGTTTTCGCATTTTTGGGTTTTGATAAAATCGGTCATAAGAACGCGCCATAGCCAGGGCACGCGAGAGAGCTCCGAGAGCCAATGCTGATAGTCTGACACAATCATCTCTGATAGTTTCACGAAGGACTACACGAGACCAGAAATCCACGCCAGCTGAGGCCAAGCTCGGCACGAATCGTAGGCGAAAGAGATCGAAGTACACGATATCTTTTTGCTCAAATAACCCCTTCGTGAGAGAAACGTGCATCGTAAGCGATCCTATAGGTACGTTTTGGCCCGAAGGTCGCTTATTTGTGTTTGGTTTCAATTCGAGTTTAGGGAGAGATCTCATAGGCGTCCATTCCTCTCCAACATCCTCTCTCACCCGCCCGGTCGTGTATTTCCGCTTAAAATGCTTAGCATTTTCTTTCCGGACATGGGAACGAATAGAGGAAGAGTTTCCATGCTTGTAATTTGACGATTTTCCGCTCTCTTCGTTCACCCACAAAAGTTTAGGAGGGGTCGAAGTCATGACGGTCACTCTGTAGTGTCGAAGTTAATATTCTAAGCCACAGCTATTGTAAACTAAGACCTAGATTTTAGGATATACATCATCTTAGAGGTAAAGGACGTACCTTAGGGACACGATTTAATTTGATTTTGATGATCGACAGAGACGAAGCAGTCATCATGTATTCCATTCCTCTGAAGACCCCTGATACCGTTTCTTCTGTACGTCCTCCACCAGTCCTTTATTCGTTGATGACAAATAAGCCATGTCACCTCCCTAGATTAACTTATGTTAAACAGTGAGGCTGAACCGACCTAAACCCGAAGCGGGGTTCTGCTTTGAGCTGTTCTTGGCAGCGGTTTGTTTAACGTATTTAGCTTCCCAGAAAATAATTTCGCCATTATGTTCGGATCTAAATCATCTGCTTTCATTTTAGAGAATCACTTCATATTGTAATCTGGGCTCTAAAGGAATTCAACTGTTATGTTTTTGGACTCATTGGATAAGCGATGAGATCAGATCACGTGTAACATCAGCTGCTCCGAGACCCGATGCTAGAAAAGGTTCCTATTTCTGATTATTTCTATGCTCTAAACTGTTAGAATGAAATCTTAACAATGAGCTGAATTCTCGACACCCCTTTAGACTTGAAGACGAAGGACTGCCTCCTACATGTACTTCTAAAACAGGTTAGACCTTCCCCTTTTCAATGCGGCCGCTGATTTGAGGCCCTCGCCAGATTCTCATCATCATGTCAGTCTCAGCGAGGCGAAACGATCAAAGCCAATTCGCAATCAATCTATAGATCACATTCCAGCAATCAAAGATGCGACGCGAGGATATCCATACCAATATTATGCTGGATCTCGAATGTACTTCCGTAAAACATTCGAATCCTGTTATTCTCGAAATAGCCGCCGTACATTTCAACCTCGACACTGGTGCCGAGATCTCTTCTCTTTCGACGCTAGTGAATTATCAATCATGCCTTGACCATGGATTAGTTGAAGACCAGCAAACATTAGACTGGTTGCAGAAAAACATCCCAGAAACCTTGGAAAAGACCAAATCCTGTGCTGTCACACTATCTCAAGCCCTGTTCAAATTGAGCAAATTTATAAGAGCAAGTTGCAAAGCGACGGAGAGCGAATCGTTAAACCGAACTGGAAGAAAATTCGAGGAATCACAGCCTATGATATGGGGCAATGGAAGTGCAGCTGATAATGTATGGATCAAAAGTGCCTATTTGGCTTGTGATATGGAAAGACCATGGCAGTACTACAACGATATGTGCGTACGGACAATGGTTAATCAATGTCATACTATCACAGGGAAAAATTTCAGGCGATTGGAGACCTTTACTGGATCAAAACATGTTGCCTTAGATGATTGCCGCCATCAAATTAAATATCTGGTCAAGGCGAGAAACATGATGATATCTGGGAGCGAGGGTTTGGGTTCAGTGATAACAGAAGCAACGATTGAACAATCTCAAAAGTATGGAGTATCAGTACCTACTGAACCATTACCACAACCCAGACAACGAGACCGACAGCCAAGAACGCGACGAATCGCAAAGGCCAATCCAATTAGATCTCCGCCTAAGAACAAAGTTAGCCTACCAACTCTAGATCAGTCGTTCGTTGAGATAGAGGAAATTCGAAAGGACCCAGTTCTTCCACGGACAAGTTTTTATGCGCCACGGCGGTCAATTGCTGGAAATGGACTCATCACGCCAGAGACTTCTTTCTCTCGTGATATCAAGCAAGAAGAAACCAGCTCTTCACCAGCGTTTGAGAAGATGCCTACTCCACCAATTACCAAGAGGCAACGACTTTCTCCTGTTGAAGATCAAGTCTCCGAGCCCGAAAACAGACGTGGAATGCTCCTCTCGCCAGACGTCTCGTTTTACGCTAGCCAAGTGAATAGAACAAATGTGTTAGCTTCAACGACCAAGCTTCAGGCGATCTCATCACCAAATACAACGTTCTGCGTTCCGAATGACGATCAAGGGTCAGATACAGAAACCGACGAGCCAAAAATGCAACGATCACAAACGGCCAAGCAACAGCTCTCTGTCCAACAACTGGCGAAAGAAGAGCGAATCCTAGATGAACTAGAAATCCAGCACGAGAAAATCCTCGCGATACTTTCCCCTTCATCGCCTCCTCTCAGTGTCCTAGGAGCAGCCAAACCCGTTCTCTTGGAGGAAGAAGATTTTTCCGAAGAAGAAAAAATCATAGCGGCTTTGTTGCAAGGAAGTTCTGATTTCGTTGTGTCCAATAAGCTTTTGGCAAGAGAAGACGCCGAAGACAATATCATCGTTGAACCAGAAGTTCAGAAGAAGCCAATAGCTAGCGTTGAGCGGAGCGATTTAGTTGTGATTGAACGACTCATTTCCGCAGAAGACGAGGAAGCGTTTTATGGCGCAGAACTTGCGCGTTCAAAGAGAAAAGAAGATTTCAATATTGAAGAGATGAATGACTATGAGATACCGGACTGTTTTTGGCGTGCCCAAAAGTAAGTCTCCGTGACGTTTTATATCGTTTCTTGGGTAGCGACATGATTTTGGGATTGGCGCCTAGGATTATATCTTTTGTATTTTGATGATTTTATGCTTGACAGCCGGTTGGATTTCTTTTCTGTTGGTTGTACTCTGAGGGTGTCCTATACAACACATAAATACCATATATACTCGAACTGTATACCTTGCCAATATTCGGGGTTTGAGCTTCTAATCAGAAAAAGTCACTCCAAGCCTCGTTTGATTCCATCCATTACTCTTGAAGCATACACAAGAACATAACCTCGATTACCAACCCCGATCACGGCGACTTTTAACAGCAAGATCGGTTAGTCATCACTGTCTCGCCGACATGACATCACCCCAATTGCCGATGCCCGATTCCAAAACGTCGACAAAATTAATTCCACGGCCCTGGAATTCCGCATTTCCGCACCCCTTCCGCACGCGCTGCCTTCCTTTTCCACATTCAACCCCAGCCACACACGCTACGAAACGCGCTGAGGTGGCCGCAGCGTCGCCCCACAGCCCCTCCCAGCTCGTCGCACCGCGTACTTCGTACTTCTTACCTCGCTTGGTAAGCCCACGGTAACGTAAGCCGACATAGCAACGTGCGTGTCCGATCTTGCGCCGCGGAGTGCGTGTTGCTGGCTTAGCCTCCCATTTATTACCTTATATAAGAGTTACTGTCGTTCTAGAAGGAGGTTTATTTGGAATCTGACAATCAACCGTACGATACAAATAACACACATATATATCACATACCATTTCTGTTCTGCGATTACTTGCGTTTGGCTCGCATTTCGCATTCAGAGTAAACTCGCATCTATCTATCTCTAGCTAAATCAAATCATCTACCAAAATGACAAGCTCGTCGCCAGCATCATACTACTTTGTCTACTGCCCCATTATCATTGTCACGAGCATGTTCACCTGGGCTGGGAAACACATGCACCGGCGTTCGGGTGAGAAGCAGATTAATTGAGTTCCTACCGTACGTGGGAATGGAGAATGGAATAGAATGCCCTCGGTCGCTTAGTAGCATCAATTACACATCCACCTATCGAAATGTATCGAGAGAAATCAAACATAGGGATGGAAGTGATGTAGGAAGGCCTGAGAAGATCAGCGAGGCTGTGAGAAGACTGGCTGTCGGATCAATCCCACGGCTTGTGTTGTGAAGAGGGAGATGGAGAAGAAGGGAAAAGAAGAATTGAGTGGATAGAGGGATGGATGAATAAATGATTGAGGATATTTCGATGGCGGAGAAGAGGAAATGCGAAGGTGTATGATATGATAGGACACGATACTTGAGCCGGAAAATCGGATTCCAAGATACTTGGTCATAATGACAATCAGTACTGACTGAGAAGAGAGTGATGATATCTCGACGAGAGTGGAAAAGGTTGAAGTGTAGGAATAGAAAACTTTAGTACCAAGGCACATTACCATACTATCGACGCGAACTATTTGACATGGGGGAATATAATTGTTATTCTTGAAAGCGCAATAAGCAGCGCAGAAGTGACGAAGCGAGTGACGAAAACCCGAATTGAAGATACTACAATACTCCTCCGTTCCTGTATGCGTTTCCCCCCGATATTTGACCAAACTAAGACCCTACCCAAAACCCTCCGTCAGACGCCGAATGATTCCTTCCTACAAAGCAAGCACACCCACCAACATCATGAGTCCCAAGCCTAGCCCACTAGCTACTTGCATCTTCCCCGCCGCATTCGTAGATCTCTTTCCGTTTTTCCCGTTCTTGTCATCGCCCTTTGCGTCTGAATTTCCCTTCTTATTATCCTTGCTATTTGCTGAATTTGAGTCTACTGCTGCAGAAGAGTTTGAAGCAGACGAAGAGCTATTGCTCACGTTGGCGCTACTGCTATCAACAGATGCGGTACTGTTGCTGCTGCTGCTGCTCACATCGCTGCTGTTGCTTGACTGACCATTGTTATTATTGTTATTAAGGTCAATATTGTTGCTGTTGCTAAGAAAGAGGTTCCCGAGGTTGAGAAGTTGTTCTGCACATTGGCCACACTGCCCTGCAAGCTCAAGGAGCTCAGCATTGACTTCAGCGATTTGACTAAGTTGGTTGAGACAACCTGCGCAACCTGAACTGAATGAGAGCAGCTCTGGGGCGAAGGCGAAGAGAGAGTTGGAAGATTCGAGATTGAGGAGTTGGAGGTTGGAGAATTGATTGATGCCGGAGGACAACTCTAGGAGTTGGAAGAGTAGGGCGCTGTTTGACATGACGAAGTACTGAGGAGAGATATTATACTATGGTAAGAAGTAATGACGGGATGAATATATGTCTGATTACCGGAATCAGAGATTAATATTTAATTTAAAGATAAGAGAGAAGTGAGTGTGTTTACTTCAACGAGAGAACAGAAAGACGGCTCAGCGATTCTAGAACGAAGGGATAAGGAGACGGCAGTGGGAAGCATATGTCTTATGTATCATCTCCACGTGATGATAATATGGACGCCTTAGCAGGCTTTGATCCAGGTCGACTTTTATTCGTTCCATGTCTCACAATCCCCAGACTTGCGATTCGTGATGGCCGCATTACCTTAAAATGCGTCAGGCTGTAGATCCCCCATACAGATGTCCGAGTGTCTGGTCGGCTCAATTGGCAGCGGCGAATCAGCAATGACATTTTCGCTTGTGGGTGTTAGAGCATATTTTCCCCTGTTGGCGTCCGAACCATCAGCAAGTATCAGATAGTTTTGACCAAGTACCGAAGAGCCTCAAACTAGGGCTTTTATGATGATTTCTCGCGAATTTGTTCATGCAGGTAACCCACTGCATAAAAGAACAGGCCACAAAAAGCTCATGATCAGCGACTCATATTCTTCATTGAGCACAGCTTTTCGATCTCCGTGACTAATGGAAATTGATTTTGGTTTCAGCGAGAAAGTTGGGTACAAGATCGAGGTCGCTCTCAGTTCGCATTGTCTCATCTCTGTCGTATCGATCAGTTCTACGCTTGTGAAATGAATGCACACTCTAGTTTGTCCACAACTCTAGGTGGTTAATCCGGACTCTTTCCAATCAAAATCTCATGTAAGTATTGTGTAGAATTAACACAAACCTGCTTGCTAGGACGACGAGTATGGAAAAATTAGTCCTATCTCTAGGAAATAGTTCTGCGTCTTTCATACCCAACGGATAAACCTCATATATGGTATTCAAGTTCTGGTATTCCTATTAGGCCATTGTGAGTTCGCCCTGCTGCAGCAGTGGCTGGAGGATTCTTAAAGCTCGGCATCATATTGTGGTAAAAGCCGTAGATTTCGTGAAGTGCTTGAGGAAGGAGGAGTAGCAGCTTGTGACGCCCGCGAAGCTTTTAATCAAATTGTTGGCGATTGAAAAACGAAGAGCACCCAATCTCTCGCCATCGGATCGTTGCTACGATGAGTTCTAAACGTACAGTGGAAGCAGTTGAAAACATCGCAAATCACCAATGGTCCTAGCGTCAAATTCGACGCACGTGATAGCGAAACTTAACCATGACATTCTGAATGTTGAAAACTTTCATGATAAGAGCCTGTTCCCTAACTGATTGTTTATGGGGTTTTGCACTATCGATATTTCAAAGGATACTGAGTTCTGCAGCCTTACTATGGGTTCCACGCAAGGTAATCTAATGGTTGCGGGGTTTGGGATCGACGTCATTGAAGGTCTTCGTGGCTGCGCTTCCCTTTCGATCCGAAGTAGAATCCTGATTCAGTCTTCAGCCACGTCGAAAACAACAGAGAAGCTCCAATGCCTGTAATTTCAACTCCATTCGACCAGGGCGGGCTGGGATTGCTCCTCAATTTGCTGAACGAATGAAGCTTTTCAAGGGTAAAAAACCCTAACTGCATACACTAACCCACTGAACCTTACCAGTCATGATGTCTACTGGTAGAACGAACTGGCCCCATGTTTTGATTTGATGCCGAACTCTCCCAAGCCAGATAAATCCCATGGCGTGGTCAACCAAGCGTGTCTAGCTGACAAGACAGCCAGCACACCTAATGTAGGTAAAACACCTTTCCTCTCTTCCACCATGATTCATTTACGTGCCATGTGAAGTAGCTCGCAATCTTCCTTCGCACCCAAACGCCCCAATCTGTTGATGATGTTGATTTCCCATCGGCCAGAAATCTAGACACAAGATCTGCATCGACCCCCGTCAAGGCCACAATTAAGGCAAGAATTCACGCTTCCGGACCAACGAAAATCCTGGTTCCCGCTGCGCCCATCGTCATCACGATTTTGGAGCTCTAAACATCCAAATCCTTCCTCATCTCTTTTCAATGCGATAACATCCTCATCAGCCCTTCGTAGGCAGAGGTTAAGGCTCCAGGCCTATACAGTCGACATGTGGAATAGGAAGAGACGAGCGGCATCAAATCCGGTATGTCCACATCCTGCCTGTTTCGTCTTGATGGGAATGTTCCGAGCCGCGACAGCTGAGTCGCATTCTTTCAACTCGACCTTGTTGAAAGGAATAAAATTCAGACCAGTATGAGCGAAACAGAAGCTAATACTTAGATTCATAGCCTCTCAATGGATCTAATGTTAGTTTGAGTGCGGCAACCGCTGCCCAGCAGGCCTATCTCAACAGCCGCGCTTCAGATGCTACGCTGGCCGCCGCCGCAGCGGACGCTGCTCTACGATCCAGGCCAATGACACCTACTTCTGTCGCAGATGTACAGACGAAGAGAACAATCCGACGAGCTGGCTCAACATCTTCTGTGGGAAGTTCGGTCTCCGGTTCCAGAGGACCATTAGGAGCACTATTAGAACGACGTGGAAGTTCTGGGTCGATGACAGAAAGGACATTCCGGGATCCTTCTCCAGCACGATCGCAACCGGTACCTAGTGCGAGTGATGCGCCGCCTGTTCCCGCTATACCTCAAGGCCTTCAGCAGATACAATCAGCTTCGCATCGAAGAGCAGCAAGTCTGGAAGCACCACCAATGAGGGTAACTTCACCACCGCCAAAATTGGCCAGTGGACGAGGAGCCTCTCTTGGACCTCCTGCTTCATCACAAGCTCCGAAGGCTGGTCAAAGGATTTCGTATCTACCTAGCGTCCGGGAGGCAACGGCAGATCGGCCAGCAAGTAGAGGGTCCGTTAACTTTTCTTTACCTACGATTTTGAGGCCGGATTCACCTTTCGCGCAGAGACGGCTAACATCTCTTTTTCCATCAAGGGTAAATCCAGCAAGGATTGTTTCTCCTACTAACCAGAGATTGATCTACGATCCGAATACCAGGAGCTTTCTTCCAGAAGCAGATGTGTTAGCGATTGAGCAAAAGATACAAAATGCTGCGAATAAACCAATTAAGAAGAAGAAGAAAATTGCTCCGCAGCAAGCAACGGGGACACATCTTGCAGCAGGCACGGCGGGGGGTCGACCTAGAGGTACTGCAATCGATGAAATGGAAGCTTCAGCCACGCAACAACAACATCATCCCGTGGAGCTGGCGGCTCATGTTCCAGATCCAGCACCAGAAATTGCATCAACAGTAAAGCCTGTAGCGGGTCCAGTTCCACCAGCAGGACCTGTATCAGCAACAATACCTACGGCAGCTCCAACCCCAGACCCGCCAACACTTGCACCTCCAGCGAAGAAGAAAACCCAGGTGGCTATCACCAGCGATTCAGAGAGTGATCAGGGCTCGTACCAACCGAATACCTCTGATAGCGATAGCGACCTTCCAAGACAGCCTAAGATTCACAAACCGCGTACAGGAGGGCTGCTAGCAAAGAGGCCATCAGTTGTACGCGAGGATAGAGAAAGAGAGGAGGAAGAAGACGATACTCCCCCGCGGTCAAAAGCTCAAGAGGGTTTGTTTCCTAAGCTAGATCCTAGTCACGAAGTCCGAACTGTCTCCCCCAGTCCTCTGCCTCGTTCAAATGGAGGACTAGGCCGCGGTAAAGGCGAACTTTCAACAGGCACAGAGAGTGCGATGTCGACAAGTCCACCGCTTAGTCCTACAGATTCATCGCCAACGACAATAGATGGGGTTGGATTGGTCACAAGAGACAGTATTCGTGGTGGACGAGTCCAATCTATTAGCCCGGCTAGAATTGCACATTTTGCTACAACACCTGAAAGCCTAGCTATTAAACACCAGCCTCCTGCGCGTGCAATTTCACCGCGAAAATCAGCTATGAAGCACTCGCATTCAAGTTCTCCACGAGGTTCGTCTCCTGTTGGGCTGGATGCGAATGAGGTCTCAAATGTATCAACAACCGAGGACTCATTAGTTTCGAGAAAGAAAGGAAATCGTGTTAGCTTCGATGACGCCAATGTAGCAGTGGGGTCAGCAGCCACACCAATCTCGTCAGACTCACCTATTGTAGCAAGTCCACAAAGTAAGCGACCATGGTTTAGCATTGGCAGAGGAAAGAGAAAAGATTCTTCATCTGTGGTGGACGAAGATGACGAAATCATGAGACCAAGACCAGCTTTGCCCTCTTTTGGTAGCGTTCGAGAAAAAAAGGTGCCGCGAGAGGTTGAACCAGAGCGTCCTTTAGTGAAGCCTACTGAGATAGTCGAGTATCAGCAATTGGAACCTGCAGTTCCCTTGATTACCTCCCCATACGAGGAAGTGATTGAGTCCCCTCTAGGCCAATCGAATGATCATGCAATAGGCGCAATATTATCTCTGGAAGCTACGTCCAAAAACGCAGCTAATATCTCAAAATCTCGCGAACCTCTACCACCTCAAGTCACATCCGTCGAAGGCAGTGGCTATCATTCCGAAAGTGATGACAGTGTTTATGGCTTAGGGAATAACGAGGCGAGTGATATATCTCCAGTGGCGAGCTTTAGCCACGAGCCATCGAATGGGAGTCTTGAAAAACACACTGCATTGGCTGGCCTACCTTTGGAAACAGACGAGCCCGCTAAACCTTCGCTCAAAGCGCCAACTTTAGATGTTCCAGAAATCTCTATCGAGCAGCCAACCCCCATACTAGATAGTCCTCCAACTGGAGAAGAATGGTTGCATATACCAGGAGCTTGGGGTAGTACTGAAAGTTCCAATTCTGATTCTGGGAAAGATGACCCATCTCCTCCAAACACTGCTCCTCACTTCCCAACAGAACCCACTATTGCTGATCTTGGTATCTCAGAACCTACCCCTATCATACACTCACCAGGAGCGCCCGCTATTGGGGAGATTGCAGCTATAAACTCGGTTTCCGCTATTATTGAAGGGCCCGAAGAATCAGAGACTGACAGCATCTACAGTGATGCAGCTGAAGATCTTTCAGATGTTGAAGGTGATGGATTTATGTCTCTTGATGCTGTCGTCGAAAGTCCTGTTTCGACGAATGCCCCGCCTGGTCTCGCAATCTCCACTCCTCCGGAGAGTCCCTCTGTCGTACCGACGAAGGAAAGAGCTTACAAGGAAAGTCAACTTTCCCTGGATGAGAATGAGCCAACTCCCAACGAAGGATGGGACAAGGTGCAGAGTTACTGGAGTACCCTTTCTGCTGAGAAGAGGCGCGAACTAGAACAACAAGCTCAAGAAGAACCCGAAGCTTCTGAGACTGAAACCGAGTCGAAGCCGAAGCCCAAACCGAAGAAGAAAAAGGCAGCTGTTCGAGCTGCTCCTGTTGAACTACCTACATCTCAACAAAAAGCACCGAAGAGCCAGGATCGGAAATATATGATACAACCAGGTGCAAAAGCCGGACCAAATGGGCATGCTCCAACCACGATGCGATCTTCATTGCGAGCAGAACCTCAAAGTACTAGCGCCGAACCACATATTCGAAAGTCTATGAGAGGGCCAACCTCCATGCGTGGTTCTCTACGTGGGCCCACGGAAGCAGCTCCACAACTCAGGGGATCATTACAAAAGAAATATAGGCCAATGTCCTATCCCTCACCCGAGATCAAAGCCGATCCTGCCGCTGTTAAGATGCATGTTCGAGCCCTCTCTGTTGCCGGTGCAGCCGCCGCTCCTGCTGCGGCCACCCGCGACATGGCCCCTCCCGCAAAGCCTACACTCCGTCGCAAAGGGTCAGGTGATAGCCAGAGTTCTTTCAAGCGATCCCGTCCGGCGACTGAAGGAACTACCATGCGGACATCAATGCGTGCCTCGGCTGATGGTGATCGTCAACAATCACCTTTGAGATTTAGTCTCCGTTCACTCTCGCCTACTGGATCAGCCTTACGGCGTCCATTTTCGGGAAATCCGCAGTCAACCCAAGCGCCTCCAGCTCCAACACATATGAGATCGTCAATGAGGGGTGTTAATACCTCGACGCCGACTATGCGCGCCCCACCATCACGCACTACTGGATTTGGCCTTTCGAGTACTAGCAAATCGTCAAAAGTAAAGATGGCTCCTAAACGATCATCTCGTTTCGCCGACTCCTCCGACGAAGAAGACGACCGGCCCGCTTTCCACAGTCGCTTCGTAGATTCCAGTGACGAAGATGAGCCCGCTCCTCCACGTAACAAGAGTCTCCGTACGCCTCAACGCCCAGTAGGTGCTCAAGACGGCGATTCCTCCGACCTCCCCGATTCTGACGATGAAAAACACCCCAAAGCTGCCAAGAAACAAAATGGTACGACTGCGACTTCTGCGCAAGGGGCAACGCTCGCATCAGGCTCACTAAGACGCTCTGGATCTGGCAGGGAGACAATGGCTTCCCCAACCACCTCCCCCCGCATTCCTAACACGCGCCGTGGTAGTTTCATGTCGTCCATCCTCGGTCGAAAGAAAGATCCGAATTCGAAGGTGAGAAAATCAGATGCGGAATCGCCTGCGCGACGTGATACGCCGTTAGAAAGGAAAAAGAGTGATCTTGCGGTTTTGAAATCAGGAGAGGCAATTCCGAGGAGTCCTACACCGAAATTGCAGAAGAGGAACACGGCAAGTAGACAGAATAGTTCTACGGCTGTAGTTCAAACATTGAGCAGGACAGACTCATCAATGGCGGATAAACCTGACGGGTGGCCACTTGCTAACGCACCTTTGAGCATCGAGGGGGAGAATGGGAGACCAGAAACTGCGGATGGTATTGTGCCAAAACCTGCGTTAAATGGAAATGGTGACCGGCCTGCATTCGGAGCGAGACGCTTCACAGCTACAGGACTAAGTGGAGTGGACAATGATCTGGGTGGGGATGGAGAAAAGGCCGAGGAAGTGGGTAAGAAAAAGAAGAAATTCGGCAAGTTAAGAAGGATGTTTAGGCTTGACGATTGATTCTGTCACCTTAACAATTTTAGTCGTTCAAAGCACTTACTCCACAGAAAGTCGGAAATTTGGTGGAGAGATGAAATTTCTTCTATTTGGATTTAAAAGCGCCTATTATATGTACGATGGGGAAGGAGGGAACATTCATTGCATTTGCATTTCCTCAACTTGGGACAGCATGGCCTGGACTGCAGACGAACAGGACGAATTTCTTGTATAAATTTTAGCTAACAGCTTCTTTTGTACGTACACATACATATAAGTAGCGGGCAGGCAGCTTGACGAAAAGTGCTTGGCTGGGCTGCTGTATATCATAGAGATCCATGACGTGGATTGATGAAAAGAGACGAGGTAGTAATATATAATGGTTACCTAAATGTTTATTCACCCGGATTGAATAAGTCTGAGCTGTTTTAAAGGGATAAGAAAGGAACCTGAGCAGGTGAATATTTATCTAGACTTCTAGACCAAGTAGATTTTTGTTCTACTATAGGTAGCCTGATTTGTAGTACACTATCAATTTATGTAGAGCCATTATGCATTGTAGATTACTACCCCTCGTTCTCTAGAATTGCCTTGATTCTAAATATTGACAAGAGGCATTTGACAAGAGGCATTTGACAAGTGGTTTTTGGACGCTTATTGAACAAGCTTGACAAATAGGGAAAGGTGTAGCGCCACCAAAGATCGGCGTTTTTGGCAGCCGAGCCCTATGAACTTCAAAATATTTCTTTAGCTTCAACCACCCGAGCCTCTTCACATTACGAACAATGCAGAAACTCAAGACTTTCTCCGTGTATGCACGCATCCAAGCCGGAACCGACGCCTCGTTTAACGCCTTGAGGCAGAAGTATAATCCTTCAACTACAGAAAAGCCCTTCCAGCAAATAACCAAGATAGCACTCGTAAAGGATTTCCTCACCTCTCCAAGCTCCGAGGCGAAAGTTAAGAAGAGTTTGGGCATCCTTGCGTCGAAGAATGTCACAATCAGGCAACCATTCTATGAACCATGTACCGTGAAACGAGGGGAAAGTAGTGCAACAATACGATACAAGTTGGCCTGGTCACCGTTGACCTCCTTGAAAGAGACCATCCTTTACTACAACAAGACGGTGACACGGATCATGACCACTGCAGAAGCACAATGGGAACTCAACGGTCCAGCAATCCAAGCTGTGAACGTTACGATCAATCAGACTCTGGAGAGGGCAGAGGAGATCCTCAAGGAGGTGGCTGAGGCGGAGAGGCCGGCGGACCTTTTGATCGACGGTCTGCTGGTTGGGGATCAGGATGCGGTGAACAGAGGTGAAGAGGAATTCACTTTCTTCCCGTTTGCGACGCCGGAGACGGTCGTGCAGCCGACTGCGGAAGGGTTGAAGTTGAGGGAGGAGAGTCTGGAGCTCAAGAGAAAAAGCATAAAGCG
This sequence comes from Arachnopeziza araneosa, assembly GCA_003988855.1. Taxonomy (NCBI): domain Eukaryota; kingdom Fungi; phylum Ascomycota; class Leotiomycetes; order Helotiales; family Arachnopezizaceae; genus Arachnopeziza; species Arachnopeziza araneosa. The sequence goes on from QYAI01000026.1 coordinate 13,707, forward strand.
TCGGGCAACTCGAGTAAAAGGCGTTTCTAGTAGTCCTCAATGAGTCGACTGCTGATTGATACGAGGGACACCATGATTATGTTAGATTGAGGTTTACAAAAGAGGTTTGGTTTGGATAATTGTATAAAAGGATGTACAGATATGGCATATGGGTGTTTGATTAGGGATTAATGTTTTGAGGATTGCTGATGCATGTAGATATCGCGCTCCTCAAGTAGTATTGAGTCGGTGCTGGAAGAACAATTCTGCTTTAGCGGTCTCCCACTATAACTTTTGCACAGGATCCCTACTCTTGAGTTTCATACTTGAGCTGACGGACGTATTTCTTTCTCTATTCTCACTATCCCAACTTATCCAACAATCTCCTCCGTCTTCTGTCGACCAATTCCTCTTGCACCTCTTCACTATTCGGCAAATTCCACTCCTCTCCGTCTCCAGAATTTCCGGGTAACGGTTCCCATCCTTTCGGCGCCTTCCCATCTTTCCCTTTTAACAGATTCTCAAACGCCTCTTTCTCTTTTGCGGCTTCATAAGCCAAAAGCGTCCCATCCTCTTCGTCCAAATTGTACCCAAAATAAGAAGCGTCGACTTTCATTCGCAAATCAGAACGTGTTTCGAGAGGTTTATCAGGTTTGAGAGATTCCTTTGCCGCATCAAACATCTCCTTCACACCCGGCAATTCTCTCGCTCGTCCAAAATACCTAGTGAATCAGCCCAATTCTATGATCTTATTACAAAAACAACATACCTATACCCCTTCCCACTCCCAGGTACCTCCCTCCCCTCCTCATCATATACCTTCACACTCCCACGCATATAGTTCGGGCCGCCCAAATTCCTAATCTGTATCTCCCAAACATGCTTCTCGCGCATCAACTTATTAATCTCATCGTTCAAATCTCGGATCATGAAATCAGACAGCGATACGTCTTGGATCTTGGACACCTTGCGAGAGATCTCTTTAAGTACCTGGCCCCGCCATTTTTCACAAGCAGGGATTGCGGTCACTTCTGTGATGGCCTTTGGGCGTCTTGTTCGTCCTACGTCAATGATTCCTAGGTCCGCGGCTTGCGATTCTCGGAAGCGGAAGAGCATCGATTGCGCTTTTTCGGAGTTGCGCGCCTAGAAAGGGTTAGAGTTATGCTTAAAGGATATATTGAGTGATTCTTACCATGATTGCGATAATGGCCTGAAAGGGCTTGTCTGGGAGAAATCGAGGCACGTAGGAAGGTGATTTAGTGGGTTCAGAGCGGACGTCCAAGGTTTGAGGCTGATCCAAAATCTTGAGCAAGGTTCACAGGTGCGGCCGCTAGCGCAATTCTGTCGCGTGCTCAACCTCATCGCGTCTTCGGATTCATCCTTCTTTCCACAACTACAACCTGCAATGACGATACCCTTCACAATGCTACCACGAATCAGCCTCGCTGTAACAGGTTGATGGTTGAGTATGAGTGCGCATGAACAGAAATCTTAGCAGACTTTAATTCCCCTTTCTTACATGCTTTCTTTCTTTCGATGGTTGGAGCAGGCCATGGAGCGGAGGTGAGGCTGCAATGACGACATCAGCACCGGCTTGAAACACTGCTACACTGCGACCCTACGGTTTAGAATGGAGTCTCTAATTGGGGTTGGGATGAAGTTCTGAATTGTGAGTGAAGGTGATGGCGATAGTGTTGCTGAGAGCGGGATTATAGTTTTCAATCGGAGCGGCTGGTATGACTTCTCTTTCCCTCTTCGATATGATGTCCTCTACGCATCTGCTAACTGATTTTGATTCAGATCCTCTTGTTTGATTGCCTTGGAAGATTGTTGGAGGAAGGATATGGGTGGTAGAAAGAGGATTTCCTTATGTCAAACTTTACTCTTGCCCAGTGATGACCAAGTGTCCAAAAAGCCAAAATTGCAGGCCAACCTGCTGCCTTAATGCGTAATGCAATAGGGCAGATAAGTGTTCGCTATGAGAACTTGAGAGCTAATCTGAGGGCTGTTCCTTGCTTTCCTTGGATTTTGTGTGTAGAGTTTGTGTTTTTGCTTGAACTTGGTGTTCTGCTTTGCATTTAGTGCTTCTGCTTGGCGGGCAAGAGAGCGCGAGTGACTTGGCGTTGTTGAATGTTGTTAATTTGCTGTCCTTCGATGGAACTGCTTTCGATAGAAGAAATAGTCAGTAGCCAACGATACTTTGCGATTTATCCCTTCGAATTCTTGCTTCAATCATAACGCTTGACTGCTTCCCACCTTGTTTGCCTTGCTCCTTCTCGTGGTGGTTTATTGAGCAGCCCAATAACTCTTCAGAACAAGAACGGCTATCCTAACGAATGAAGTCCGCCAACATCCAGCAATATGGCACTCTGTGTCGGACTTGTGCTGCTACCCTTCAGGTCAAGTTTTCGAGACTTGTGAAGCAACCCTACATTTAAACGAGAGAAGCCACGAAAAAACATGCTTGCCTAGATAATTTGGGCTACTTTAAGTGGCTTGTCACAGTAGTCTTTGATGGGTAAAGATCATAAGTTTGGCATTGAGATTGAAGCGTCAATCCGAGCAAGTTGGACATTCTCACATGATCTGCTATGTGATCCTTGTCTTTCTACAGTGGCTGACAAGCAATGAAATTCTTGAACTAGATAATTTTTCTTGTTTAGTGTGCAGACTGAGAGGCAATTGAGCTAGAGCACAGTTTTCGCGATTGCCAAAGACCGAGTGCCTTATTCATATCACCAGCATCCTCAAATACACTGGTTGTATCGATATCCCTCGTACATTCCCACTCAAGTATCTGTAGATATTGTCAGCATTTATTAATGCAGCCCCGAACAGTCTGAGAAACTTAACAAATTAATTTCTGGCTTTGTGCTGTTGCTTCTGGTTTCTTTGAATTTCGACTATCGCAGCTTACTTGTTTATTTGACATTGCCAGTAATCTAGAGCTAACCCAAAGGTAACGGAATAATTCGCAAGATATTCACGCCTCGTGACTGCCAGCCTTTCGAACAAGGCTCTCGGTACCTACCTATCTACTTGACTACCGAGATTTAAAGTCTGCTTTCGTCTACTCGCGTTGTTGTTGTTTTTTATTACCAAAACAACACAACCCCGCACATACGATCTTGACAGTTGTTGAACTGGAAAACAATTGCAAAGACTTGCTCCTGCATTAATGTAAGTTCTTTTATTATTTTTATTCCGGCTGCGACTCTATTCCAGTATGAGGCTTGCTTCGCGACAGGAAAGTTCTGTTGCAAGGTGTGGTTGTCGCAATCCAACAACACCATAACTTTCGAGGCGAACTTCGGGCTACACCGTGACTTCTGTTGCAAGACGCAATCCAACAACACCGTAACTTTCGTGGCGAACTTCGGGCTACACTATGGCTTCTGTTGCAAGATGCAATCCAACAGCACCGTAACTTTCGTGGCGAACTTCGGGCTACACTGTGACTTCTGTTGCAAGACGCAATCCAACAGCACCGTAACTTTCGGGGCGAACTTCGGCCTCTGACTTCTGTTGCAAGTCGATCTAATTTATTATTGACATTAACCTATCATAGTGTTTTGCATAAGCGCTTTCTAGCTCTTCCATATTCAAACTGCGATTTCTCATAGCGATTGTCCACCAACTACATCCACTTTGAATCAAGTTCAGAGTCGCGATACTTTTTCAACATTGACAAGGTTCAAGTGGGTCACTTCGAACAATCTTGACTCTTCAACTCTCACACCACAATCATTGTCAAAAGTCAAGAATGGCTCATAATCAACAAACCGACATGGGTGGTGGGCCCGTCGGCAGCAACAACATTGAAGATGCCGGTACCCCTATGAATAGAAATGCTCAGTCTAACTCTCGCTCTCGTATCGATGGTTATCCCCAGTTTGCTGACGGCGATGTCTTGATTGTCTCCCCGACTGGCAAGCGTTGGAGACTTCACTCTTTAATCCTCGAACAATCATCTACAATCTTGAGAGAGATCTTCTCGGCTAATGCGCCTGTTGTCATCACTTCTAAGATGAAGAATGAGGGCAAGACTATCAAGTGGAGACTTGAGATGGTCCATCATCCTGGTGCAGCCGGTGCTGATTCATCCTCATCGAAGTATAGGGAGTTCATTTGTGTGGTAAGTTATACTGTTATTCTTCCTTCACGTGCTGATTTATCTTTACATCAATTATCTTATTTTCTTTTGACTGTTCATTTTGTGCATGTGTTTCTGTGGTTGTCTTTAGATACATGGTTTCATACTAACATGATAATAGGGAGTCAACACTCGTCCCAAGGTATTACCTTTCGATTTCGAGAACCCTGGACAGGAGCCTCTCTTCAACGAGGTTTACGATAACTTCTTCAGATGTCTCTATCATCTTCCACCCAACTATGGTAAAGAAGATTCCAGTGACAACAACAAGAACGAATACATCTCGAAGATCACCGATCTTCTTCAAGCTGCCGCCTTCCTCGAAGCCATTCATGCGGTTCGAGTCAATCTTGAGGCTCATCTCCTTCGTATGGCTCAAGTCCTTTGGCTTCATATCCAGAATTATCCTGAAGGCTGGGTCATGATGGCTGGCATGCTTCAATCAGACATCATCTTCCGAGAATGCATGGTCCATCTCGTCGGCCGCTACCACCTCAAGAAGAACGGCATCGATATGGAATTTCTCCAAAACAAAATTCATGGCGAACTCGGCGCAGCTACTGTGGAGCTGATCGTGAAAAAGGCCGGTGAGCTAAAGGATCTCAAGATTTACACCGAGCGTCACTTGATCGAATGGTATCCTCCCCGCATGATCCACACCGATGACAACAGGATCGTCCCGGGCCGCGCTATCTACACCAACGACATCTATTACTGGATTGCGTTGAACCTAGTCCGTCAATACAGTATGTCGGCCTTCATTTCCAACTTCCACCACCGCGCTACGGACGGTGGTCTTGCTTTCTATCGCTCCATCCGCGACGCGGATAGCTACCTCCACGAGTCCACGCTGACCCGCTTCCACGTTACCTTTGACATGTCCGCCAAGGCTCGTCAAGTCTTGCGTGAGACGGTCAAGGACTTCAAGAACGATATTCGCCCCGTAGTTGATGAGATCCTCACTGATCGCTCCCAGGGTCCTGCGGATGGAAAGGAGTTTGATCATTTCACCTGCACGGAGATTGCGGATGATGAGATGCCGTGGGTTGTTCTTAACCAGAGATATAAACAGTGTGAGGAGGCGGCTGAGGCGGCTCGCGCGGCGGAAGCTCTTATGGATGAGGATGAGGGTGAGGACGAGAGTGAGGAAGAGGATGCGGTTATGGAAGAGGATTGAGCCTTTGAGCTCGTAGTATTCTCTGGTGTAATGTAGGACAATCAATCGAGTTTTTTATGCTTTCTGCGCCACTTTCATCTTTCGACATTCACATTGCGCATAGAGATGCAGTATCTCGACATTGCGAGTTGCACTTTGATCGCTTGCTCATTGTCGCAGGCAGATACTGATATATTTCGTTTCTTTTCTACATCTGAAAGTCGAAAAGTATGTGAGATATTCTACCCTCCTGCTTGGAATTTGAATCTCGAACGCTAATTTTTGAATGAATCTCTCAGATTAGGTATTTCACTGTCTAGAGCATGAATCTGTTACCTAAGTGCTGTATAGTTACGTAAGTGTTGAAGTTCGAAAAGAACATTTGCAGCAGATTTTCTCTGTTGCAGTGTCGAATTCTCTAAAGTATCTAGTCAAGTCTTGATAAACGCTTGCTGTAAGATCTGAATGTTGATGCGGAATTTTTGAATCCGTTGCTTGAATTCAGTATTTCATGTTCCAAGAGGTGGAAATTGTTCAACAAGTGTTGTCTATCTTCAGGAGTGTTTAGGCTTAAGTGCGACTTAGTAGATAAAGTTTCTAAAGATACAAGTCTGATTTTATAAGCTACATAGGTGGTTGTTATTTTCTCGTTTCATGGTTAGGGCAACAGAGAGTAAACTTTTGTCTATTATCTACCTTAAAACACATTCCCAGCTCTGCGACAAACTGGCGTTCGCAGCGCCACCAACAAACGTGTTCACATACGGGTATCTACAATGCTTTCTCTCTCTTTCTATAATCCCAGCTTTTACATTATCATTTACAAACTTTGTCCCTGTTATGGTCTCCGGTTTTTCTCCTTTTTCGACCCAAGCTACCAATGCAGCAAGAACATTCCCTTCTGGCCCAAATCCCAGATTCCCTGATGAGCTCTGGCCAATCATCCAAGCACCGGGTCCGCCAGAGCAGTGGTTCATGCCGCTGATACGAAAGAAGCGTATGCTTTCATCGAGCTCTTCATATGGCGTGTGAGCAGCCAGGTTGTTGTACAGTCGTTCTGTAGTAAATGATGTGATTTGCTGGTCTTGCTGACCATGGAAGATGAGCATTTTGCCGTTGTGCGGAGATGATGTGAATGGGCTGAGGGTGGAAGGGAAGGTCTGTACATTAAAAGGATTCAAAGCTTGCGCTGCTGCGCTGTCGGAAACATTGAATTTGATGTCGTCCCAAGTGGGATCGCCATAGACTACGTAGCGGAACCAGTCAAGGGAGTAAGCCCAAGGAGATCCCGAATAGAGACCATTCGAAGCAAGGACTTCGGAGCCGGGTTGCATGGCCGGATAGACAAGTTCACCACTGGAGCCATAGAGAGGACTGAATATTGAGCGGACAATTTCGACCTGTGCTTGATTCAGGCATGATGTTTGGTTCTTTCCTCCGCTGCATAAAAGGGCCTCGGGGCGGAAATCGCAAAGAACGGGATTCTCAATAATGCTGTCTTGAACTCCATCAATGGTATCGCACTGTCGAAGTACTTCATTGTGGATGAGACCACTCCACGTGTTGGCAGAGATGAAATTGGTGGAATTCTTTGCTCCAGTTTTGTGGAAGAAGGAGGCGCGCCAGGAACTCATGTTGTTGAAATTTGATGCTGGAGCTCCGACGAGAATGCCATCGAAATCGTTGGGATAGGCCTCTGCTGCGTGGATTCCTTGTCTTCCGCCACCAGAGCAACCTAGATAATAGGATTTTGGTGTCGGTGTGGAATAGAAAGCTGCTGTCAGATTCTTTCCTATTTCAGTGATGACATGCAACCTTCCCTTGGTCAGATGAATCTTTGAGTAAAGATGAGAGTACGTACGATCGATATACATAGTCCTTTAGCACTTCATCATTATGGAAAAAACTCAATCCACTGGTTCCATTGTGACCATTATTACTTCCCACTGCTGAGAATCCATTTAACAATCCATAATTGATGTTATCATAACCAACACAACCATCAATCCCTCCATTTCCCGTAGTCAAAAATCTTCCACTATAATTTGCCGGGAACCAGCCTTCATAAATAACTCCTGACCGAGATGAAGTGCTGATGTTCAACGCAATGCGACATGTATCCACAGAGATATTCTGGTTTACCTTCCCACACCCAACATCTGGCAAGGACAGGATCGCTCCTGCGGGTAGAAACTCCTGTGCATTGACGGTAAAATTGGCACCGTATTTCAGAGGATCAAAAGTCAAACATTTATCAGCGAATGTTGAGTTCTGAGCCACGGAGTGAGGAATGCCAATTGAAGTAATAGCGATCAAGAACCGACTTCGCATCATTGCGATTGAGATTAAAAGGGAAGAAAAGAAAAATAAGAAACATAGGAACTCGCGCCACAGATTATTCATATTAATTGTAGCTGCTTGGAATATAGAGCGATTTTGGGATCGCCGCGGGGTTTCTTTGCCGGTGATATACTTGAGAAACAAATTGCCGGTGGTATGGAGAACCTTGTTCTGTTCGGGTGTACGTGCCGGGTGGAAGTTACGGTGCTCAAACCAAAGGAAGAACAGGAACTCATTGTACTGAGTGTTAACTAAGGTTGCGAGGAAGACGTTGAGTGCGGCGTGAGATTACAATAGTAACACTGTTGAGGAGTTTGTGCATCATTATGCTGGTCCACGTGACTAACCATTTTTTGAGAAGCTACTTATTTTATGTGAATTGCTCTCAAGCCATCTCAAGGTCCATTTAATTACCCCTCATTATTGAAGCTTGGCACTTGATTTGCTGACTAGAATTATTCGAATAGAGTTTTGAAGAGAGACAATTTCCAGAGACTGGCAAGCGAGGATAGATTTCTAGGTTCACAGCAAAGAAGGCAAAGGAGCTTTGAGTCTTAGGAGCAAATAATAACCAAGGATATAAAAAGCTTGCAAGCTTAACAATGTTTGCGCGTTTTAATCCTTAGGAAAGGAATAGATGGCTCTCCATCCCCAGCAGAGCGACCAAATGAAAGGTGTAGCTTTCCTTTTCTATGAGTGATTATACAAAGGAATAGACATTAGGAAATTTTGTTTCCTGGCTCTTGTAAAATATAGATTTCTTGTAAAATAAATCCCTTCTAAGCTTCTCACAAATTCCGTTGCATGACCAACCCTACGCCGCAACTTGGGAGAGTCTTAAGAGTAACAATCCCTTCCAGACTTCTCTCAAGCTTTTTTTCCATGACTGACTCTGCGCGGCAACATGGAAGAGTCTTGAGAGCATTCAAGAGCCACTTGATTTCGTTGCATGACGTACTCTTCGCATTTACCAGGGACAAATATAAATAAATAAGCAGATTATTTCGTTGCATTACGCATTTTTGAGTGAATTGAATTAAGTTTGATAATCCTAGGCGTCTAGATAAACTGGTTCTGTTGCGTAACGCGCTTTGCATCAGACGCCGAGTTAAAGAGGAGGAGATGAAGGATTTGTTGCGTTACGCAATTTTGAGTGAATTCAACTTAAGCTTGACAAATTTAAAGGCGGCTAAAGAAATTTATTTCGTTGCATTACGCAATTTGAGTGAATTCAGCTCAAGTTTAAGAATCATAAAGCGACTACAAGAATTGATTTCGTTGCGTTACGCAGTTAAGAGTGAATTTAAGTCAAGCTGAATCAGGTTATGATTTCGTTGCGTTACGCATTTCTTAAGTGAATTATTAAAGTTAAGTTAAATTAGGTACTTAAGCAGTAATTTCGTTGCGTTACGCAGTTCCGAGTGAATTAAAGCCAAGTTGAATTAGGTAGTGATTTCGTTGCGTTACGCAGTTCCGAGTGAATTAAAGCCAAGTTGAATTAGGTAGTGATTTCGTTGCGTTACGCAGTTCCGAGTGAATTAAGCCAAGTTGAATTAGGTAGTGATTTCGTTGCGTTACGCAGTTCTGAGTGAATTAAGCCAAGTTGAATTAGGTAGTGATTTCGTTGCGTCACGCAGTTCCGAGTGAATTAAGCCAAGTTGAATCAGGTAGTGATTTCGTTGCGTCACGCAGTTCTGAGTGAATTAAGTCAAGTTGAATCAGGTAGTGATTTCGTTGCGTTACGCAGTTCTGAGTGAATTGAAATCAGGTTGAATTAAGTACTTTAGTAGTAATTTCGTTGCATAACGCAATTCTGAGTGAATTAAAGTTAAGTTAAAGTTAAGTAGAATTTTCGTTGCATAACGCGCTTTACAGATTCACTAAGTACAAATGGGGGTTTTTTTAAATAAAAACTAGACTACTTTGTTGCACCACGCGATTCTAAGTAAATTCAACTTACGTTTAACAACTACAAAGTATCTAGAGAAATAATGATTTCGTTGTATAACGCACTTTACGCATTCACTGAACGCAGTGTTGAAAAAGAAGCGGATTACTTCATTGCATAACGCACTCTACGCATTTACCAAACACCGTGTTAATGAAGAAGCAGATCAATTCGTTGCATGACGCACTTTTTGCATTCACCAAGCACTTGTTTCAATAAAGAAGTAAGTTATTTCGTTGCACTACGCGATTCCGAGTGAATTTAAGTCAAGCTTTGAATAAGCGTAAGCGAAGAGGCTGGAGATCTATTCATTTCATTGCATGACGCACCTGCGCATTTACTGAAGCCAGTAAGTGTTAAGAAGCCAATCATTTCGTTGCACTACGCAATTCCGAGTGAATTCAACTCGAGCTTGAAATAAGTGTAAGCGAAGAGGTTGGAGAAACAATGATTTCGCTGCATGACGCACTCTACAGATTCCAAAAAAAAACAAGCACGTTATTTCGTTGCATCACGCAGTTGTAGTGAATTCAACTTCAAGTTAAAATAAGTGTATAGCAAAGAAGCGAGAAACATTATTTTCGTTGCGTGACGCGCCCTGCAGATTCACTGAGTGCAAAAGTGAATATAAAAGTAATGATTTCGTCTTGTTACGCAGTTTTGAGTGAATTGGACAGCCAGGTTGATGTTCATGTGTGTAGACTTGATCTTTGAGAAGCTGTATTTTTATTTCTTGCTATCTTACTTTGTTACTTTTTTAGGCTTTGTTATATGTTTGTCAACTTTGTCAAAAGTACAAAATACAGAGCAGGTCAGATAACCGCACTCTCGATTCTAATATCAAACGGCCCAGTAAATATCAATTCCTACTTCCTCCACCACATTTACCCAGCCAGGAAATCTTGCTTTGCCCCAGATTGTAACGACATCGCCAACTGCCATTCTCCGAATGAAATATCCGCTCGCACTCAATCTTCCTCGTCCAACTTCTTCCAGAGCTCTTCCTTCCAAAGAGTCGCAATCGGTGTTATCCTGGCAAGACCATGTAATCTTGTATTCCTTGAAGTTCTTTTCAGCTGTGACGTTCTTCTGTAGGCATTGAAGAGTCGGCATGAGAGCATGATCGATATAACATTTACCCTCATGCTCCCCATCCTTATAAACCTTCACTTCCGGTACCATGGTTTTGGTCATGCATACGATAGGCTTGGGGTCTGCACCGGCCGGAACTTTCTCACCAGAAGCTGGAATTCTGAAATGAGGTAGAGCGTGGACCTCTGGAATACCTCCTACCATTCTATCAACCACGACCAAATCCTCATTCTCATCCTCGGACGACTGAGAATCCTCATCCTGGAATATGGTTGGCGGTGGCAGATTCCTGTCGTCAAAAGCACATAGTCGCTCTTTCCCAACATCAAACCAAGTATACGACCCATTGTAGTTTCCTTTGTTTATTGCTCCACCACCCCATCCCTGATCATGGCTCTTAATGGTAAATACGATCTTTCGACATGGTGTAGCTCCACTAGCTCGAATGTCCTCAGACCATTCATCCACAAGTCCATTGGTAACCTTCTTAGATGCATTTTTATCTTCTATCCAGGGGCTGGGAAAGATCGCTGGGTACTGTTCTGCCGTCCAGTCCACCTCTGTTGGGTCATTTTGCGTTGGCACATATCCCAAGGGATATGATCGCAACTATCACAGTATTAACTTCCACATTAGCTTTTGTGCCGTAGTACAACATACCAAGAAATCATTGTCGACAGTGTTGCTCCTGATTCTGTGCTCTTCTCCTGATCTTCCTCTCCTCCTTACAGACGTATGAGGCCAGTATTCTGCAAAATCAATCACCGCATCGACCAATTCAATCGGAAATCTGCTGATGTTGAGTAGTTCTTGCTTCACAGCAAGTACATCTTCGACTGTTGGCTCGAACGGTTCTGAGCAAGGGACTCGGGTGATGTCAGATCGCTCATCCACAGTGTCGGGTGGTGCGCCACCAAAGAGGGTTGTGGACATGTCTGCTATGAACCGAGTAAACATGGACATGGGGTGTAAACTTTTCGATACTAGCGAGTAGAAGTATTCTAGGCGAGAGAGCAAAGGCTATCAGTGTAAAAATATATATTATGCGAGTTGTGAATGGTAGCTCAGAGCCAAGTTCGATCGTTCAATTGAGTTTGCCTCTGATGACGAGGCCCACGTGATACTCGTAAGGCTAAAGTGTGAGGCTATCGATCTGATTTCACTCTACCTGTAGCGTTCGTGTGCAACTATTTTCTTCCGGTACTGATAACTTTCTATCGACGAGATTTGGGGCTGAACAAATTGTTCCTCAAGTTCAGTCGCGATTGTTCCTTTCTTATCCTCTGTGATGAGCCACTCCGAGATTTGAAGATCCGAAGCAGAGTAAGTAAGGTTACAAGGGCACCTGAGATGCCGTTCGGGAGCTCTAGCTGGGATTATATCGGAATGAAGAACATGGCTAGACAGTATGTTAAGAACACCTTTCTTTTCTCCTTGTACGAGAGGCACGAATTCAATCTTCCACCTTGTCGACCAAACCTTCCCCACGCTTTCCAAAAAGCTTGTGTCATCCGGCCTCTCATCGAAAGCATTCTGAACGCCACCTTCCAATCTGGACGCAAATCTGCATGAGCCGTTGTCTGCGAGGGTAGCTCGACCCAATTGCAGGTGCTTCAGGCGCATGAACCATGCAAATGTTGACAAGAATCTAGTGTGCTGCCCCGCTACCCACCAAACCATACAAAAGTCGTCTGCGAGACCCCAACTTCCTACGCCTATCTTTTCCCTCCACAACCCCTTCCCTTCCAGCATTGACTTCCACAGAGTCAATGCTACATCTCGAATCATAACGACTCCAGTAAGCGACTTGAAGTCTTTGCGCTTGCTGTCTTTGGGGACGAAGAAAGACTTCACGGTTTTTGCGCCTTGATTGAAGATAGCACAATTCCTATATGCTGAAAACGATCGCCACCACGGCCGAAAACGCAGAAAACTCTCCTCTTCTTGTAAATACTTTAGACGTCGAAGAAGACGCCTTATATAACTCCGATTCAGACTCGGATTTCACGAAACCCAAAAAAGGTTCGGATATGGGAGGCGGCAAGACAACTGGTGTTGAGACATATGCAGTGGGAGGGAATGGGGAGAGTTATCGCAAGTCAACCGATGGACTCGAAGGCACCGAAAATGGTATCAATAACATGGAAATGAGTGGTGACGGTCACATTGATGTACAAGAAGAAGATCCTGAAGTCTTGGAACGTGGTATCGAGGCGCTTGAAGGCAAGAAGCAAGCTTGGTACGCCTACTTTACTACCAGGGACTTTTGGCTGGTATTAGCTCTTGGGTTGGTACCCTCCTCTCCCATTTAAGACTCTACTAACATTCAAACAGACAAGTTCTTGCTCTCTGCATCACCGCAACCAATACCTTCTCTACCCTCCTCGTCAACAAAGGCACCTCTATCCCAGCATTTCAAACTCTCTTCAACTACATCGTCTTGGCCCTCATCTACACAACTTACACCATCTACCGCTATGGCATGCGCAAATACCTCAAACTTCTCCTCGTCGATGGCTGGAAATACATCATCTTGTCCTTTATGGACGTCCAGGGAAACTACTTCACCGTCCTCGCCTACCGCTACACCAACCTTCTCTCGGCCCAACTTCTCAACTTCTGGTCCATCATCTGCGTCGTCATCGTGTCGGTTCTGATCCTCCGCGTTCGTTACAAGTGGGCCCAGATAGTAGGGATTTTGGTCTGCTGTGGTGGTATGGGGATACTCTTAGCATCAGACCACATTACTGGTGTTAACGGCGGCAGCCCGCCTACCATGCTAAAAGGCGATTTGTTTGGCCTCGCCGGTGCCACATTCTACGGCCTCTCCAATGTGTTTGAGGAATGGTTCGTCTCTAAACGTCCCATGTACGAGGTTCTCGGTATGCTTGGCCTCTTCGGCGTCATCATCAATGGCATCACCGCGGCCATTTTTGACCGTGCTTCTTTCCGGTCTGCGACTTGGGATGGGCAGGTGGGTGGTTATATCGTTGGGTACACCCTAGCTCTGACTATATTCTACTCTCTGGCTCCGCTTATCCTGCGCATGGCTTCGGCTGCATTCTTCGATATCTCTCTCTTGACGGGCAATTTCTGGGGCGTTATCATTGGTATCAAGGTCTTTGGGTATACGATTTATTATCTGTATCCCATTGCATTTGTCCTGATTATCCTGGGATTGATCTTTTATTTCTTGGCTGGAAGTATGCTGGGAGATAGCAGAAAGCCTTGGTTGGGGAAGAATCAAGAAGGAGGTATTGCAGGTGTTGGGACGGCGAAGTTGAAAGCTATTCAAGAGGCTAGACGAGAGGGTTTGGTCAATGAGCATATGGCTTAAGTTGTGTTTAGAAGAGATGAGGTAGTCGAGGATGAATGCAGAGAATACGCTGTGATATTTCTTGTTGCTCTAAAGAGAAATACAATTGCTTGTCCATGACTATGTGCCACTGGATCAAACTGCAACATCTTTCGTAATACCGTGTCAGAATTCAATTAGCAGCAAATACTTGATATCCCAGAAACAATTAACCGCGTTCACCAAGAATCAATCACAGATACTCTTCAAGGGCTCCTTCCCATCTCTCCAACTCGACACCTATCTTTTTGTGAGCCTCTCTCACTGCAACCAACAAACTCTTTAGTTTCCTATTATCGCCCTTGCTTCGCACTCGTTTTTTCTTTCCTGGCTTTCCCGGCTCTTCCAATCCGGCGCCATCTTTCTCGTCAACATCTCCTCCTGCGCCATGCTTGAAGCTCTTGGGCTGTGATTGAGATTGTTCATCGGATGCAGCCAATGATTTGGGTTCTTGATCCGTCAGCCGTCAAAATCAAATTGATCGAGGTAAGTTGGGAGGAGGGTGGCTCCCGACTCACTGTCGCTGACACCGCTCAATCCCTCAATGACAACCTCAACTCTGCCCTTTTGCATATTGTCATCTTTCTTGCTCTTAAATCTGCGTCCTTCTATCTTTACTTTGACGGGGAGCTCAGCGATAGGCGCGTGCATCTTCGCTGTAGCCTTCTGCGCCTTGTGAGTCTTCTTAATGGCGCTAGGCTGGCTCTTGGATTTCTAGTGTGGTACTTTGTTAGTAGATAGGTAAAGATATAGATGAAGGGGCGAGCTCGGTGAGGTGCAGGTAGGCGATTCGAAAATGGAAGGGGGAAGAAATGAATGATCTTACCTTATTGGATGTCATGTTTACTTGTTGAGTAGCTGAACTAATGAGTTGATTCCTTCCTTTGGACCTAGACGGAAGGGGGTTTTTGTTTAGAGTCGGCAGAATCTGTGGTGCATCTGTAGCCGAGTCGGGTTGAAATTAAATTTTTTTTGGAAACGGTCTGTCTGGCTACAGGAAGGAAGGGGCAGAGCGCGCAACCGCCTCGCTTAACCGGAAAGTAAACAAAACCCGCAACCCGCCCCCAAAAAGATTGAAAAAAAATTAAAATAAATCTCCAACCACCCCCCCCCCAAAAAAAACCCCCAAAAATAAATTAGGGGAGGGGGAAGGGGAGAGCAACATACCGACATCTCAGCAGGGCGCCGAAGCTAATTATGAATACCCTCTGACGCACCACATCTCCCAGGGGGCAGATGGATGGGTCCCGTTTACATACCCAGGGTCCCGTGTCCACACGCGCTCCCAGTCGAGGAGGGAGCGGAGCAGAGACAGACGTGGGCTCGGTTCCGGCTGCAAAAGGGCTTATTTAATTACTTAAGGGTGGGCGCGCTGGGTAGGCGAGGTGAATGCGGTGCTGTTGCGGGTGGGATGGCGCGTTTTATACGGGGGTGGGGAAGGCTGGGGTTCTGGGGCTTGCTTGTGGAGATGTTCTATGTCATCCAAGAGTATAGAGCATGTATTATGTTTTATTTTATCTGTCTTCCGTAGAGTTTTACGAAAATTCTGGAGCCTCCCAAATATTCAAAATGGTATGAATGTTCTAGCTCAGAATAATACTTACTTCTTAGAACTTATGTTGACAAATCCTCTCTGCTCTATCAGATCCATGAGTGTATCAAGCTTTTGGCACTAGTTAGTCGAGGGTTTTTGATTTCATTATCCATCATATCACTTCACATACAAGTTCACATAATTAGGAGCGAAATGTTTAATAGCAATATCAATTGCATTCGTGTATCTATATACTCTCTGAGTTTAGTTTGTCAACCCCGCCCATTACATGGCATCAAGCCATCTCATCTTTTCATCACAGTCCTTCTTCATGGCGAGTAGCCGTACAGTTCTATCATGAGAACCAATCTCTTTTCCCTCCCAAACATGCAATAAGGAAAATATGGTATCGAAGATTAATGCAAACGCCTGTTGATGCAATGCTATGCTATGCAACCCCTCTTCTTCTTCAGTGGAATGGGAATAAAATCGATTAGATAACCATCAAGGCGAATACGATAGCGGCACCGAGAGTGCCGAATGCAACGGTGTTGACAGACGAACCACCAGTGAAGGTGGCTGGAGAGGCAGTTGTGGTTCCATTCGCTGTGGTGGAGGCGGTGTAGAAGGTTGATTGAGCTGGAATAGCAAATGTAGTTTGAGCTGCTGCGGTAGCAGGGGCGGTTCCTTGAACAAGTGCCGCAGCAATGGAGGACGTGCCAGTGCCAGTGATGGTCTGGAAGACAACTTGTGGGACGGCGACCTGGGTGCTGATGACAGTAGTGGTTGAGCTTGAGGGAATGACGGAGCCAGCTGAGATACCAGTGGATTCGGTGCAGGGAACCACGAGAGTGGTGAAGATTTGGACTGTGGTTACGGGGATGTTGGAGGTAGTGATAGTTCCTGCTGCGGTTCCGGTGGTATCAGGAGGGAGGGTGGTGACGGCTGTGACAATGGCTGGGTTGGAGGGGATGTAAGATGCGCAGATGCCTTGAAGGTAGTTTTGAGCAACGGTGATCTCATAGCTGGAGGCACCGTGGGCAGTAACGCAGTCGAAGACGTTGGTGATGAAGCTTGCATCAGGGCAAAAGCAGTCTACATCAGTGTTGGAGGAGCAGCCGAGAGTGAAGAGCCAAGTGTTCAGGCACTGCGGAAGGACATCTGGGCAGGACGCTGTGGTTACAGCTGCCTGAGCGGAAGTAGTTGTGCTCGTGGTAGAGATCAGGGCAACTGATGTGGCGGTTTGCTCACACTTAGTGCAGACGGTTGAAGTCTTGGTGATGAGAACAGTGGAGGTGGAGACAGTGGTCTCGAGGTGGGTGGAGCTGCCAGTTGTGTGTGTGAGGGTCACTGGGCAGACGGTAGTTGACGTTTCAATGCTAAGCAGAATTAGTAGAATTCTTGAGACTTGAAAGATGCACTTACACAACAGTAGTGATAACCTCGCTGGGAGCAGCAGAAGAAGTGGCTGCAACGCCGGCAGCGGAGGAGGTTGAGGCGGCTGCAGATGAAATGACAACCGAAGAAGAGGCGGCTGCAGATGAGATGGCAGCAACTGAAGTGGCTGGAGAAGTCTCAGTCTCTGTAACAGGGCAGATCGTGGTTGAAAGTGCCACAGTGACAGTTGTCAAAGCAGTGGAATGAGCTGGGCAGTCTGTAACAGTAGCAGCGCAGCTGATGATTGTTGAAATGAAGGTGGTGAAAACCGTCGAGGTTGTGAAAGCAGTTGTTGACTGAGTGGTTTGAGCTGCAAAAGTCGTCTGAACTGTTGAGGTAGTATTGAGGAATAAAGCACTTGTTGAAGCAGCAGCGGTAGAGGAAAGTGTGGTTTCGACCTCTGCGGTCGACGTGGTGGTAACTTGAGCAGAGGTGGTAGTGGTGGCCTTGCTGGTCTCCTTGGCACTAGTGCGGTGAACAGTGCTCGAAGCAGTCGAGCAGTCGAAGCCAACGGAATGAACACCGATAGAGCAGCTGTCCTTACCCTTTCCACTGCCCGCAGTCTGAGAAGGATAAACGACTGTCACTGACTTAGCACCACCGCACTGAGAGTTTTTAACAACAGAGCCTCCGCTGCTACAAGATGATCTTTGCTTGCAAGTCGATCCATCCTCCATTCCATAGAGAAAATCAAGCTCGCAGTCAAACTCGACCGAGATCTCAACCTCGGTGACGGAGAAAGCGTTGACTTCTTGGGAGGAACCACAGCCGAAGCTGGGTGCCTTTGAGAGGTCCGAAGTTGCTGTACCAGTGATGCACTTGGGTTGGAAAGTACGCCCCGTCAACATATCCCGCTTTGCAGAGCCAAATGAAGATGAGCAAGACCATCCACTGAAATCAAAGTCTCCATATTGTGAGAATGATCCGAGTCCCAGGGTCGACCAGTCAAATCCGGTAGATTGTTGATCATTACATTGATTGTTGGTGTTAGATGGGCAAGCAAAGGATAGAGCATCAGTCCAGCCCTGGAAGCAGTTAGTATAAGTTAAGCTGGCACGAAAGGCTAGCATACCGTAGCGGATACAGTAGAGGCAAGAGCAAGCGCGGCAGCGATTGTAGTCTTCATGATGAACGTAAAATATAGTAATATTCGTCAACGAAAGTAGTGATATGATGCTGCAAGAGCGAATGTGCAAGTTGAACGGATGTGTGGGTTGATAATATCGAGAGAAGACTGTAATGGAAAATAAAAATGGAAAGAAGTGGGCAAAGAAGCGAATGACTTTGGCACTCAAGGACGATGAGAGTAATTAATGAGGAAAGAAAAGACCTAGAGAGGATAGAGAGGAAAGGAAGGCTTCAAGGACAGGATCTCACCATATGATATATCTTTGGAGTGTTTGGCTCTTGCTGGGCCATGGCTTTCACAGCCTCCCCCTCGAACCGGGCCCATGTAAGATGTTTTGCGCGCGCCTTGATCTGGGACAGAGGAGCGGAGGTCTGCTTGCCCTTCGGTTAACAGGGGAGTGATAATCTTTCCTGCCGAGTCTGGCTAGCCATCGAGGAGGGTGAGGCTCGAGTCCCCCGGACTGAAACAGGACGCAGTCCCATGTGCGAAGAAGCCGCAGGCTAATGCAGGTACAGAAGGCCTGTAGCCACCCGTTTGAGGCGACATGGTCCCGCAGCCGCGGGTCGTTCTAAAAACAACTCGGACTTCCTTTCATCTAGCCCAAATCTAGCCCCTCCAGGGTAAAGGCCGGCTGTTTCGAGCTTCACCCTGACTGTAATTACACAGCACTCAAAAGGTGAGCCTACCGAAGCTACTTCACGCCAAACCCACTGGCAGAACCGTGCTGAGAACCTCGACTCGAACAGCTCGAAGAAATAGATTCCCTTGTGCCAACTGTCTCGGAGAAACCAGGCAGCGAGGATCAATCAAGTGCCACCATGTCAAAAAGAGCGACCGCCGCCACCGATGAGATCTTGGCAAAAGCAGTGGCCATGGCGAGGAGACAGATCGAACAGAAGCGCACCAAGTCAGCAACCTTGTAATTAACCGCGGCGTCAACTGGTTGGAGGGCGCCTGGGCATTCGACGTTTCGCAATCTAGCGAATTACAGCCAACCAACACTTTTTATGAATAACGCTGCGAGACTAAAGGGCAGGTAGTTTGCGCTGCTGGTTCTATTCGTCGAGAACCTTCGTCAAACATATTCGCTATTTCGAAGTTTGAAGAATGATTGAGAGTGAGTCGCCAGAGGTCCTACGTTCGAGGTGGAGTCAGACCCTCCCCGCTGTTTCTTCAAGCGATGCTGCTGCAGTAGTTCTTCCGAAGGGGCCAAAGATGCAACCATCTCAGCAGTTTAGACATCGGCAAATGTAGCACAGATGCATCCATCTGATCCAGAGGAAGCATCTGATGATTCTATTCTGACCACGCGGTATTGTTAGCAACTCTCTAATCTCCACTTTGTTGTATTTGTGTACTCGTGGGAGGTAATCTCACTCTGCCCAAATTGGAAGCATGGCCAAATGAAAGCCTCCCAGAATGGCATCGCTACAAGCGTGTCCTCCACGTCATCCACCTTTCGGGAAATCATCAACACCAAGTTCAGAAAGACAGGCACCCCTTCAAGGAGAAGCAACCCAGTCCGGTCTGCAGATACGGATCCAGGTACGATCGGGTTGGAACCGGCATCTACAGACAGCACAAGTCCGCTACAACTATCGGGTACTTCCAAAAAACGATATGGTATCTCTTTCGTCTCGGGTTGCCGTTTCGACGTGAAGTCCTCTCGTCCTTTGCAGATTCCCTAAAGAGATCCGGAACTGATTCTCAAGCAACTTCGTATCCAACTTTAGACACCGACCCACCATTCTCTCTCATTCTGATTCTCACAATGCACCTGCACCGCCAGGTAAGGTCAGAAACAGAACAAAGCTTACTGTGACCCACCTACTGCACCTTCCTCGTCGAGAGCGCACACCTGACCAGGAGAAAGCCACAGCGACGGAATACCACTCCATGAAACGCGAAAATCGCCATACGAGAAGAAGAAACAGCTGTCGCTCGGGACTTTCTCCGTATCGTATTCACGCGGTGTGCTGCGGGGTACAGTTCGGTTTTGCACAGATGAAACGCACAGTGATTCTGCAGGGTGGCGTGCCTTGCCGGTTGGCTGCACGCCCCTTTCCAGCAGCCTGTCTTCAAGACGGGCATGGCGTCGGCTGGGGCTTCGACGGCGACTTTCGGGGCTGTGCAAACTGTGAATCTTCTCCTCTGCATGAGAATGAAAACTTCGGATGAAGATCTGTTTCGAGTTTATGCCTGCATAAACTTATGTCGCGGCATAAGATGTCAGTGACCTGTCGTAGTTGATAATGGCGTTTGACGTTTTGTGGTCTGCATGAATTTGAGAGGCTGAGTAGGCGGAACGAATCGAACCCACTGCTGCGGTTGTGCTGTGCCGGGTATGTCCTGGAGTCGGATCAGTGATCGCCTCCATGCGTGGAGTTTTTCGACGCTCTTCGAGCTATTGGTAAGAAAACCCAATTGCTTCCTGTGGCAGAGTAAAATACGGATTCTGGAGAAAGAATATGTCTTCCTCTTAGAGACTAGATTGTTACTCAAGAAGTGAAAGATGATGGGATTTTCGAACCACGTCGATTCTTCTACCAATCAACTTTCCCGTCAGTCCAAGTTAGGAGGACCTTGCAACTTTACTGAGATATGTTGACTTTCTTGATAGATGTTCATGGGTTTGATAGTTGGAGAGAAAAGAGATACTTAAAACCAACGCTATAGGTCCGAGCTTCAATTGAAGGATGACTTCCTTTTCACTTGACTGTGGTTTACGACAAGCTAAAATGTGAAGAGTTCTTTGGGATCACCTCGGTTTGTTTTATCCAATCTGAAAAGCCCTCCTTTAGGTGAAGGAAGTCTACTAAACGTCATGTATACTAACAACTCAGTCCTGTTTTTGATTATTCCATTCATTTTGAGTTCTAGGTCATCAATCATAATCTTGTAACGTCTTCATCTTTCAAGCCAGCTTGCAGTAATTAGCTGGAAAACTACCTTTTTGACCTCTCAATTCCCCTGTCCACCAGTCATCAGTACTGTCTGTTTTCTTGAGGACCTTGATCTGGTCTCCTTCTCTGAAGCTTAGATCACCCTGACTTTGTCCCTCGAATGAGTATAAGGCCACCGCATATAGGAACTGCGAACCAATTCGTTTCGGTGGAGGAGGCGGTGGCTTCTTCTTTTGCGCAGCACTTCGTTGGAAATAGTCTGTGCTGCTTGAAGCAGACCGATTCGCATAGGGAGATGTTGGCGTGAGGTGATTGGAATAGTTTGGTGGTTCTGGAGACGGGGATGGGGATTGTGCAGGTGGAGAGGCAACAACAAGGGAATTCGAGGAAGGGATTCTCCCCATGCGCGCTTCGGGATTTGGAGAGGGTAGAGATGCTTGGCCCGATGGTCGGCGGTTTGTAATGCCATTGCGGATGTTCAAGCCTGTAATAGATGAACCTGGGCGTCGATCTTCTAGGTTCATTGGTTGATGCACTGCCTTTCCACGAGCTATAGAATTGATACTTTCCACTTCTTGTTGAATAGGTTTGAAGTCTCGTTCCCAAACTGCAATAACTTCATCCATTGGTGGAGGAGGAGACTGGAAGCCTGTTTCTTCACAATAGTTGTGAAGTGAGGTATAGCATTGAGCAAGGAGTGTGTTCTGTATCATGATCTGAACTGCTAGAAGATGAGGCAGGATTGAAAAGGCAGCGGCTATGATAGGAGGAAGGGTTTCTCGGAGATGCTCATCCGCCACTTTGAAAGCCTACGCAGGTTAGTTGAGACCAAAGAATGTAATAGCGGAATTTCGACAGCAAATGCTCTCACCCAGTACCATCAATATTGAACCGGGCGAAAAGATATCAAACGAATGATCTACCACTCACATCAGCTGCCTGAGCCAATTCCTCCTCTGCCTTTGCAAGAGCGGCATTCTCTCGATCCGTGCGCTTCAACTTTTTGTTGTAGTTGATGACTCTGTCTTGGTACCTCTCCCAATCAAGTCTTTTATTATCCCTCTTTTTGATCGTTTTGCGTACAGGTGCCAGATATTCTTTCGCGTCTGTTGCGGGCTTTATTACACGCGCGTCCATCATAGTAACTTCCTCTAACAAATCCGTCTTCAGCTCAGCGTATACAGTCTTCAACTTGAAGGTTCGATCGAGTTGTTCTCGCGGGGTTTCAACTGGGTCATGCCCATGACCGTCGGCTGCCCCAATGATGGGATTATAAAGTTCCTCGAATGTGGAAACTTCGGCCAGTTGATTGTTGAGGATTGAAACCCAAGCATCACGCCAAGCTTTTGAGGCCTCAACTATCTGGTGAGAGGCATTAGCTACCTAATTTGTTCGAAGATCTGGAGGCACACCTTTCCAAGCGTCTTGTCGGCATCATCATAGTCTTTCAGCAGTACAGCGACATTCGCTTGATCTCCTGGGCCTTTCTTCATCAATTTGCCAAACTGGCGGTTCATGGACTTCATTCTGGCGATGTGATTGTTGGTTAAATTTGTCGTAGTTTTGTCAAGTATTATAGGAATGTTGTCTCATAAAACCAACAAAGGCTTCGACTGAAACCAGAACTGAGAAAAATGGGTAGTAGACAGGAATGCCAATTGTCACAGCCTCGCAGAAAACAGGAAAAGGAAAGATCGCGTCAATGGCCAGATGGCTGCGGCGCATTTGCTCAGCTACCCAATTTCCTGAAACAGACTTGGCGGCGCGGGGTTGTGGATGCAGAATGACTGCGCCTAATTAAAACCCAACCTCCAACAAGAAACAATATGACGCGAGAGATCAAAACGAATGGATGATGTCTATTCTCAGAGAGAAGATAGAGGAGATATAGGGCTAGGAATATCTTACCAAGGTCCTAGTGACACTTTATTGGATAAAACCGATCGCACGTGATACCGTCATATCTTGGCAACCAGCAAGCGCGTGTCGCGTGTTCGTGCCTTCCTCAACATCGTCGAGTTAAGGACTTAAGGCGACAAATAATGCTATAAGTCAGCCCGAACAACTACAATGCCATGGCTACGACAGTCAATACTCCTGGCGCTGCAGGAGTTCTTGCATCTCTCAATGTACCTTTGACTCAACAGACAGCTCCTGTTCTCGAACATCGATGTCTCTATACCTCAGATATACGGAAGAAAGTGAAGATATGGCAAGATGGACGGCTCAAATTCCACACATTCAACAGGAAAATAATGGTCTGGGATGAAAGATCGCACTTCATAGGCGAAACATACTGGCGGGATGATGAAGAGTTTGGTGATGGTGAAGAGTTGCAACTGGAGCGGAATGGTACTTTGGTCGAAGTCGGAGAATGCATCGGAAAGTATGAGACGGACTTGACAGATTTGGTGGGTAAGAGGGTTAAGGATAGAGAAGAACGAGCTGCTGCAAAGATTGCTACTGGAACTCCGAAGAAATTCCCTTCTACTTTCGTTGGAAATCAAGAGACGCCCGGAGGTGCCTACCTACGACCTAAGTCATTAAACGCAGTCTTGACGCCAACCGGCCATTATGGTAGAGCGCTAATGCCTGATACCTCGCCATTCGAGGATCGACGGCGACTTGCAAATGCGATCTCACAACACAAAGGGGACGATAGACCGGCAAAGAGAAGGAAGCAGGAATTTCCACCTAGCAAGAGCGGTTATGCTCAAAATCTGATGGGTACCAAGATTACTCTGACTTCTTCGAGACCAACAAGCACGGCATCGATCCATTACGAACCCGTGAGAGTACGACCCATTCAAAACACTCCTGCACCCACCATTGACTTAACAATGGACGAAGATAGTGGAAATTCCCAAACTGTTGGGGAAAATCCCCGAAGAAAATCCAATGAAAGAGATCGATCAGCCAAACTACAGCAACGAACACGCCCATCTCCAAAACCTAAAAGTAACTATGCTAGTAATTTGACTGGGGCTACCCTTACGCTCTCTCGACCGAGTGATTTCTCACGATTGCGGACGAAGCATACGGCGCAGGTAAATGAGAATCCGACAACCAATAAACACATTCAGCCAGACTTATTTACCTCCTCGGTCACGGAAAGTCATTCATCTAATGTCGAGCTCTATACAGAGCGTCCAGCAGCAGTGATTGAAGACACACAGAGGCCAACGGTTAAAGGTCTGCAATCGCGACGAGAAGATGGTTCTAGAGCTCGATCGTCTTCCCCTCCATCAAGAGCCCCAACACCATCAGTCGGGCATAATCACAGTTTGCAGAAAGGTTCAGTTCTCCAGTCTTCTACTATTAATCCCACACCAGACCGTCCAACATCTGCATTGAAAATCAAATCTAGGTCACCGAGAAAGATGATGATGCTCATGGATCGTCCAAGTTCGCGTCCGTCGGCAACCAGTGAATCATCTATTCCAAATAGACATATTCTGCGGCCTCCTGATACGCCATCTAATGAACCTATCCTGTCTCAGGCAACAATTCGATTGGATGCTTTCTGCAAGAAACAAGAAGAAGCTTTAAAAGCGCGTCTCTATAGAAGACCACCGCAATTGGAAGATTTATCCTCCTCTCCCACGGACAGTGGAATTGATCACCAAACTATTGATCAACTCCTAACTCGGAAAATTGGGCCTCAACTGAACGGGAGCAGTGGTACTGCAGAGCAGGGGGCAAAGGAAAAGGCAATGGGCGATTCAACACCATTAGCTATTTGTAAGGGTGCAAGGAATCCTCCAGAAGTTGGCTTAGATACCGAAGTTTTCGTCAGTGCCAATTCTGCGACTATCGACAAGGCATGTTCACTGCCGGCAATGGCTGAGCAGAGCAATTTTGCCACAGCAGCTGACTTTTGCCCGTCTGACAGCGACAAGAATAGGCAATCCGAGCCTATCTTAAAGATGTCACCTACAATTGAAGATCAATCGGAAAACGAGGCTTCGGAGACCCCACCAGAACGGGCATACAACCGCAACGTGATTCCAAACCCCGCGTCAGCAGATAAATTCTTTTCAGCTCACACTGAGGCTGGACCAAAAATTTCCCCAACAGATGAGGTTGGCGAAACAGTGCAGCTTGCGAGTGATATATCGCCTCTTCCGCATTCTAATCATTCGGATTCATCGTCAACCGTCAACGGGTCTAGGACCAAAGACAGAAGGACTGAAGACATTAGCAATGCAATCCAGTCAGCAACAGATTGTTTCCGAGCCATCATCAAGGCATCAGCTAGCCCTGTCGCGCGGGTTGAAAAACTGGCACCAGATAAACCCGAGAATGCGTGGCCGACTCCCACGAACCCCAACCTTGAGTCAAAGTCAAAGGACCTGGCTGTGAACCCATTGCCCGAATCACCGCCCAACGCAGAGGCGACTAGACTGGGTGGAGCTGTGTTAGACTTGGCCATGGCTCCGGTCAAAATCTCCGAGTCTCGAGATTCAGGGAGGGTGCAATTGAATACCCCGAAGCCAAGCCTTGGACAAGTAAGGCTGGCGAATCCAGCAACACGAGGCAAGTCACTTCAAAGGCTAGCTGCGAACACGGTAGAGGCACTGAATCCTGTAAATCTAATGGGCCCTCCTCAGCCACGAATTCGGAGCCGAGTTGAGAGGCCTCAAATTAGGGAGGATATAGCAAATAGAATAGGTATAGCGGCGGTGAGAGAAGAGACCGCAGGTGGCGCTTGGAGTCGGGAAGCGTTCGACCTGTTTGGCAACTGGAAGCCTCCCGAAAAGGCTGCGTGAGCTCCCGTCATTCTGGCTAGTGGTCAAG
This sequence comes from Arachnopeziza araneosa, assembly GCA_003988855.1. Classification (NCBI taxonomy): domain Eukaryota; kingdom Fungi; phylum Ascomycota; class Leotiomycetes; order Helotiales; family Arachnopezizaceae; genus Arachnopeziza; species Arachnopeziza araneosa. The sequence continues at coordinate 39,530 of QYAI01000026.1, forward strand.
TATCAGCACAAACAATTACTCTACAACGCCCAATGATTGGGTTTCCATGTTAAGCCGGAACTATGTAGCCCTGAAAGAGTCAAGTAAAGGCACACTGTGTCAATGATGCCAATATATGTGACACATACATTTCCTCCAGAGCCTTTCTTCCTCCAGTGGGGGCAGCCAAGTTCTCACTTCCACGCGGGAATTATTCACGTGTAGCCTAGAGTCTCTCACAATACGAGCGCACTGGGGCGTCAAGCGGCTTAAGAAGAGGACAAATCAGGAGCAGCAGGTCGTAAACCTTCGAGACCAAAGTGCAATCGACGGAGTCTGAAACGAAGCAGATGCCCCCATGTTACGTTGATTCCACGCGAGTGATCACTCGCCACTGATCCATGGTGCCGCTGCTCGGGCCTGTGCTAGCACCTTCGCCCAGCCCAATTTGCTCGCTTGGGGTTCGACTGCCACTCAGCAGCTGAACCGAATCCTCCACCTTCATCGACGGCTTTCCCAGGCTTTCCCAACACCAACATCACCATCACCATCACCATCCCCATCCCCATCATCATTATCCTCAAACATGGCGGATTGAAGTAGACGTGTGCATGTCCCGACTCCGATCCGCCGCAGATGAAGAAAACCTTTCATCGCAATCTCCCACTCACCGATAGTGTTGGCATCACCCCTTGATGCCCTCACCGAGGGCGCTGCGCTGGGTTGGCTCTGTCGCGCCGGGGCGAGCAGCGCGATAGTTGCCTTGGGCAAAGCCTCGCCTGGTTGTTTATATACACCAAGAGTCTCCCTTCCCGATATCTCCAGCTAGGTCATATTCTTATTTCGTTGTGTCCTTGACCTTGCTTTATATATCCGTTTCTTTTCCTAAACCTTCTGAGCCGCACCCAACAACACCATGGCTGGTACGACGAAGACTACTTGACATCGAGCACGCAGCCCATCAACCTGAACTACCGTCAAGTAACCAACCACCACGCTTCCGCTATATACCTTACATCAAACATGTCTTCTTTCAAGCTCTCGAAGAACGTCTCTCGATCGCCATCCCCAACACCTCAAGCCCACCATCCGCCCCAGCTGGTACTCCGCACAGCGGCGGCTACAGCCGCAGGTCAGTCGCAACCAGCAATGCAGCAAAACTCATCTCAACAACAGCGCTCTTACCCTATCTATCCAATACCTATCCCGCCCAACCAGCTTTCTAAAGCCACAGAGCTGTATCGCAAGTACTTGTTGGCAGAACGCATCGCTCAAAGCCCAGCAGGGCCTACCTACCATGGCTATTATCTTGATGTGCCACGCGCATCCTCTGCTGCTTCTGTTACTTCTCACGGTTCTTCACAACGCGACAGATCCGAATCCATTGCTGCATCCAACTACGAAGCAACTGGTTCGGTGGTCTCTTTCGACGGCGGCGCGCAAAGTCCATCCTCTGTGAAGCAAGGCGAGAAGACTACATATACCGGGAAGTCTATCAGGACCCATAACAGGAAGAAGCTCCCTTCTCCAGATAGGGAAAAAGCAGCTTTGATACGCTTCCTTAAGGCTTGTTGGCCCTGTCGGGAGAGAAGGGTCCCTGTAAGTTTTCATCTGCGTTATCATTATCAAGGCTGACTATGAAGTGCCCACTCGAACACCACGATATCGACGCCCTTAAACACGAACCCCGCGAACCCCGTCCACGTCCTCAAACTCAACGTCAACCACAGTCATCCAGTTCAAGTCCTTCACAGAATGTGACATCGGGTGCACGATCAATGCAACGCGCGCCGTCGAACAATATGCAAGTAAATGCTCTATTTGGTCTTGGTGCCAATATCCCTCAGACTCTACCTTTTCCTACCTATGAGACTACTTTGGATATTCCAACACCTGGCGGTGCATACACCAATTCCCAAACTGACGAGTCTACCTCACTTATCTATGGTGCCTCGAACGTCTCCACTCTAAATCCTGATCCTTACAATACTTATTCGGATGGGTCTTTGTTTGCTCTTGGTGTTCAACGTGAAGGGTTCTTCTCTTGTCAATGCTTGACCGTTTGTACCCATTGGTGCACCAATGCGGAAGAACTTCAGACCCATTTCGAACTTTCCCACTTTGCATTCGATCGAATCACCCCAGCCAATCGTTTTGTTTGTCGAAGATGTTTTCACTTCAACAACTATTTGGTTGGCCCTTGCTCCCATTGCTCTGCCGAAGGTTCAATCGAGCTCTGGATCTATGCTAAATACATTCGAACCCCATCATACCGTCACCATGGACCTCAGGGAGGAGATATCCCTATGCATCGAAACTCATCGTCGACGTACTACTCCACGCCATATACCTTTGGGAATCTCGACTCCCAGTTTGGTTCAAATATGGATGGGAGTATGGACGATGGGAACTTAGATGGTAACACAACACCGAACAATTACGACCTTCCAGATGGCAACGGCTACGGTGGCCCCTCCTCACAAGGTTATGGTTACGATCCGTTTAACTCTTCCGGTTCGGGTCCACAATTTCAGAGTAACAACTTTCGGTCTGCCAAATCACTCACAGCACATATCATCTTTCCTCGGTCGTACCATGCCCAAAACCGCATGAAGATGATGCTGCTGACCCTGATTATTCTGGTTGCAATTACTTTTGGCTACACCCACGATTACATCATGCCACAAGCACGTCTTGCTCTCTCTAAAGCCATGGTTGAAGTAGATGATCATCTTCCTATCCTCGGACTTGTCGGCATCGCAGCTTCCTTCGCGACTTGTCTTTCTGTGAAGCATATATCAGAGCAGCGACTACGCAGAGCGAAAGGGTGTCCACTTCATGCACTTACCAGTCACCCTCTCGGTATCAAATTACGGCAAAGTGCCCCTGAAACATATTTGAGAGGCGGTGTATATTCATAAAAGTTTCAATCTCATTCATCTCTTCCAACATTGACGATTTATGATCATGATTACGATTTTATGAATATATACCCTGCCATCTTATGTCATAGCGCCTGGTTCACGAAACGGTCAAAATATCTTGTACATTACATCTACTGGGGAGATATGTACAAGAAAATAGGATATCATCCTTCTGGTCTCATTTGTCGGCGCTGCCTGGTGCATAGCGATGGTGTTTGGGTGAAGATTGACGGGCCTAGCTCTTAGTTAGGTCTAAGTGTAAAGTACCAGCACTTAAATACGAAGCGAGATGCTCGAGAAAGGGATTGTGCCGTGGCACGCGGAAGACGGAGTGTGTTGAGAAAGCACTCCAGTTAGGATGAAGTTGTGGGGGGTTGATAGGCGTGTTTGAATGTCTGTTTGAGCGAAACACTTCTCAGTGACATCGCTTAGAAGAAATTAGGGTCTAAATATCATGATTGTGGCTCGACCTCTTTCCTCCTGTCTTTGTTCCTTTACTCGATTACTTTGTAGAACTTGTGCTTTCCCATCCTTACCAATAACGCTTACTTTCATCTTTTTTAGACTTTGTTTTTTTTCTGTGACTTCTTCCTCAAAATAAACATAGCCACCTATTAGTCTGCATCAGTATGAAGAGATGGTTAAACATAAATGGTCTAAAGAGAGAGTGGGGGAGTAGATGTCTTGGATGAGCAATTCGGATACAGCAACTTTCTTAAGTAGATTAGAACGATGGTTGGCCTGAAGATCAAATCATTCGCGCTTATAGCAATGAACAGGAGCTTCAGATTGAATTTTGGGCTTGAAACTAGTCTCGCATTCTTCGCTTGCTCTTTGTTTGACAATGTGAACCTAATTCTGAATAATTTTAGTTGCTGGTTTTGTGATGTCTACCAACACATAAAGCGAGATGACGGTGTTAAAGTCAAGGGGCTCGCTACATATCAACTGAGAACCCCTCCCGCCACGCCAAATCAGATAAGATGTTGGTTTATCTTCAAAAGCAGTACTAGATTCTTATTGTGATTTACGTGTGACGCGTCCAATGCTCAACCTACTTGCAGATGAAAATAAGTCGCTAGAAAACGTGAAGATAAGTGGATTCCGGTAGCCCACCTTCATTTTGTCTGAATCTTCGATAAAGCAAAACATTTAAAGTCTCAATACCACATCTTTTCAAACAAACTCATTACAGATAGTTTTAAAGCAGGAGGAACAAGTCAAGGTGGGTGCGAAAGAAATCGTATTTATTACTGACCCCAAAGATGAAGCGGCCACTCGTCGTAAGTCTTGGTTGGCTGGATTCAATCAAACTCCAACTTACAAAAACCCAGAAGAAATTCTTACCTCCAAGATCAAACTTGACGGTGTCTTCGCCCCAACTTGTTTTTGCCGTCGAGACTTTGTGGATGAGCCGTTTTGTTCATTCTAGCGTGCTTTGAATCATCGCTCATCGTATCACTTGGACGCTCAGTACTCAATTTCAAGGTAACGCCGACGGCCGGTCACGCGATGTACCTGCAGATACTCCTTCATCTATCCTGTTTATTCTGTTCCTTCGGACTCTCCACAATTGCACTCTCCAATCTTTACAACCTCGAGAATGGACCACGGATTTTGGAGAATGGTAAAATGAAAAAAGAAGTTTGGAGAGTTCAACTGCAGAGGATCGAAGCGCACAGCGTTGAATTGCGGAAGATTGAAATCGAAATAGAAGAGCAAATCTCGAGGATCCAAGTGCGGAGGATCGAAGCGCAGATATCCCAAATAGAGAGATGTAAGAAGGAAATTCAAAGGCTGAAGGAGGAAATCGAAGAGGAAACAAAACACGAGAAGGAAACCTTTGTCCTCTCTTCTCTGTCAATGACCTACAATCAAATCTTGCTAATTGCCAGCAAGGTTTCTTGTTCATATGACTAGGTTGAACCGGCGACACGATCTCGGGGCAGGTTGCGCGGAAATTGGGCGCGCAGTCATCGAGACAACTTATTACGCAAAGGACTTGGAACCGGACCCGGAATTTGGTGGGGTAACATTATTATTTATCGATAGAGATATTCATAATTGCAATAGAGTTTAGAGGTTGGCTGGTCGTCACGGACATAAAATTCAGAGAATCTTCTCTGACTTCCGCGCAAAGTCTATTTGATGCAGATTTGCTCCTCTCCCTGGAAACTGAAAAGTTATTTTATGCATTCGAGTATATGGCGTCCCTTGAACATTTCCTGCTATTCTTTCCCTTGTCTGGTAAACCTCGTCACCACAGGAAGAACAGACAACAACAAACTCGGCAATTTTAGGTCGCAAAACACAACGAGAAGAGAATTTAGGATATGTTATCTTCTGAAAAATGAGATACGAAGCAGGCGAGGAGGTGGAATCATCTCAAATCAAGCCATTCTCGATCGAGTGATTCTGTCTGGAATGTCTCTCGATGAAGTCGGGCTTGGTAAATCTAGATTCGATCAGTTCGCGATAAATCAAATCAACTCAAGCAAACTCAAGCCTGTTCAAAACCGTGGAATGTTGAGCCATGGTGAGCAGGCATTCCTCTCATCTGTACATTCTGTACGAACGCAAGACAAGGACTCCTTTGATGTACTCTATCTCGATCATCCTGCATTGTATTTACCTTCTCCATAGGATCTGGTGGGGAGTCATCGTCTACTTCTTCGGTCTGCTTCATCCGCGCCTGAGCCATATCGATGTATTTTTCGGACGAACAATCAGCTAGAATGCCATGGCAAACCTTGTTCTTGTTGAAGAGGCGCTATGCGTCCGTTTCTATGTAAGAGTGGTTAACTGTCTTGACATGTTTTTCAGGCTTGGAACCTTCCTCTCTGTATTATTTCTGGGGTGCTGTTGGGTTTTCATGGAGAGTTTCGAACTTGGAGGACATTATTCAGGATCAAGCCAGCGATGACCTTATCACATAAGACTGATGCTCGTTACATACTTGTTGTTGCCTTCTTCATGAGCTGTCACTTCTCTTGCGCTTGTAAGCGAAAGGAAAAGGAGGCAGTTCACGTGACTCCGGATGATGCATTTCTCCTGGAAGTACCGGTATTTGAACAGAGCCTCGGAACAAGTATCTTTCTGCATATTGAAGAGGGAGTCTTACACAATGGAGTTATCGTCAAAGTGACGTCCGCATGTTACCCAAGATCTCACTCTCGTGACATCTCCAGATCAAGAGTTGCAAAACTGCCGGGGGCAAAACATCATGAATGTTTCTGCCAAGGAGAGAAATTGCTCAGTTCAATGCAGTTTCGATTCCGAAGCCGCTGCTGCGTTTCCAATTCCCTCAATGATACTCGTGGTCGGTGAGTCAGAGGGGCCATCCTCGATCATGATATGATGCTATGATGCTATGATGCTATGATGCGATGCTATGCTATGCTATGCTATGCTGTATGCATGTCAGCCACGCTCGAACGTTCCGCCGCTTCCCCCCAACCGCTGACGCTCAAATTATATAGGGCAGGTCTCTCCTCCCGAGAGGCCCTCCGAGAAAACAGTCACTCAGAGGTGTATTGAGCAATCAGAGTGCAGGATTGGAGGGAGGTGACTCCCTCAGTTGCGGACGGGGAAGTGGCCCCAGGCCACAATGAGGAAGAGCCATTGGAGATGGGGCTTAACCTAAAAGGGCTGGCCGAAAGGATGGCGTTCCACTTGGCAAGGCGGTGCAGCATCCACCGGCAAGCCACCACTCAGCGTGCACGGAGATTACATGACGGCCGGGTCAGAGCCAATGAGGCTTCGCTTCGCCTGCGGTCACCCCCCATGTCATGGTCCTTTCCCTTTTAGGCCTCGCCGGGCGCTCTTGCTATTTGCGCAGCCTGGGGAAATCTGCCTCGTACTTGCGACTCGAGAAATTCTTAATAGTCTCAGCTTTTCCTCGACTGCATCATTCTTCTCCATCCTCCGTAAGATTCTTCTCCGCTCGCCAGGACACTCATACTCCTACTCATCGTCGCTGTTTTGAGAACGCCGACGGTTCGAGTCATTCGGCAGACCAATCCACCTTGACCCCTCCAAGATACACACCCAATTGACAGCGCTATCAAAGCATCCCAGTCTCAATGGCATCCTCTTTCACCATCACCCAGCCCTTTTTGGGCGCTCCTCTCCAATTCCAACCTGCTCTTGGCTCTCAGGAGCTGGACACTCTCATTGATTTCTATGTCCCTGGCACTGCAGCCAAGCAGGATAAGCTCTCCAGCGTAACAATTGACTTCTACCTCAATGCCACCGTCGATATCAATACCGGCGCTCTCACCAAGACGTACAATGTCTTCCCTTCTGAATGGGCCACCACGTCTTTTGAACAGAGCCCAACCCAATCCCAAAGCTCCGGCTTCTCCCCAGCAATTTATGCCCCCAGCCCAGGCTCTTCTGCCACTTTCGGCCAAGATTCTGGATATGGATCTATCACCATGACTCCACCAACCAAGACACAAGGTGGTAGAGTGGCCAAGAAGGCCAAGAAAGAAGTCAAGAAAGTCGATGAAACAAGACTTCCTGGTTTCTCCATCCTCACCAAGGACGGAATCGATGTCACCAGTACTGCTGGTCGCGGAACGAAGACGAAGGAACAGCGTGAGCACGCTCACCTGATGAGAATTATGAAGGCTTGTGATGAATGCAAGAAGAAGAAGATAAGAGTGAGTTTTATTTTTCGTCTTGCTGAACAGAAAACTAACTTGCTATTAGTGCGATCCTTCCCACCGCAGGTCGCATAATGACATGTCACGATCCTCCACATCTACTTCCAAAACCTCTTCAAGCTATTTGGACCCTAGTCCGACGGGCACGGTTCCTTCAACATCACGGCAAGCCACGCAAAGCAGCACTCCTGCATCTTTCAGCCCCTCCAACGGCATAGATGACTTTATTCTCTTCCCTGAAGGTTCTGATGTCTGGAACCCTGCTGACCTGGCACTCGAGACCCAAGATATCAGTGAATTTAACTTTGATATTAACTCTCTTGACTACACCAACTACTCCCCAATGAACGTCAGCCCTCAATCTTTCGACTACTCTTTCTACCAACAACCATCAAGCTTCCAATCTAACAATCAACCATCATTGACACAAGAATTCTCTGATCAGTTCGATTGGGTTGATTCACTAGATGTCCAACTACCGCAAACTTCCCTCCAATCATCAAGCCAAGCGAACACCTCAGGCCAACTAGAGCAACAAGGCCTCCTAACGGTGCCCCAGAGCCGACTTTACCAATCAATCTCATCTCAAGATTCTGGACAGCAAGATAGCTCATTCCTAGGCGTAGAGCTTGTACAGCCATTCGCTCAGGAATCAAATTCTGTGCAACAATCTCCGCGTGCTACCCTCTCACTAACGACTGATCCATCGCAATTTGTACAAGAATCTTCTGGTGGTAGTCTAACATCTCATTCCCGGGCATTCTCTTGGTCTCCAATAGAAATGACTACATCGTCAGATGTACTACTTCAAGGCCATGACGATACGACCGTTCCAACGCCCGATTCAAGCAGGAATGCCCGTAGTAGCCGCAAGAGATCTGCTCCACATGATGAGGTTCAACAACAAGTCCTAGCTGGCCTACAAACTAGGGTCTCTCCAGTATCGGCCACGAGCTCCAACGACTCACTAATTCTTGTGGATCCATCAGATCCATATAACAGACAATCAGATGGACACGCCTCTTCATCCTCATCTCATGCGAATGAGTGCGGTTGTGGTTCAGCTAGCAGCTCCCGAGAACAAAGACCCCAAGGCCTATTCTTCCCAACCGTGAGATCCTCGAGACTTGATCAGTCGTATAGTCCTATCCTACAACGTTCCGAAACGGAGAATATAGCAGACTATGCACGAGAACCAACTGTACAACTGACCCAGTCTAGCCATACCAATGTCTCTGATTCGGACAGCCTACCCAGCCAGAGCAGTCAACAAAAGGCTTCCCTCCGAACGACTGGCCCCATCTCGTCTGGCCTTGCCGTAAATGCGAACAGCCAACAACACACTCAAGTCTCTGATGTTCCTAGGTCAGAACTACTCTACAGTCTTCCACGCCAACAGCAGGCACTGTCACCCTCGACAAGCCTAGGCTTCGCCATTCTCGCTTTTGCGTCGATCTTTGCTGCTCCAGCAATGGAGTACATATCTACATTCCAGACAATCGGTGCATCGTGGCTTGAGGCACAACAGCCCTTTGTCGCTGCTACAAGTTTAATCTTCTGCGCTGCATTGGTATCGCAGGTCCCTCAACTTATTTCATTTGCATGGCATTCAGACATGGGGAAATGGATTGGGATCGCAGTCTTAGGGTACCTGACGGGGAACGATCGTCACCGTCAGAATGATGTTGATTGTCACGCGAACGGTTCAGGATTGACGGCAGTTGGAGATGAGTTTTTGGATTTGTTTGGGGAGATGAGATCAGTGACTGTTATGGGGATGAGCTAGATACCATCTTGTTTCTTTTTCGTGGGTGGAGAGGAGGCGGGGGAATGGTGTCTTACGTTGATAGTACAGATAGGTCGTAGGATCTTTGATATATACAACTATCAACGGCATTATAGACCTTCTTGCATGCTTGAGAAGTGATAGGCGAGATTTACGTGTGACAATAATACTTATTATCAGCTTATAAAATGCAACCATGACTACAAAAAGCGATGGAATAAACAATGACATTTCATTTTATTTCTCAGTATCTGTATGAGCAAGCCTTAGCCCTCCATTCCTGCAAGGAACGCCTCCCCTCATTCAATTTATGCGGTATGCCATGCCTAAATCCTCCCAGAAAATGAGCCCCAGTGAAATAATATATCAATACAATATGACTCGGATTAGATCTTAGAAGAAAGTACCACTCTCCTCGCTTCCCATCCCCGCTTCAACTAGACCATGTTCCTAACATGAGTATCAAAAATCTCATTTCTCCACCCATGCGCATTCGTAGCATTCTCATCGACCACCTCCCCAGCTCTAACGGCCTCCTCATCCCACAGTTTGACCACACTACCAGGTGCGTAGACACCCGCGAAGATATTTCTTCTTTCGTCAGCGGCACCTCTGACGCCGATGTTCGAGTAGAGGTCTGGATCATCCGCGGGGGTGAGACGAGTGAGGACTGCTTTCACAAATGTGCGTAGATCCTGAGGATCGGAGATGCGTGTAGCGCGGAGGCGTTCACGGGCGAAGAGCAACTCGCGGTTTGCAGCGTGGAAGAAATCAGCAATGGCGGAGGCGAGAGTGTGTTCAAGGACTTTCCGGAGGATTGGGCGGAGGAGAGGCTTGAATATCCAGGCGAGACAAGCGAATTTGGATTTGCGGAGGGTGTAGGAGAGGTGGTGGATCTTGACGCGGACGGATTTCAAGGTAAGGATCTTCTCGAGACGTTCCCGCCCGATTTCGACGTCGAGTTCGATGTCTAACCCGCGATCGTCAAGCTCAAAGGAGGTGATTCCTTCGTCTGCTAGTCGGAGAAGGCCTTTGTGAGCGCGGAGCCAGAAGCCGACTTCGTCGGCGCGGAGGGAGAGACCTTGGATTTTTATAGTTACGAGGGATTGGACGGTGGAGACGGTGCGGAAGCGGGCTTTGTGGATGGTGAGGTCGTTGTAAGTTTGGAATTTGAGGCGGAAGGGGAGGAAGGAGGTATTGTTAATAGTGCGGCCGGGTTCGAGGATTAAGTTCTCGAGTAGGAGGTCAATCTCGGGGACGGATACTTCGAGACGAGGGATGGGGACGTATTGGATTGCCTGGATGAAGAGAGGGATGAAGACCGTGTAGGTGTCGCTTAAGAGCTCGGGATTGGTGATGTTGTTCACTGGTGATAGAACGCTCCATAGTCGGAGTGTGGTGGTGATTAGCTTGGAGACATCTTGGTCGTTGACTACTGAATTGAACGTTCTCCGCGATTGCACAAGAAGAGCATCGATATCCTTTCGAAGTGGAGACTCGGTTCCGACATCCTTCGATTTCTCTTTCAGCTCATTAAGCTTGTTGGAGGCCGAATCAAAGAAATCAGGATCAGTGAGCATCTGTTGGACAGACTTTGAAAGTTCTATCATGAGGTTTTCAAACTCGGGATCTTTCTGTGAGTGTGACATGACTTGGTTTACTCGGTTCTCAAGCTCCTGCCATTCTTTCTTGTCGCCGAAAGAGCTAAGAAGTAACCAAGCATTTTTGATAGCACGATCGAGTGCATCATTGGTATGGACGTCGTCCTGGACTGTGCTGATGGTCTGATCTACAGCTCGGGAATAGACCTGAGCATACCTCTGGATGAGGAGCCCAATAGTGTTCACCGAGTCAGAGTAATCGTTTCTCTTTACGAGTTTAGTGACAGCCCCTTTCAGACGATAGATCAATGTCTTCCTCTGTTCGCCTGTGAAGTTCTCCTCGGCACTCTCTACTGCTTGCAAGCCAGCCTTTTTAATACCATTTGCAATAACATTTCCAATCTCAGCCGCTTCTGCTCCAAGCTCTTCTCCAGTAGGTGGTGGACCTTCTTCAGTTCCTGGATTTTGGATAGTTTCACTTTCTTCTGCCGAAGGCTCGATCTGTTTCGCAGCTTCTTCTGCAACATCCGAGACGGTGTTGGCGGTGTCTGCGAAGACCTGTCTTCCGATTGTGTTCAAATCAGATAAAAATATTCTAAAATCAGAATTCGTCAAGAGAAGACTTCCCACTGTCTTAATGCTTGCATAAGCTAATACGATTAGCATAAAATTGAGCCAAATATTGCGTGACTTACCAGCAGCAGCATCTGCTCTGGCTCTAGTATTTGTAGCACTCTGAATTAGATCAGTCGCGTCCACTGACATCCTAGCATGAAGCAAGAACCAGATAAAGTCTTGGATTTGATCTTTATCATTCTTATTTCGTAACAAATCAATAAATTCCATCAACCACTGTTTCGAGTATTTCAACAGCTTTCGACCACTCTCGCTCAAGCCTGGAGTATCTAGATTCAGAACATCTGATGCTAATAGCGTTCTCAAGTTGATGATGGCCTGTTCTGTGGAGGGCATAAATCCTTTGGAGAGAGCTCTCAGCATCTGATATGTGTGCATCTTTTGATGAGCCGCTCTCTGAAGTGAGGTGCTATCCTCATATTGTGGTAACAAAGGTTCCCGATCGCCATTTCGAGATTTCTTTCTAGAACCGAAGCAGGAAGACATGTTTGAAGGGTAAGATCTCCTGGGTATGAGTGCTGGCAAAGATGAAAGTCGGACGCTGGAGATGGGATTGGCGCTGTGATGTGGTAGTCAATACTATGATATGGGATTGGAGCTATGGGATTGCAGCTGTGACATGGGAATGTCAAAACTCGATGACGGTTGACCTCAGCTCTTATGCATGAAGACACGACATTGAACGACGTACACGAAAAATGGTGTATGCCGCGGGACACCGTAGGCCAATTAATTGTCAAGAGAAGTTCTAGACAATATCGTCCCCTCTTCTGTGTGTTAGTGGTGTGCCTCTTCCCTGCTCAACAGTGCCATGAAGCTCCTAGCCCTCTTTCCGTCCATTACGTCAGGGGCGTCAGCAGCTGGAGAAAAGTTCCTCCGATCCGCTTATCGTCGATAAGCTTTCGACAACAGTGGGCAATGCTTTCGCCGTGTGCGGTTCAAAATTAAATACAACCATTCTCATTTTCATCAAGCCATGGATCAGCGGAAGGAGGATATTACGAGACGGCCGTTATATGGTATGACCTGATATTTGAAGTCTGCGAGATATACAGCTGTTAAGTGATCCTCACAGTGTATGACCTCCCAGAGGACGTCCTCAGTACGTTGGCCATAAAAGACAACGCGGGTGAAGAGCTACAAGATGGGCTCCCTAGCTCGGATCTTTCAGGATCACAAGTGCAATCAGAAAGCATAGTTGGAGCAAAGGCATGCTCCCTGTGCAGAATATCATTCCATACAGTCGAAGAGCAACGAGGCCATACTAGGTCGGATCTACATGGCTACAACTTGAAGCAGAAAATCAGAGGAGGGACACCAGTCACGGAGGCAGAATTCGAGAAGCTAGTTGGAGGTAAAGATTTAATTCTATCATATGCCTCTGACTGACTTGTACTAGATCTTGATGAAAGTCTTTCAGGCTCTGACTCATCCGATTCTGAGGATGATGAGGATGGCAACGCACGGAAGGAGACCACCCTGAGTGCGTTATTAAAGAAACAAGCGGCTCTCTCCCCAAGAAACAGAGAAGATGGGGACGAGTTAGAGCGAAGGAAACGGAAACGAGGCTCCGGAAAAGCTCCGTTATACTGGTTCAAGACACCAACGCTTCCATCTAATACATATCTCGGGGTATATCGCGCAATTTTTACGAATGAAGAACAGGAAAACGAATCTGCCATTCTAGATATAATTCAAAAAAAGCAATTATCTCCCAAGCCACAAGCAAAAGTTCCCACAGATTCTAGCGGAGTGCCATTGCCGACTGCCTACAAGGAACCTCATATCTTCTTGTGTATGATTGGAGGAGGTCATTTTGCTGCTATGGTGGTTTCACTAACGCCAAAACAAACCAGATCAACCCCAACAGGCCCTCTAACTAAAGAAGCGACAGTCTTGGCGCATAAAACTTTCCACCGATACACTACTCGTCGAAAACAAGGTGGCGCGCAGTCCTCAAATGATGCTGCGAAAGGTGCTGCGCACTCAGCAGGTTCCAGCCTTAGAAGATATAATGAACAGGCTCTTACAGATGAGGTCCGATTACTACTCCAGGATTGGAAAGACATGGTTGATACTTCAGAACTCATTTTTATTCGGGCTACTGGAAATACTAACCGAAGAACTCTGTTTGGACCTTACGAGGGACAGGTACTTCGTCAAAACGATCCTAGAATTCGAGGTTTCCCGTTTAACACCCGCCGAGCAACCCAGAATGAGCTCATGAGAGCATTTGTCGAACTCACTAGAGTCAAAGTGCTTGAAGTAGACGAAGTAGCCGTAGCAGCAGCAAAACAAGCAACTGAAGATGCTGCCAAAAAGTCAGCGGAAGCGAAAGCAAGCAAGCAGTCTACCCCGGCAACATCCAAAAAATCGAAAGAAGAGGAGCTTGCAATCTCTCATACCCAACAAATACAAACCCTAATACGGCGGTCTAAACTCCCAGCATTACTTTCTTACCTTAAAGAGAATGACATTCCTATGGATTTCCGTTTCGAGCCACAGACTACACAGCAAAACCACCACTCGCCAACCGCATTGCATTTAGTAGCTAGCCAAAATTCAGCACCCCTTATTTCCGGCCTTATCACGAAAGGAAAAGCGGATCCTACAATCCTAAATGGAGATGGCAAGACACCATTCGACCTTTCTGGTGACCGTGCAACTCGAGACGCATTCCGCGTCGCGAGATTCGAGTTGGGGGAGAAGGCCTGGGATTGGGAAGCAGCACATGTTCCTCCCGCCATTTCCAAGTCAGAGTCTGATAAGAGAGCTGCTGCAGAAAAGAAAGAAGAGGCTCAAAAGGAGGAAGATCGTAGACAGGCTGAAGCAGAGCGACTCAAAACTGAAGGCCCTAAAGTGGCTAGTAATACTCCTTTGGGAAAAGCGGCGGGAAAAGGCCGCTCACTTGCACTAGGGCAAGTGGCTAAAACTGCGCAGGAGAAGAGAGAGGAAGAAGCTAGGGGAATGACGCCTGAGATGAGGATGCGACTTGACAGGGAGAAGAGAGCAAGAGCTGCAGAAGCGAGGATGAAAGGAGGGAGTTAAGGGTCTTGTTGAACGAATGAACGCCCTGATTCCAAAGCAGTGTCTTGTCGAAATTTCAAATTCTCAGGAAAGTGTAGGTCTGCTTGATCTTTGATACACAAGGTACGTCTCTTCTTAATTTCCTTGATGTACAGATATGAGAATCTTACCACATTTCACCCCAAGCCTGGGAGTAACAGAAAGTTGTTACCTCTTCAATTGTGCGTCACAAGACTTTTTACTTATTTCGTTTTTCATCTTCATTTTTGTGTAATTGCAATATCTGTTGAGTACTTCCAAAAAAGGGCTTTCCTCACACGAGATCTCACAGCCACCTCGTTTCCTTATCTCCTTTGATAGTCCCTGTCAACTCGGAAGTGGTCCACTGAACACATTAGTATAGTCCTGCCTCACTCTTATAACAGCATCTTAACTCACCCCGCCATAGAAATCTCCCGGCTGAGGAATCACCAATTCTCCATCGACATAGCAGTCCCAAGGCCCAACATAAAAGCTCACATAATCCTTAATGTCTTTGAATTCTTTATTTGGATTTTCATAGCTCCATATCCTATCTTTGACTACTATCTCTCCATCCTCAGAGGGGAGAGTGATGGAATGATAAGATGCCCATCCTTTCCATTCACACAATGTGGTTTTATTGGGTGCCTTGGTTAGAGGTAGTTTTAGAGATGAGAGAGGTAGGTAGTAAGTTGGTGGGTGATAGGTCTCTAGTACCCAATAGGCCGAGGTGGTTTCTGCTATGGTTTGGTTTTTGTATTTTACCAGGAGGTGCCTCGCGGTGCGTTCGAGGAGGGGCGGACGGGGAAAGGATTGTACGTTGAGGGGAGGTTTTGGGGGCATTTTAGGGAAGTAAATTTAGTTATGAGCAGGAACTATGGAGAGAGATTTTCTGCAATGGAAAAGAAGGTAACACAAAACCATCCGAAACAAATTGGAGCGCATAATAAATGCTGGAGGGGTAGATATAAATCTGCTATTCTGGCGCCTAAGCCTTCCGTAGCAGCCGCAACGTCACCAGCCGATTGCACCGTTCTCGACCGCGAGGCTGTGCAAACCCAACTCTTTTCCAACCACCACCAACGCCATATCGAATCTCCTCCCCCTATAATAAAACTTCCGTATCTAATTCTCTTCAATCATCCGCCATGTCCGGACTCGAGAAGGCCCTCTTCAACCTGAAGGTACCAACCTCTTATCGTAGTGGGGTCATCGGCCCTCTCCAGGCAAGCTACTAACCCATACAGTTCACAGCCAAGCAACTCAATAGACAAGCTGCAAAAGCTAGCAAAGATGAAAAGACAGAGAAGGACAAGCTGAAGAAGGTAGGAGCCCGTCCATCCGCCCATGCCCTCCCATCCTCCTTTCCGCCACCTCAAAATCCAGTACTGACCCATCCCTAGGCAATCCAACAAGGGCACACCGACATCGCCAAAATATACGCCCAGAACGCGATCCGCAAGCAGAACGAGCGCCTCAACCTCCTCCGCCTCGGATCCCGCATCGACGCCGTCGCCTCCCGCGTCCAGACCGCCGTGACCATGCGCCAGGTGACCGGGTCGATGATGAACGTGGTAAAAGGCATGGATCAAGCGATGAAGGCCATGGATCTGGAGAAGATCTCGGCCGTGATGGATCGGTTCGAGACGCAGTTCGAGGACCTGGATGTGGCGACGGGGTACTACGAGAACGCGACGACATCGGCGACGGCCGTCGGCACGCCCCAGGAGGATGTCGATCGCCTGATGAACCAGGTCGCTGATGAGGCCGGCGTCGAACTCAATCAGGAGATGGAGGGCGCGGCGGCGGTGAAGACGGCGCCGGTCAAGTCGGGTCCGACGGAGGTGGAGGAGGATGGGTTGGGGGAGAGGTTGAGGGCTTTGCGGTCGTAGGGAGGAGTGAGTAATTAAGAGTAGATGGATCAGTTACATGGCAGTGGGAGAAGCGTGATAGATGGGATTATCATCCGGCGTTGGTTTCATACTGTTTGGCGAACTGGGAATCGATTCTTCCTTCTGTTTTACATATTGCGGAATGCAGCACCTTTCTCCTTCCTGTCCCTCTCTCCACCCATGTTTAAATTCTGTCGATTCTCTCCCCTATACCTCTGATCTCCCACTCAGCAAACAGAGCGGACATCAATCACGAGCAGCAAGTCCAACTCCCGCCATCCATCAACGGCCCAAGTCATTCAACGACTGCACGCTTACATCTCCACGTCAACTACTCCAACTTGATCCATTCAAGTGGCAGAAAAGCGAACGGGAAACCTACTGACGGAGTGGTCCCGCGCAAGTCGAGACGGGACGGGATACACTCTCTGGGAAACCAGGTTGGATGAAGAAGAAATCTGTTGTGGTCCGACGAACCGGCTGTCTCGGGCTGATCAATGGGTGTCCATACCCTCCTCTCCCATCTCCTAGACACACATCCCCCCCCAAAAAACCCCATCCTGTCCTTTCCTCTCCTCTCCTTCTCTTTCCCATAGCCATTCACTCACTCACTCACCCCACTCACAACCACCATGCCCAAACAAATCCCATCCTTTCGCTTCCTTCTCCCTCCCCCTCAGCCTTCCCTTCCCCTTCCCCTTCCCCTTCCCCCTCCCCTCGGCCAAAAAAACCCTGCCATTATCCCCACCGCATCGACGCACAACGAAACAGTGATGAGTGCCTCTTG
Source organism: Arachnopeziza araneosa (assembly GCA_003988855.1). Classification (NCBI taxonomy): domain Eukaryota; kingdom Fungi; phylum Ascomycota; class Leotiomycetes; order Helotiales; family Arachnopezizaceae; genus Arachnopeziza; species Arachnopeziza araneosa. The sequence continues at coordinate 56,850 of QYAI01000026.1, forward strand.
TATTGTGCGTGGTACATGTATGGTGTTGAGATGGTGGATTTATATATATATATCAAACTAAGCGAGGCGAGGAGTAGAGAGGGAGATGAGGAAAAGGTGAGGAACTGCCTCGGGAGATGAGATGGGTAATAGGTTTACCGAGGGGAGGCTCTTTGAGGTTCTGGGTGGGGTTGGAGAGGGAGCTTCGTCCTGTTGTTGATAGGTAGGAATATATGTGTGTAGCCGTGCAACTCGACTACCTACACCTCTATTAGATCTCCATCACACATGTTCCACAATGTTGGACATCAAGGATAGAGTATCTAACCTAGAATCACAAAAGCACTCAATAGTCAAACCCAAGACGCAAGTAACGAGCGAATTCCGCCCATATTTAATTGCCAGTCCCATTATTACCGATTTATAGCTATGATACCGTGTCCTGTGCCAGCCCATCCATTCCTTATTACAAGCGATACCCCAAAACCCGAGACAACCAAGCCAAAGCCAAAGCCGATTGATTCAATTTAAATCAAATCCGTTCCCATCCCGCCAACCAGCCATGATCCGCACATGCAATGAGAGAGTACGGGAGAAACGACAGAGAGAAACAAAGAACACGCGCCTCCGAGATGATGCACCCCCCGATCCGACGACACCTGACCTTTCCTTCCGATGTTGACTGACTTTTATCGCTGCACAGCACACCACGGAATAGCAATCACGACGCGCAACGCAACACAATCTTGCCTCGCCACCAGCACTACTCCTCGCGCACGAAAACACCGGGAAGAGAAGAGAGAAAGATTCCACAGGACCAGACGAGACCGACTGACTGCAACCCACCAACCCATCCGAAGCACCGCCAAATGCAGAAATGATGTAGAGCACCAAGGAAATACCCAGGGCAAAGAGGAGATTGACGCCAACCCCCCATTGTTCATCAGCAATATATGCAGAGCCCAACACCTATATGAATCTTTTTGCCCCATTTAACATTTTACGGTTTTGATTAACCCCAGACTGGAGCCTGTACGCCGAGGTTACTGTTCTTGCCCCAAACACTGCTCTTGGATCCCCATCCTAGACTGCTCTCTTGTTGACTCTGCCCGTTAGAATTGGACGCAGCCGAAGTTGTTCGTCCATCCTTCTCATTCTGGCCGTCTCCACTGGCTGCGAAGCCGTAGCTAAGGGGAGATGGGAGAGGGGTCGTCGATCGTTTACTCAGCGCTGGGTTCTGAGCTTGCCCACTAGGACGAGTACCAATGGGCGCGACACCAGAGCTGGTCGGAGCCTTTCCTCCTTGACGAGGAGGTGAACCACCTGGGGAGGAAGTTGAGGTCCGGCTGGATTGCTGAGCAGCCGACTCAAAGATACTGAAACTACTGGTGGGGTTGGAAGAGGGCGACGATGTGCTATTGGCGCGGGATCGTTGCTGTCCCTGGTTTTGACCAGCTGCAGATTGAGGTTCAGTTACCTGCTGGTTATTCTCACCTTGGCTTTGGGAACCGTAGTGGTCGAATGCCAAGGGTGAATGGCCGCGAAGGCCTGTCGCCGACTGGGATCCAGACCCCTGAGTTCCGGGTCGAGGAGTGCCGTTCTCATCGAATGCGCCATCTCCTGGGTAAGGGGCGCCTTCACCATAGAGGGCATTCCGCTGACGGGCGATAAGTTCACGCCGTTCCTCCTCGCTCATCCCGCTGCTTGGGCTCATGGTTCGGTCGGGTTTACCACCAAAAGTAGAGATTTCAGCTATAACGCCTTATTCTAGTCAGTAACTGTGGATATAATATGCGGACAGATCCATTGCGGAAACTTGATCATCACACAGGAGCACTCAGACGTGAGAGAATGGTATGGGAAGGATATTGATGGATTTGGACCGCTGGGTACAGGGTATTGATGTATGAAATTTGTGTTATACAGAAGTTGAGGGTGGCCTACTTCGATTATACTGTTGCTCTTGATGATAGTTGCGCAGCTCTCTCTCACGTTGCGCTGCCATCCGTCTCTTCGCCTGCATCACTTGTTCGGCCTCATTCGTTCCTCGAGACGGTTGGTGTCGTTGGCTGGCGTAGAAACTCTGTAGATTTGACCCAGAGAAGGAGCGTGCATCTCCACCGCCAAAGTCGCTGACCGAGTGGTGTCTTGGAGGACCGCCGCCCATACGAGGATCTAGATTTCATGAGTCTGCGAATCTCGGCGGGTCAAGGAGTCCTACCAAAAGCTTGTTCCGCAAATGCTCTCGGTGGCCCTCCGGCCAGTGGGATCGAATCACGCCGCCCAGGCAGGTTAAACATCTTCCCACTCTTGACGAGGTTGTCAATGGCACGGTCGACCTCTGAAGAAAGTATTAGCCCCTGATTCTTGCCCATCTTCTTCCGTCCCCGATGTGACTCGGCGCATGCCACTCTCCCCACTCCAGCGAGACCCATCTGCACTGATATCTGGGCCTGCTCGGAAGCTGGCATCGGGCCCAACCAAAAGATAGACTTGAGCTGCACGTACCCTCGATTTGCGTCATGAATGCGGTGGAATCCTCTCGCGGAACAGCGGAGCTGGCACCTAAGAGACTCGTCAATTGCTATCTCCTCGGTGGCACGACCGCCTTCACATACCAGAACGAGCCGGCGGGGTCTGCTGTTCCCAATTCTGTTGCCCAGCGGCAGTCCATTGCTGATTATCGTAATAAGACATATTTCGGGCTCAGAGATAGTGTGAAACTGGAGCCTGCAGTGTTTAGATTTCGAGGGAGTAAGGAACGTATAGGGCAGGACGGCCGCGAAAAGGAGTCTAAGGGAAATGCATCTGTCAGTCGCACGTCGGGGCGAGAGGAGAGGCAGAAGAATTTATTTTGGAAATTTTTTTTTTTTTTTCCTGATGCGCGCTCGCAGAGGGAGGAGGAGGAGGATAGTAGCCGAGGAGAAAAATCTCTTTTGGGCCGCGATCCAGCGAAAGCGGCACTGCGGACTTGACTTTCTTGGGGGAGATTCTGTCTCAGGACTGGGGGGGGGGGGGGGGGGGGGGGGGGGGGGGGACTACCAAACGAAAAATCCAGAGAAAGGAAGAAGACAAGCAACAGCCCTCAAGTCGACTTTTTCAAAGTCAACAAACGACACGCGCAGGTTGAGGTGGGCGAACGGGTGAGGGTCAATGGTCGAGGGTCAAGAGAGATCAAGAAGGGGAAGGGCAGCAAAAAAAAAAAAGAGAGAGAGGAGGAAGAGAGAGAGTGGAAGGGGTGGAGCTAGCCGGAAGGTTAGGTTAGGTTAGGTTCGTTAGGTTGGCCAGAAAAGAGCCAGGAAAAGGAAATTTGGGGAGCGGATGGGACAGGATGAGACTGGATTGGATAGGCGCGGGTGGACAGCAGCAGCAGCAGTGGGCAATGGACAGCGGGCAGTGGGCATGTTCGGAATGTGAGCAGTGGGCAGAGAGAGGCAGGACAGGGCAAGGCAAGGCAAGGCAAGGCAAGCACCAGTCAGAGGCCGCCGAAACGCGAGATTGGGGTGTGGACCAGACTGAGATTAGTGGAAATCATGGCAGCAAATAATGCGTGTGGGCGTGGGGAGGATGGGGATGATGGGTTGACGGGTTGTGGGTTGTGGGTTTTGGGTTGTGGGTTGACGGGTTGATGTGGCTGTGATGTTCGAGTAGTGATGGTGGTGGATGTCTGGGTTGTTCCTTTCTTCCATGATATATCCATCTCCTACCCACGGCGAGCCGACCCGAAGAGAGCTGCTCTGCTTCTGTGAATTCCTTCTACTGTACTGCTGCTGCCCTTAGCCTATCTCTCCATCCTGTGCCTATTCTTGTCTCCTCTCTCTCTCTCTCACACACACACACACACTCTCTCTCTCTCCCTCCTTGTGAGCACCCACCCGCCGATAGGGAGACACCTCCTCCTCCCCTTTTTGCTTTTCGAGCGTAGGTAGAGCGGCGGCTGCTCCATTCGTCACTCCCTAGGAGCACCAGAATGGACCACCCGGCACCCCGTGCATCCTTCTTCTTCAACGACATGGCAAGAGCGATGAGATTGCAGGTACGCTACGCTATTGACAGTCCTTGATGGATGGCAGGTGGGGAGTCTCCTCCTGCCTTCGTCCCTCCTGGCTGGCAGGCAGGCAGGCAGGGTGCGACGAGACGGGCAGAGTGTGAGCTTTGAAGATGGACGACGCGGATAAAAGTCTTTTCCTCAGCACCACGAACGGTACGATGGTACTTGTAATCTCACCTTCCAGCAGCAGCAGCAGCAGCAGCAGCAGCAGCAGCAGCAGCAGCAGCAGCAGCAGCAGCAGCAGCGGAAGCCCAACCACGGTAAGGCTGATAAATCTTGCATTATGCTGCGTCTCTCTCACACAACGGCTACACTCCACCCAGACTCAGATCCCGATGGCGATGCAGACAGACAGATAGACCGACACACACACAGACACACAGACACACGGTAGATATGGGTTTCAAATCCCCATAACATAATACGAAATGATAGGAAAAGTTTCTTCTCAGCCTCCACGTGCCCCCTCCTGCTCCACGGCCCGGCGTCTGGGATGAACAAGACCATCTCCAATCTCTCCATCTCTCATCTACCACCACCACCACCACCACCACTACTACTTCATATCCGGCTGCCCGATCAGGACGGCCATCCCTCCTCTGGCTGAATAGGGAACTTCACCATCATGGCCAACGCATCCGGCCGGCTCTCACTCACCTCACCGTCAACGGCTGCTGCTGGCTCCCTCACCACTTATATCGGGCCTACTGGCTTTAAATAACACCACCACAGACGAACACCCCATCCAAACCCTCAGCGATCCCCATTTGCGACTGACTGCACACAACAGGAGGAGCCTGTGCAACTCATGCACCCCACCCCCCTCCTGCCTTGATCTGTAGGGACGCGCGATGGATCCCACCCAGGCCTCTTGGGCTGCTCGCCGATGCCGCCAACAAGGCAACGTCGTATTGTAGTACAGAGACGCTCTTTTTTTTATTATTTTGATTTTGTGATAACCAAGATGCTGATGCACCATCCGTCACTGCCTCGGTACCCAATTTCAGCGCCATTTGCAGCGCGAGATGCGGCTTTCCCCAGCATCCTGGTCCTGAGAGACTCGGAAGCAACGACGTACGCCGTACCGGTCTCATTCCAGACAGGCAAGCAGGACCCTTTGACCGAACATTTTCACGCATGGGTAATTCGTCAACGACAAGAGTCTTGACCCAAAAATGGCTCAGCAGTAGGTAGTGGCCAGACCCAGCGCCGCTTCAAGGGGGCGCGAGAGCAGGCTTAGCGTCGAATGCTTTTAGAGGCTTCGTCGCCTTCCTCAACCGCTCTCTCTGACCTTCCAGAAACATCAAAGTGTCTCCGAGATGATTCGGAAAAAGTATCTGGACTTTAACCTCCCGTCCACACCCCGTGAGACACACCTCACTTGGTGAACGAACGAACGAACGGACGGACGAAGAAGCCCACGGTTAAGACGGATCCCCTGTGACATGGTCGGAGACGTCCAACGCTGCCCACCAGCCCTTCATCAGGAACAGCAGTCACAGCAGTCACAGCAGTCACAGCAGTCACAGAAGACATGCGCTCGGGACGGCCGAAAGAGGTAATCAGCTTTCACCATCACCACACCCTTCATGTCGCCATGGCACCAACGAAGAAAAAACGCCACGGACGCCGTCGGGTCAGGCGCGGCAAGACCAGTCAGAAGCTTTGGCATGCACGGCGTTGTGCTTTTGTGCATAATATGCGCTTGTGCATGCAGTATTCTTTTTTGCTTGTCTGCTCACCCCACCATGCCCGACCGATAAGCGTCTTGTTGCCCCCAACGCCTCCAAGCGCGGCGGCGACTTGGTGCGTGATGGATGATGATGAGGGCATCCATCCAACTTAGCCAGGGAAAGCCAGAGCTTTCATCCTATCGGTCCTGAATCCGGGCCCAGATGATCGCTCATCTCTGTTCTTGCTTCACATCTCAGGCTGGTCTGCGCGAAAATCTGCTCACACCATGAACACCACCACCACCACCACCACCACCACCTCCGCTCAAAAACCATACATAGCGTCCAGGAGAGTGCTGAAAAGTCCTTTGGGTTCTCTTCCGTCTCTTCCCTAGGCAAACTTAAAATGCACCGATTCGGAATCCCCTCCTCGCTCTCTTCTCTACCTCGCTTCGCGCATGGAGGGGTAATTATCCTCCTCCCCTCCTCCGCGTCCGGCTAGAGATTACTCTGCTATGTCATACATGACACAGACAGGATTGCATCCCACCTCGGGCAGCCCGTCTCTCTCCTTAATACAAGATTCAAGATTCGAGATGGCGACGTCAGAGCCTGTCGCCGTCAACCAGGACCCGAACACGTGCTGAGATTCTGGGGAAGCCGGGAACACCTGGCGTCGCACAAGGTTGCCAGAATCTGACAGGTGGGAAGTGCCGATCGAGAAGTTGCTTGATTAGGTTGGTCTGAGCCGGGGTGCTGAGCATGTGCTTAAAATATCCTCTGCCTTTCTACCCTCTTGCCTGATCTCGTGGAGTTGAGATTAAACTTGGGCAGTTTGGTCTCCAACTTTTATCAACTAATTTAGCGGGAAAGTGCCTGTCATTCTGTGTGGGGATTTTCAACCATCTTCCGTTAGTCGGAATGGCGTCAACGTTACCTTTTACAGTATAGCCTATCTATAATGCGTTTAATTGTCACTTTTTGTTTGTCTACCTTGCACTAGTACTGGGATTCAACGAATCTCTGGTCAAATAAAATATCTCATTGTCTCCTCGAGATAAGCCTGCCTTGGAAGCATTTCTTCTAGTTGAGAGATGGGTATGACAACCATACTTTCTACCGGCAATACAAAACCTCATTGAGAATGTCACCTTATTTTACACTCAACTCCAAGTCTTCGCTCAATGTTCCGTACCTGCATATGGCGAACGTCACCGTCCAAATCCTGCACTATCCAAAAGTAACATCTTATGAACCCTATTACCTTGAGTCGAGTATTAGGGTACTTAGAGCTTGCCCGTCATCAGGAATGATCTATCTCTATCAACACAAATCACTTCATCTTCACATCGGCCTGCTCTTTTCGTAGATAGCTCAACTTTCCATCACTAGAGCTCCTAGTATCCTAGCCCTAGTCCTAGCTCAGCATTGTTCACTCTCATTCACTCTCTATGCAACTATTTATCCAACCCTTTCTTGATCAGAGTCACATCCCACTGACTTGAATACTCTCCTTTCCAACTAACCATTACTCGCAAATACCCCTTCTTCGATCTCATTGCTCTTGATAAGCTTCTTCTGAAAAGCTTTTTTTACTCGAAGCCTGATTCGTTCAATACTTTCACCCAAAGTCCGGATCAGACCAGAGAAAAGGAATCGCGTTACAAAAATACATTCACAAACTTTTTCGGGGAGAACTTTACTTTCCGCTCCAAAGCCGCCTTTCTTCTAGTGAAAGAGCGCGAAAGTCTAAACCGACAGAAAGTGGATATAAGAGGTATCTACTAGCTTTACAGAGACACTAACATCGACTTCTAGCGTTTTCTATCATCTTTATAGAAGTGAATACCAGAATCAGCTATCGAACGACAACAAGACCCTAATTACGTACTAATTTCTGGTCAACTTCTTAGCTCATTACCATGCGTCACTCACATCAACCAACTCACACAGCTAAATCTTCCACAAGATGGCAATCGGATGTAGAGCGAAGAGAAGGATCAGCCTTTTGAGGAAACATCTCAACGTTGATCAAATAAGGACGATTTCCTCTTAGTCCAACCATCAGTTGAAATATCTTTTTCGACTATTTCTTCAACCAAGAACTACAAGGTATGCTGTCTCTCATCCAAAACAGGCGCGTCATGATATCGCCAGCTAATCAACCAATTATCTGACTAGATCTCCTCTTCTCAGTCGACTACATACAACTCTGCCATCCACTAACCGCACCAAGGCCGTGCAAAATTCGAACCTCCTTCCACCTCCCCACTGAAGTAAGAACAGCTCATATCCGCTCACCAAAAATTCTAGCTTGATATTGCAAAACCCAAGTTCAGAACTCGGACGGCGTTTCATCGCTAGTGAATTTTCGGGCGGTAAGTAGGTAGGTATGAGTCGCGCATCACCTGGCTACCGCTTCAACTCTGCTCGACTTTACCCTACTCTACTCAACTCACACTGAATACATCCGCACTATTTACTTACTTACTTTGCTACTTGCCTCCCCAAGCAGTACACAATCTATCAGATCACATTAGCATCCAACCCTCTCTCATCTCGTATCCCCTTTCACCTCCGGGGCCTCCTTGAACGAAACCCGTCGCCCAGGCAACTAGCTACTCGGTTCTGAGCTCAAGTAGATATTTGGAGTTGCTAGCTGCACATGTCACGTACTGGTTTTCTCATGTATCTCCATTGAATCTTATTTGTAGAGTATACATGGCTTGTCGTGTTTTCAATATTTACTCGTTCACTACGATGAGTAGGCTACCCAGCCACTTTCTACACTCTTCCTGTCTCGCTCGCGCTATTGATGCAGTATTCTTCTATTCAATGTACGTCATATTTCATATGCTAAGGATCGAAGTGGTATACCCAACGCCAGTTTATGCAGATCCAGATCGTTCCTTTCTCCCTTTCGCTTTTCTTCCAACTTCTTGTCTCACCTTATCCTTTTCATCACCTCCTCTTTCTCCCTCTTGTTATTCTTTTCGTTCCTCTCTTACTCGCCCCATCCATCCTCATATATCTCGGAACTTTTCCATCACCCCCTCATCCTCCTCATAGATGACCTCCAACCCCCACTCAGTCTCCACTATCTCCCTACTCTCCTCCTCCAGCACCTCGCGTGCCTCGGCCCAGCAATCCCTAACCCAGAGCATCTGTCCGTAGCCTCTGACCCACAGGGCACCTACAAACTGCAGTAGAGTAGCCGCTACGACGCCGGCTGCGAGCGTCAGTTGGCTGAGGTAGAGGAGGTGTGCGCAGGAGTCGGTTGTCAGGGCAGGGAGAGAGGAGAGGGGTTGTTCTAGGTTGGAGGGTAAACTCGAGGGCGTAGACGGCGAAGCGGAAGGCGAGATGGAATATGGAACCTCGCACAAAAAGCTATAAGTGAGCGAGTTCAGCATGCTCAGTACCAGTAGCCTTGGAATAGAGCAGAGGAGCGTATCGAGGATGAGGTAGTGCGCAAAGAGGGTGACGGATAATGCATGTTGCTAACAAATCATCAGTACTCCTTCGCAATACCAATGTCCAACTTGAAATTTTTAAATATAAATTTTTGGCGAGAGTGAGAGTGCGGGAGAGGGGAAGGCAGGCATACTCTGACGGCACCAATAAACCCAAAGACGCTCACTATATTCGCGAAATGGAGGTATATGTTGAAATTCGTAGCGAGATGATAGGGGTCGTCGGGCAGCTGGGAGAAGAGTAACGAGGAGAGGATGTTGGAGGTAAGGGTTGTGAGGGCGACGATGAGGGTTATCGTCCTAAGTGGGAGGGTTCACATTAGTTTATTTACTTGTTCATGTTTGGTTTTGGTGGCGTGTTGCAGAGCGAGGCAAGGACCGGAAAGAGCCGTAGGAATACACACCTGGATTTTGCGAGACCCATCTTGTCTAATTCCCAGGCGGATCTGATGTTTGAGATGATATAACCAAGGGGAAATAGAGAATCGAGTCTGCTCGGCCGTGTGTTGTTTAAGAGAGCTTTATTTAAGCTTTCAATGCCGGTACTCGAACCAGGGCCCAATCCCGACGTTTCCGGCACTTCTGGATCGCCTCTTTCTTCGACTTCCTTCTCAATGGAAGAGAAGAATGCACGGTACCGATCCAGCGATACGAGATATCTATGCTCGAATCGAACCTGCGTGCTTTCGAGAAGGGAGAAAAAGCAAAGAGGAGCGGTCTGTAGAGAGATGGAGGAGGTGACTCCGGATATAAAGGGCGGGATATGGCTAGAATGAGTTGATTTCTAAGTCACGATGCGCTCATCGCTCTCACATGATGACGGTCCAGTCAGCAATGAGCTGAGCTCGACAGGGAAGGGACGCCGTGGGAAGCTTAAAGTATTGAGCGACTGCTCCGAGCATGCCGGGCGAGGCTCTTTGGCTCTCGAGATTCTTGAGGGGCGCTGATCGTGTGCCTTAAGAACTTGATCGGTAATCTCTGTGGTGTGTGATCGTCTGATTGGTTAGGGGGCCCGGAGTTAGTCCCCGGAGATGCATTCGACAGGATAGGTGGCGGGAGCGGTGATGCGAAAATCCCATGAGGCTGAAAACCTCTTCGAGTCGGAGTGAGAAGAGTTGGGATGGAAGTTTGTTGGATTTGGCGTGGGTCGAGAACTGCAGCATGATGAATGATGGCCCGAGGACTGGATCCGTGAGAAATTCACCTTCGCATCTCATCATGGCAAAGATACTTCCGAAGCACGATCCTCACTTTTCGAACCTGGCCACGCTCATTGACGTCTCAAAGATGTCTATCATAGCCTCGGTTTGGGAGCTCTGCTTTTTGGCGTCAAGTCACCTATCAGAAGAAGTCAAGCATGCACCAAGCCGTCCGAAGCTTCTCGCGACACACTGCCACAAACTATGCCAACAACCACGCTTGAAACATTTCCAGAGAGATACGGTTCTAGGACTCCAATACTAAGAATTACTCCCGCTTGTTTGGTTCAGAGTATTAATTTTTTACACCAAGGACCACCAGTTGAGGATCTAAAGTTGAGAGGATGCCACGGATTCGTAGCCCCCCTGGTGCTTTATGCCTTTGATTCCCTCAAGGGGAAATCCTGGAATGAAACAGGGTCATCGACCAGTCTGTTCGACGACTTTCAATCATAATGACCAAGATGGGTTAGCTTCCTCCCCACGACAAAGATCAAGCCAGTCTTTCACAAGGTCCGCCGTGGCTGTGGATTTCACGAATGATATTGGACAATAGGCGCAATAATGGCTCCATGAGGTAATTTCCCCAGATTGGCAACGTCGGCGTAAGGCTGCATGTTTCTGAATGCACCCTGCAGCTCGATGAGAACAAGCTCGTCCCCGTGGATATTCATTCTGAACATCATGGTTCGATTTCTGGCTACGGTCAGTCGGCCCTGGGAGGCGGCTCTCGCGTGGTTGATGGTTCCCGCGCGGAGGGGGCTGCGCTGCTTGGGACCACCCTCAGGTCCCGATCTGCTGGAGAGGGAGATCCCGCTTCCCCTCAGGCGCAATCTATTCGTCCGCCCGCCAGAAATCTCATCTCGTTACGTCCCATATCTCGGGTACTTGCTGAAGCTCGAAACCGTTTCGTCTCAGGGCCAGATGCTCAGCTCAAGAGGCATGAATGGAGCGATGCCCTGGTACGCGATGCGTAAATATAGAACGTCTCCCGTTCTCTGGTACGAGGTTCCGCATTGGCATACCCATTGAGAGCCAGACCTCCAGCCAGTCAGCTTCGTGTCAGACCGAACTCTCGTTCTGACTCAACTCAGCATGGTATCGGCGACGTCTGGTTTGCGCTGCTGAGCACAGCAGCTGAGAGACCCCTTCTCATGTCTTGTGGCTAGGTAAGCTCTTGCGATTCGGATCCTCAACTCCTAATTTAGTGCTCGAACGGCCTAGCGGTTATTTTCAACACACAAAGGAACGTCGTCGACTTTGTTCCGTAACTCCCTGGACATTGGCCAGGACACAAAGACACGAGGAGGTCGGATAAATTGTAGGTCGAGCATATGAACTTGAGAAATGTGACACATCTATACCAGACCAAGCTCTGTGTAGAGCGCGGGTCCAGCTGTGGCGGCGGCCATGTACCGTCAATAATAGTCGAGCCAGGCATGGTGCAGAGGAGTCTGCATCGACTTGTCCTCTTCCTGCTCTTGGGCTAGAAAGCAAATAGATTGCCAGAATACCAATCAGGCCTTGTGTGATTACCGTTCATGTTTCTTCCTTCCTTGTCGGGACTTGGACTGTTATTGCCGACCTTTTCCCTTCACTCTCGATTAAAAGCCGCGCTAAAACCTTCATATCACGTCTCGCCTGGCGACTGCTGTCAGTGGTGTCTTGGACAAAGCAACTCCAGGACTGCCCTCCGACTTTTTGCGAGCGCCCTTGTGTAGGTTATTGTTGTCAACATTTGCCTTGTAGATATACACTCCTCGCCGAGCTTTCTTTGCCGCTCTCTCTTGCATCTGCGGGACCTGATCTGCAGCCCCCTCGCGAACGAAGCAACGCCAATTCGTCCCAGAAGGGGTAAATCTTCTACGCCGACATCATCCACCTACGATCCGCCGTCTCCGCCGCGGAAGACGTAGATATTCACTCGCTTGAAACGCTGCAGTCAGTTCAGCTTCACCTTGGGACGCCTGTCAAGCTTTGACTGCTCCTTGTGTCATTCGGTCAGCCCTCTGAGTGGCAAGACAATTCCCCTTGCCCGACAACCACAATCTTCGCATTGCTGGTGTGAATGGAGGGTCAGTCTTCCACGGGTGATTCTCAATATCAATATCAATCCGCACAGTGGTCACGCTTGGTGCGGCGCAATACGCTTGCAGACGCACTACCGTCATCGAGTCTTGCTTCTTCAGCTCATCTCTCCTCACAACTCGATATCCTACCAAATCTGCTCCCGCAACAAGCATCCTACCACCAGGCACAGCTGGCGCACTACAACCGCTTGATATCTGCCGCTCGAGGCACTCGATTACAGTCATCCCCGTTGCCCCCTTTACTTTCTGCACAACATATCCAGGCTGTGCCTGGAACCCGTTCCAGCGCGAGTGGCGTCAACGCGGTAAAATCTCCCAAATCAACGGATCGAGGTGGATATGGGAATAAGGACTTGCGGAAATCCAGCAAAGGCGAGCGCGTGCTCATAACAGAGAAGGAAATTGCTGCTAAGATGCCTGCAAAGAAGATGGAAATATCAAACCAGCAGCTTCCCACACGGCCCCTCCCACAACATCAGAATTCGTCGTTGTCTCAACAATCGGTCTCAGTTCCTTCCACGCCACATCAGCATGCTCGAAAATTCTCTTTCGAGTCTCGAGAACCGTCTCCCACCGCAACCAATAACCACTCCCCAAGATCTGCCTACTCGGAATCTACCCTCACATTTCCTTCCGCGAGACCAATAGCAAAAGGAGGATGTCGTTATGAGACTGCTCTGGCTCACACTAAGAGGCGGATACCGTATAGTATAGGGGCCGAGAAGTTGGAGAAATTAAATGGGGCTGCTATCAAGAGCAAGCTTTCTAAAGATGAAGAGAGGAAACTGTCCACTGATATGCGAGAACTCTTTGATCGGTTACTACCGACTCCTGAGAGTGAAGTCAAGCGGACGAGGCTTGTACAGAAATTGGAAAAGCTGTTCAATGACGAGTGGCCCGGTCATAACACTAGAGTGCACGTATTTGGTTCTTCTGGTAATCTTTTATGCACAGATCAGTCTGATGGTTAGTGGTAGCGCCTTCCAAGGTGTAAATGGTGCTGATAGGAGCCTAGTTGATATATGCATAACCACTGACATGAAAGAGATGGAAGGTGTTTGCATAATTGCCAACCTCTTGGCGAAGAGTGAGGTCTTCGGCCTGGAATCCTCTTACCATGCTAACATATTATCAGACGGGATGGAAAAAGTTATTTGTGTTTCTACAGCAAAGGTCCCTATAGTCAAGATATGGGATCCCGAGACAGGTTTGCATTGTGATATGAACGTTAACAATACACTGGCCTTGGAAAACACACGGATGATTAAAACCTATGTTCAAATCGACGATCGAGTCCGACCTTTAGCTATGATTATCAAGCATTGGACGAAGCGACGAATCGTCAATGATGCAGGTAAGCTTCTAAGATGCTGCTTAGAAAAGACAGCTCTAACGGGATCTAGCCTTTGGCGGTACACTCAGTTCATATACTTGGATATGTATGATCATAAATTTTCTTCAAAGTCGGAAGCCTTCAGTTCTGCCCGCATTACATCAAAGGCCGCACTTAAAACTGCCCACCAAAGATGGTGTCGAAAGTTCTTTTGCAGATGACCTTGATGCATTGAGAAGTCTTGGCCGTCATAATAAAGAGACCCTCGGCGAACTTCTCTTCGACTTTTTCCGTTTTTACGCCCACGAATTCGATTATGACAATTTGGTTATCTCGGTTCGAAATGGGAAGCAGATATCAAAGATCGACAAGAGGTGGCACATTACCAACAACAACAGATTATGCGTGGAAGAGCCTTTCAATATAAACCGGAATCTAGGGAACACAGCTGATGATACCTCTTTTCGCGGATTGCATATGGAATTAAGGAGAGCATTCGAGCTGATCTCCAAGGCGAATCTGGACGAGTGCTGTGAAGAATACATATTTCCCAAGGAAGAGGCAGCGGTCTGGGAACGTCCAAAGGCTAAGCCAGTTGTCATTCGAAGCATGTCCACAAATCGAGGCGGTAGGGGTGGATCCCGTGGCGGCGGCGGTGGTGGTCGACACGGCCAGGCCACTCGAAATAATGGCGCAAGAAGAGCATCTAGTGCAGGTTTCGATCACAACCCCCCGTTTTTGCAGAATGCGCCCCAGAGCACTGCTCAAGAAGCTTGGCTCAACCGTCAAGCGCAAGCCCAGTTGCATAATGATCTTTATGCAACGTATTCTGTGTTGCAAGCACAAGAAAATAATCTCCGTCTTCAATTGTATGCGCAAGGTTTGCAAGTTCAAGCTTTCAATCAATCGCACCAGCAAGCCCAAGGTCAAAATCTTGGGAATGTTGGGGCGATCAAGCAGCAAATGGCTGACCGAAACAGAGGTAACTCCTTTGACCAAGGTCCGATGACCGCACCTATCCGACCAGATACGTATTACTGGCCACTACATTATCCAGTCACACCTAATATGTACGGAGGGTACCAGACGTCGAGCACCAATCCATCCTCACCATCACTCAGTTCAGCTGTCCCCGAACTTAGAAGGAGCATGCATAGATCGTCAGCAACAAATGGTTCTGGCCCGGGTGGTCCACAGCCAAGCAGTTCACTTAGATCACATTCTCAACCTGCTACTCGTTCGGTATCTTCAAGTGTGCCAATGACCAATGCAGGACTTGGTATCTATCACACATATCGACAATCCAGCGGGACTCCAATACCTAACTTTATTGCTGATGAAAACCTTGATCCTGGTTTCGAGAGTGGACCACCTTCTGTCGCAACGGCCCCTGAGCAACCAACACCGAAGGAATACGTTGGTTATTATGTCAACCATGACGCGGCAAGTCCTATGAAGAAGCAACAGCACATCCCACCGGCTATTCCATCTTTTGGTGACATCGGCCAGTCACGACGACGCCTTTCCACCGATCAATTGCCACAGTCAATACTAGAAAGGCTGAAGAGGCCCTCTCGGTCGCCTTCACCACTTGGGCATGAACGGTCATTCTCGACTGGTACTCATTCTGCTCCTTTAACCGCAGCGCATTCACAACATGGGATGTCTAGTAGCAATTTGAGAGCGTTGAATGGTCAAGGACCACTCATCGTCAATGGCTCAAATCCAACACCACTCTCCATTCCTCACTGGCAGGCTGCTGTACATGGAAGCCCGCCAGCAGAGGAGAACAATGGGGATATGTTAGTAGGGTCAGTAGATTCGTTGTCTCAACTTTCGATAACAGAGAGCGATACATCAGAGGACCGAAATGTTTCTGGGCAAGCGACTCCTAGGGATAATCGAGTGGAGACTAAGTTAGACTATCCACTGGTTGTGAATGGATCAACTCCTATGAGCGATTCAGAGCCGCAATTTACTGGAGTCTCGAATGGAATCCCCGCTTATACCGCTGTCATTCCAAATGGAATCCCTTCCGCCGAGCAAACCAATGGATCGCTACGACTATCTCCCAAATCTAGGAGTCGACTGGCTCGTCAGAATGGGGGAATGTCACCTTTGGATATTGGGTTGAGTCAGAACGAGACCCTACGCGATGATTTGCATAATCTATCCCCTGTTTATGAAACTAGAACTCCATCACCAACAGCGAATCGGAAATTTGACTCCCCTCTGGAGCGGAAAGCAAATGGGGGAACTTCTAAGGCAGGGGAAGGAAAAGCCGAATCCTCCAAGCAAGCACTGAAGTCGCCGACCAATGTTAGCCAGACCAAGCCAAGTTTGGCACCTCCGAAGTTCAATGGTCATACGAGAGCAGCAAAAAGCGAAGGAGCTGGACCTGGAACTTGGCAGATTTCTAAAGGCAAGAAGAAAGGAGGTGGCCTCAAGACTTCCGGGAATCTTCAATCACAAGGAGAGAAGCTACCAGAAAGAGAGTCTGAGCGAAAAGGCGGTTAGGTGAGCCAGTCAGCGGGATGAGCTACGACGGCTGTTCGGACGAAAGGCCTCGAAAGAAGTCAAGAATGGGTTTCGTTCAGAAGGCACCATATGCTCCACCCACCTCTTCAGGATGAAGAAAGAATTGATGGTGTATCGCCCGAGCTACTAAGTGGGAGCACTTGATGGGACTGCATTTAGGAATCAGGCGTTCATATGTTGTGCCTAATCAGTATTTCAACAAGCTCGATAGTGTTCGATTGGAAAATGGGAAAGAAAAGGCGAAATGGTTGAATGGATCTCACGTGGATACATAGATCTTCATTGAATGTTTCATGTCCAGGGCCCGCAAGCAAGAAAAAAGGTCGAGAGATTTCGGGAGTCTTTAAATAGAAGATTCCTGTTGGTTTGCCGGGTTTACATTTCGAGCATTTGCAAGCGGATTCGGGATTTGTTTTATTGCACAGGTTTTGGGCTCGTCTTGATTACATGGCACGCATGGGATTGGGACTGGCATACACTGTTGTTTTTCTACTTCTGTTGATTTTGCCTCTCTTTGGGGAAGGCTAAAAAGATGTAACGACTACGGATCGTCGATTGGAAGAGAAAAGTGGCCATCCTGTGTATGTTTATAGAATGCCATTTGGCATGGTTTGATAAGGAGGCGATGGATACCATGGCGGAGTAATTCCCGTCGATAGATACAGTGGAAGATAAGGAATGGGAAATATTTAAAAATTATGAAACATATTAAAGGTCTTTGAAGATGACGTTTGCGTGTAAAGTACATCTGTGAAAGAAACTCGCCATTGGTCTTGATTGTTGTGAAGTGGTTGGGATAAACTTGACACATTATTATACCCTTCGTTTGAGCTGTTCAAGACTGTTGTACAACTTTTTCATTTTATTGAAGAACAAACTGCGCAGCGATTGATAATGGAAGTAGCGGCTGACGACAAGAACATCCACCTCCCATTTATTTCCTCCCACATCGTACCCCAACTCTAAAATAACCTCCCTAACCAAGATCAAAGGACAAATAAACTCTCCTCCACCACAAAATCTCCTGGCATCAACCTCCGTAGCGGCCTATCCCAAACCCCAACCACAGCCTCATCGTCACCAACCCGCCAATCCCTCGCCAGGCAGATTGGGCGAGAGCCTTATGCTCAAACACCTCACCCGCCTCCACCTCCAGCACACCAGCCAGCCCATTCTCGCCATCACGAGTCGCCGAGGTCTCTGCCCGCGTCGCAAAATGTCGACGTTTACCCTGCCGGATACGCATATCGCGGTGAGCTTGACGGATGGTCTGACCAGGGATGAGGTGCTGGCGTTTCCGGCGTTCAAGGTGTGTTGTTGATGCCTTGTTCTTTGACGTTTTTGGGGGTTGGTGGTTGGGGGTTGGATTTTGAGAGTTGGCGTTTGGGGTTAGAATGAGACAGGAGGGAGATGAGATTTGAGATATGAGTGAGGTATGAGTGGTAGCAGTGGATGATGGCTAATGCACTGGGTTGGGCAGAATTGGATCGCTACTCTGAGTGAGAATCTTGAACGGCAAAAGAGTGATCCCAAGCATGAGTTTCATGATGATCCCTACCAACTCAAGGATATCAAGATTCAAGCCGTGGACCGGTTTGCTGGAGGAAAGATTGGTATGTTCTCTGTTTGATTCTGGTTTAGTGTATTTTCTGGATTTTGAGATGAGAAGTTCTCGATATCCTTCTCCCAAGCCTCTCTCCGTCACACTAAACCCATACTTCCATACCAGACTAAGCCTCTACAGGCTTCCTAAAACTCACTTCCACCCTTGAAAATACCAGCGGTTCATTACCCGGCGCCGTCTTCCTCCGCGGTCCCAGCGTCGCCATGATGGTTCTTCTCCAACCCTCAGACTTACCTCCCAAGTCACAAGATGAGAAGCATGTCTTACTAACAGTGCAACCCCGTATCGCGGCAGGTGGGCTCGCCTTCACTGAGCTGCCGGCTGGGATGGTGGATGACGGCACGTTTAAGGGTGCGGCCGCGAGGGAGATTGAGGAGGAATTGGATCTGACGATTGGAGAAGAGGAGTTGGTTGATTTGACCGCGTTGGCGCTTCATGGAAGGGAGAAGAGAGAGAAGGTTCCCGACGCGGTTTTCCCTAGCGCTGGAGGCTGCGATGAGGTTCGTTCTTCGTGAAGCCATTTCATTTCTTTCCTCTCAGAGCTTGGTGCTAAACCTCCCCTCTCTCTTGGCATGGCTAAAAGAGACCACTCTAATATCTGAGTACAGTATATCCCCATCTTCCTCTGTGAGAAGAGAGTCCCGAGAGAGACACTGAAGGAGTGGACGGGGAAGTTGACTGGGTTGAGAGACAAAGGCGAGAAGATTACGCTGAAGTTGGTCAGCGTCGAGGATTTGTGGTGGGAGGGGGCGAGAGACGCAAAGGCATTGGCTGCTTGTGCGCTATGGGAGGGGTTGAAGAGGAGTGGGAAGCTGTAGAGAGAAGGAACGTGAGAGTTGGGAGATTTTTTATGTGAGATAGAGCGAGCTGTTCGGAGGCTCTTTTGATACTCCTCCAAGAATTAAAGGATTATTCCTCATGAGCAACGGCATATCAGAATGACCGAGTATCCATTTTTATGGGCCAAGACTCAAGTGGGAAGATTCAAAGCTCTCTTAGCCTCCTGTCTATAAAACTTGTCACTCTTTTTTCCTCACATTCACAACACAACATCTTCAAAGTCAATCACTCTCCCGCTCCCCTCTATTTGAGATACCACATCTACAACCTCCACTTCCTCGCAATCTCAATGCCCTCGGCCAACGTCGCCACGCGGGCATCAATGGCAAAACCCTCATCCTCCAACCTCTTCAACTCCTTATCCAGATCCCGGAGTTTGATGTAGAAGACCTCGATGAACTCGTTCTCTTCTAGTTCGGTGACCGGGTTCTGGTTGGCCGGTAAGGACATGTCGATGGACACGTGGATCATGCGGAGGTTGGTGTTGCAGAATCCGGGGTCTGGAGAGGGTTAGTGAGATGAGGAGGAGGGGATGGGATTAGGAGGGATCAAGGCAGTGATTTGATAATGCGAGAGGTAGAGCGAAAGGGAAACAAACTGGCATAACTACCATTGAACATCACTGCCGTCTGCGAGTCCACCGTCCCCACATAACCCGTTTCCTCCTTCAACTCTCTAACCGCGGCTTCCTCTGGGGTTTCCCCGACGTCAACCAGCCCGGCCGGGACTTCGATGGTGATCTTGTTGAGAGGCGGTCGGAACTGCTTTTGGAGCATGAGTTCTGGTCCTGTGATTTGCGTTAGTAAAACTTCACTCTCTTATCTTATTTTGGACCAGAGCTTGAATGAGATTAGATGGGGGGAGAGGCGAAAGAATACCATCGGCTCGATCGATGATAGCAACGATTCCAACACCATCTACACTAGAGTCCTTGGGGCGTGTTGGGCGTTCAGCGTGCTCCCAGGTGCGCAGTTGGCCCGCGGCATCTTGGTATGTCGAGCTGAGAATATTAGCTCCTGTACTTGTAACCCCCCCAAAAATGAGTTATGGAAGAAGCTTACAGAATCAAACGGCTCCATTTCGCATCTTCGGATTTCTGAAGAGATTAGCGATGTCCAGGCGGTGTGTCGTTGAGTGATACGTACGAGAGGCTCGGTCCTGAGGACTTTGGCTTTGGAGAGAGACATCTTGGGTGGCTGTGGTGAGAATTTATGAGGGTGGATACTCAAGTAGGTGAGAGCTGGAATGGTGGTGAGGATGTGAGGTTGGGTCAGGCTGCAGTACAACAAACAGTCGAGAATGGCGAGACGCGAATTTTTTGGCTTCAATTACGTCACGCGAGATTTTATGTTTCAGCGTAGGTTGAAAGTTATTAATACAGTTGATGCAGCTGTATTCAAGAAGAGGCGCAGAAGTGTATTATTCTTTTGCTTTCTAAACCAGATCTCGAAGATCTCATCCAGTGGGTTCCGTCCTATCTTTACAATAACTCTCAAACGATGAAAGGACAAAAGCAGTGTTTGGATACTTCTTGTTTCATATTTCCTATACCACTTGTCTAAAAATACAGATATCCATGCTCTTATACATATGTATTCAAATTCCTTATATCATCTCGAAACTGATATGGTTTAGCCCCACCACCATCCTGTTCAAGCCTCTCAATCTTATATATACAACTCCTTCTTAACCCCACTTCCATCCTACCATGGCACAGCCGTCGGGCCTTGAACATCTCTCCATTGGCCATCAACCGTCGTCTGCTTCCTACTATCACTCATCTCCCTCTGCCCCATATCCACGACCCTCCTTCCAACGCCTAACTTCTTAAACCCCCATCTCCCTGCCCACCACAGCAACCCAATACCCACACTACCAACCAGCGTAGGAGGCGCCAGTACCCATCCAACACCGCTGACAAAACCTCCAAAAGCAGTTGCCGACACAGCAGCTACAATCGAGCCTACAGCAGCATATTTCGCATACCGAACCACTCGCCAGAAAACGAAGACTCCGAGGTAGTGGAGAGAGCGCAGGAGAGCGCGTGTGCGAAGCCGAGCTGGCTGAGAGGCAGAGGCTGAGGCGGGCGCGATTAAGTAAGAGAAGTTTTGCTTGAAGGAGGTGAGGGCTGAAGAAGAGGAGGCGTCAGCGGTGTTGGCGATTTCGGTGGAGGTGGGTTCTGGTTCGGATTTGGATTCGGGCTGTGGCTTTGAGGGATCGGGACCTCTAGAAGGCGACATCTTGAGGTTGTGGTGAGGACTGAAGAGGTTGGTATTCTTGGGTACTGGCGGACGTTATTTTAGCTCGTAGAAGTTCACATGTAAGGTGGATGTAGCTACGTCATTGGAGAACGGACGAAGCGAGGAGACTCTAAAACAACATCAACAACAACCCTTCAAGTAGGTGTTTGAGGCACTCTATGGAACAGAAATATGGAAATGAGTATTTCCGCTGAAATAATCTTCTGCATTCGATGTAGCACCTACAGTTTCTTCAATTTACCATTTTTCAGCTGTTTAGAAGGTCAAAACACAGATGGCGAGCAAAGGGCATTGTCCTAGTTTGAATTGGACTTGCGATGTTAGAACTCTGGGGGTTAATTAATCAAGGTACTGCATAATATTTTTTTTTTTTGTAAACAGGAGCGTCAATCATCCATTCTTCCGAATCAAATTTTGTCTCGGATTTGACTCATGATTGCAAGTACAGAATCGTCATGCTACTACCAAATATAAGATTGGCATTCTTATTTTTCTCAAATGCTATTTTGAGTTATCAGTTATATTCCTGCAAATTTAGAGCATGTAGATTTCTTGGTAGTGTCATTCTCAAACTGCATTTTAAGTAGCCAGCTGTTGATACCAATGTCAATAAAGTATTTTCTTTCAGTTAACACTAATCATGGTCGTACTGCACCCAAAAACCAAAGCAAGCATGTTATGAACTTAGCCGATCTTTCCGCTGTCTGAAATATTTGACGAAGGTAATAAGATAAGTACGTTTTTAGATACAAGAGGGAGTCTCAAATGAGGTTAAAACAAGCATTCATACAGTAGCTTGAGTGGATTGAAAGCTCTGGTAAATTACATTTCAACCCTGCACTTGTTATGTGCTATCGCGGAGCTATTTTCCTTTCGGAACTGAAATGAATATAATCCACCTGACATCAAGGGTCTCCAAGTGGGACCCTAAGCAAGTTGAGGCTGAGATCATATTAGAAATTTCTGAAAATGGCCGTGGCGTAGTCATACAGGAACGCTTCATGGCGAGCTAAGAAATGGGATAGGTTCAAAAATACCGAAGCTCAGGGGTTCAAGGCAAAACGGCAAGAGCAAGTGATGCCATAGGTTCGTCTCGACATGTCGTGTTGAAGAGGTGCTCTGAGGTGTGGTCGTAAGATATTTGGGCTGAGAAGTCAAGGTGTCATAGGTTCTTGTTCAGCTTCTTCCCAGGGTCGAAACTCAGTGTCCCGAATGGAAAGCCGAGGGGAAAACAGAAGGGCTTTGTGAGGCAGCCACCCGCCCGTTCTGGTGTTACTTGAATGAGGTGTTCGTCGCCACTTCTGAAACATTGAAGAGATCTCGAAGACTCCAGAGAAACCTTAGTTTGAGCCAAATCTGCACCAAAGCGAAAATGGGACGTGAGTAAGTTAAATTTATATATTCTCCTCCATGGTAGACACTGATCCGCACTGCTATTGTAGAATATGGTTTCAAATTTGTACACTAGGTAAGGGTGTCTTCCAGGCAGCTAGAATCTGTTGAGTTATTGACATCAAATAGTCTCATGGGGGTTGTCACTCTGTATTGTGATAGGATGTCTTTCTTCCCATACCGCTATATTCAACATCCTGCAATTCGACACTTCCAGTTTGCAACAGCATGTCGCAGGATTCACTAACAAAACGACCAACACTACTGTCTCACTAGCTGAGTTACAATCCGAAGAGTTAGGTTATCGATACGAGTTTGGGATATTAGGTAGGAGTTATTAGCTATCAAGTTAGCTTTTTAACCATTACTGAAACTTCCCACAGGTGTTTGTACACTCAAACCAAACCAAACCAAACCAAACCGCTTGCGTTGGCCATTTTGCCAAGACCATCTCTGTCTGGGATGCTCTTTTTGCAGATCCCAATAATCCCATCCACAATGCCTCCCTTATCAATGCTTGGCAAACAACGTCTCCTCCTCAAAGGATTGGTCATGCCGACGACAGGACACAAAAAGCCTTCTTACAAACCGCAGACGCATTACTCATTGTGTCTCTCGTCCTCACACCTATTCGTCTCGTTCTCTCCATACCCAAGATCCGGCAACAAATAAAGCGTGACTCGGTAGATGGAAAAGGCAGTGATAAATACTTAGCTCTAAACTATCTAGATCTCGTCATGCATATCGTGGTGCTAGTGGCTTGGATTTATGTATGTACCAGCAACAACACAGTTTTTGACTTTGGGATCGTCGGGTTGAGTTTCTTGATTGTTTCTTTTGTGATCAAGATCATGGGCGATCTGGAGCTGTTTACGATCTGCGTTGTTTCCCTGAGGGATAGTATGGTTGCCCAGAGGAGAGCGGAAGCGGCGGGCCACGAATTCGAAAATCATCCTTTACAGCGTATGTATAACGAAAACCAAGCAGAGGCACAGCGTGCATTCACATCCTAAATTTAGCTTGAGATGAAAGAGGGCCATCTTCTGCATAAGTGGAAAGCTTTTATTTGTTGTTAATCTAGTTAAATAAACCAATCCTCTGAAACGCCTCTGTACCAATAAAATCCAAGTCATTATCATCTACAACATCACCCCTTCCACTACGATCCCTATCTTATCTCCCAACCCTCCCCAGCCGCCTTTCCAACTTTCTCCTCCTCCTCGGATTAACAGGACTCTCACCACCCACAAAAATTGTCGTGCCGTACAAGAAGCGCCCAAAATGGCCCCAATAACTGAGCCCACCTACGGCTCGTTGATCCAATACTCACAATCGTCAAACACACTTCTGTAGCCCACAACAAGGAGCAATGTTTCTTACTCCTCGTGCCGTGCTTGTCTGTACAGGTTCCGCTTCTTAGATTTTGACTAAGTAATCTATCCCTTCTGGGAAGGGCCACCTTCAGGTTGGATATTTTCCATTTTGGATCATCATATAAAAGCAACAAGAAAGGAAAAAGAAACAGCAAAAGTCTAGCTACATC
Organism: Arachnopeziza araneosa; assembly: GCA_003988855.1. Classification (NCBI taxonomy): domain Eukaryota; kingdom Fungi; phylum Ascomycota; class Leotiomycetes; order Helotiales; family Arachnopezizaceae; genus Arachnopeziza; species Arachnopeziza araneosa. The sequence continues at coordinate 80,843 of QYAI01000026.1, forward strand.
ATACTAGGTTAAATTCAAACCCGAATATCGAAAGGAAATGAAATAAAATGAAAGCTGTGGTAAGAAATATTAGGAAAAACAATCACTGGTTAGAACGCGAAAGATTGTACCTGAGTGATCGTGACGAGAGCCTCGCCAATTCGTATGTCTCAGTGTCACTCAAGAGCAGGAAGGTCGTATGTAGTAGGGCAGGTGGAGCCAAAACTGACGTTAGAGAGATGGGAAGAAAATTATTTTGTACCCACCTTCCCGACGTCACGTTGTTTAGCATAAGCATGTCTATCTTCTGATGAACTGTGGATATATAAACTACTATTTTTACTGATTATTTATTTGCAGGCCCTATTTTGATAAGTTCTAAGTTTTCAAGCGGGAGAATGGAGAGCGAGGTGGGAAGACAAACATGTTTCAATAAACCCCTAATCCCCTTACTGCTTCTTCGAGGTTCGGGATATCATCAGCTGTTTTGTTTGGACCACCCCATCGAACGGATCCCACTTGTACATCGTTAGTTCTTCCATTTAAAATGCCACGAAGATTTACTTGAAAAGCATGGTGGAGAAGCAGAGAAGCTACAACAAAAAGGTCTGATGCTAGACTTATGAGAAATTTGATAAAACTCACTTTCATCACATGCCCAGGCTCCTCCTACTACCCAACGATTCGCACTACCATCTGCAGGTACATCGCGCGCCCAGATTCCTTCCTCGTTCCCTAACTTCCTTGCCGCCATCTGCGTCCAAGGATTCATCAAGTGCCACGTTGTGCTGACCCCAAGCCCCCAGCTTGCATATACTTCTCTCTCCTGATCAGCAACAACATTTATGGCCCAGGCACCGCCCAAAGTATTGATCCATTTATCAGTTGCAGACCGAGAGCAGTGAGATACTGCTATAAAGGAGATTTGAGGATATTTGTTTGCTAAACGGCGAAGTTCGAGGAATGTTTTCTCGGCGACTGTAGGGTAAGAAAGTTAGCGAATGCTCGAAGTAGGAGGCTCGGTTGAAAGAATATAGAGACTTACAAGAACAACCACAATGTCTCAAGAATACTATAATACTAGGTCGTCCACTCCCATCTTGTACGGGGATCTTCAATTTATCACTTGTCGGTGCTCTCGTTCCCAATGTAGGCGGAGCTGCTACTTCGATAGGTGGTGGTATTGGAGTTTGCCACGACTTCAGGCTTGTAGGAACTTGTAGATTTGTAAATGGATTGGCAAAAGGTAACAGCTCACTTCGATCTTTCGATTTAGTAGCTGATGAATTTCCGCCAGTAAGGTTAGAGCTATCAGGAAATGAAGAAGGCAGACCAGCTTTGCGAAGTGCAATCTTAGTTGAGATTTTTGCCAACATATTGGTTTTGGATGCTTTGACTTATAGCGCAGGGGAAACGGACTCTCGAAAAAGAAATATAGAGAAAGAAGATCGAAGGAAGCCTACCGTGAACTCGTTCAAGATATTTGACTATGGAACGGAGCTTTGAAACAGGAGGTTGTAAGAGTGTTTGGGCTACCTAGGCCAGGAGTGTCAGAGCGTAGACTTCTAGAGCCTGTCACATCACGATTGGTAGCTTTCAATTAGCCAAATCTCATCTCGTTTCTTGATATGATTTTGGTTGGGGAGCTTGAACATTGGTAATTACAAAGACAACCACCCAGTCAATCTCTCCTACAGGCGCGCGGCAAACACCGAACTTTGCTGAGTCAACAACATGGTTTGCGAAAACAGAACCCAAACACTCCTCAAACTCTTCATTCCTTCTATGCTTGTCTATCAACATCACTCTTCACTTCTCGTCAGGACACAGCAATTCTCATGGGTTGTTTAAATGCTAGCGGATGATAAGGTCAAATCCATATCTCTTCATCAATACCCAAACGGTGCTTTCTTGGCGTTTCTCTCTGCTTTCCACTATCACAGCATCCAAGTCACGGCAAGTGTGTGACACGCTATGAGAAGCGTAGAAATGTGGAAGAGTGGGAATTGAGAACATCGGCACTGGTGTGAGACCGCTTTGGCATTGCAATGCATTTCGCAGATTGTCAATGCAATGATCTAAATATGATATCAGCTCTTGCTAGCTAAGTTGGTTGGAATAAAACTGATAGACGTGTACTTGTCTATGTTTATTATGTAATTGACTTGAGAAATCGAGATGGACGTCGTAGTATTTAGGGTTGAGCGCTCGTTCGAAGCAGATCCTATCGAGCGATTAGATCTGAGATTAGCGAGCTCAGGATATTGAGATTTACAACACAATGTAATCTGTGGAAAACCTCTACTCTACATTAAGTCAGTTGCTTTAATAAGATTAAAACTTGCTACTTACTTCATGCATACCTTTCCATCTTACTCTAGCTTTCAAGGAGCAACTTTCTTTACAGATTCAACTTCATCCTCTGACGCCTCCATATATAAACCTTCCATAGTTAGTCTGCAACTCATTACCATTAACTTGCCATCCAATATTCCTTCCAGTTTGCATCTATTTCAAGAATTCCACCAGATTGGAGCCATATGGTTTGGACGGATTTGTGTGACCTCTTCTTTCTCTTACGCTTCGATCATGCTTCCTGCGAGATTGGGGTCGCGAAGTGTGGCGCAATGCTCTCCCGTGCCGCTCTGATTCTCAGATCTGAGCTGCAGGAGCTGATAAGATGTCACAACCGGGCACGCGCGACGTGAAAAGAAGCTAGATATAGATAGACATTCAGCCTCAGTATTTTCCAAGCCTATTTTGCACTTCGAAGGTTCAGCTTTGTTTTACAGTGCATGCCTGTGCAAAGTTGCTAACCACTTAAGGAGCACTTCTCGCCAAATCATGTACCAAGTGCTGAATCAAATGCACGCTATGGCTAGGTAGCCGGCATTTCTTACTCGTCGGAGAATTTGAACGTTGGAGGCGAGGATCTTCTCTTCTTTATGTTAAAGCGTACCGCTAGACAGTTAAACACTACTAGTAATAATGTGGACGATTCCTGCAGTGTTGCCTCGAAAGAGTTAAGCAACAAACCCAAGTAAGACAATTTCAACGGACCGAAGCCATTCAAATATCTATGTTCTTTGCTTTTGCGGTCGGCTTGACCGTCTACCAGTGACATATGGGCGATTTTGAGGCTTGATGGAATCGACATCCATGTTGAATAAGTCGTCAAAACTTGCTCGCCAAAGTGGCTCTCGTGGGTCCTGGTACCCGCCTTATCTATTCCCGTCTTGTTTTCCTGCATGCTGGAGCCGGAATAACCTGAAGGTAGTTTTTTGGCGTTCTCTTATCCCAACCGATTCGCTTCGTTTAGAAAGAAGGAAAATACGGACTTGTTCATAAATTCAGTTGTAATTTGAACACTTAGTTTTTACAGCCTCGAATAATTCAGGGATGTTCTCTTAGCTAGATTTTGAACTACTTGGCTAGTCATCAGTGGCGTATATTTGAAGCACTTAAGTAATAATATTTCCCCAGATTATGAGGTTTGAAATAATCACTCAAAAAACACAAGATAATAACTTGACACTGCGCTTGATGAGATAAGTGAGATGGCTTGAGTTTTCTCATCACATTGGCCATTTCAAAAACCAACACGCTAAGATTGCGAATTGACCAGAATCTTTCACTACTGGTACTTTGCTATTTATCTAAAAGAACGAACACCAACCAATGTACATACCGGCCAAAAGCCTATGATCCGTAGCCTGCTTAATCAATTCGTCTACTTGTCCTTCTACACCAAGCGGAACGCTCTCTCCTGCAAGTAAACCTCTCACTTTTCTTTGAATTGTATCTAGAACACCCTGGGCTGTTGGAGCTGTGAAACTTCCCTGTTTTTTCTTCTTATCCGCTTTCGGAGCGAGCAAATCTAATGTTGGGTCGTAGACGAAGGCTTCGAGAATAGTCATTAGTGTTTCTTCATGTTGGCGGAGCAGCTTGAGTGTGAGTTCAGAGGATTTTCTAAACGGCCCTTCGTATCCGTATATTCCCATTGCATCAACCATGTTATGTGTCAAGCGAAAAGGGACACGTTCAGGTCTGACAAAAGTCAGTCCTTTGTCGAAGAGACAATTAAAATCTACATGGAAAGTTCCGCCATTGCCTTCCTCAAAGAGTATGTTTTCTCCGTGACGGTCGCCTAATCCGAGGATTGTTCCTACCATTGACATGACAGCACAAGAACGAGTATAGCGGAGACGAGCAGCAAACCATGCCGAAGGTTCGGGAAATTGCTGAATGAACCAGAGGTAGAATACAGGGGGGAAATTTCCGAGCACTTTTTCAGAGTAAAACGGGAGTTTGTCCTTCGATTTGCAGGCTTCGTCGCAATAAATCTCAATCTCCTTATAATTCGGTGAGATACCTTTGGCCTTGTAGAAAACTAGTAAGATATCACGCAGAGTTTTCAGACCGTCAACCCATTCAATAAGACCGTTTTCTTCGTTGAGTGGTGTCACGGTATACGTTTTGATGTAAAGTTGCCGCCTACTAGATTCCGCATCTCGCTTTAGAGATCGATTGATCATGCTGTTAAATTCCATAAGCCGTTGATCTTTGCGCAGGTCATCCTTGGGTTTGCACATGAGTCCATAAACCCGACCGTCAGACCCGCGAGCCGTAAGTTTTCGTGGCTTTTGAAGAGAACTTAACACCATAACCTCATCATCAAAAGAATTGATAGTTACGACATCCCGAGAGAAGGCTTTGTGGCCTTTCAAATTGTCTGTTAATGTAGGAAGAGTTGCTGTCATGACACTCTCGACAGGAACAGCCATCTGAGTAGGCAGACAGTTCTTCTGATTGAAGCCAAGATCCTTGGACAAGCTTGCCCAATGTGTTCGATTTCCGCGGAAGTCGCCAGAACTACATACTGGTAACAAATCATTTGTGAACTTTTGACCGTTCTTAATCAACACTTTGATATCAAGATACCCAGCTGCAGATCTCTTGCTAGAACGAAGTTGCTGGAGGATAGCAATGCCGCGAGACTTTCTATCCTCCTGATTTGATTGGCATACAGCAAATAAACTCCACAAGGCTTGTTGAGGATGCGCGTCCACAACTTTGAAGATAATCTTGCTAAGCAAGGTATGTACTTCAACGTTCGGATGAGTGATACGCGCCACGATTTGCGGAAGAGCTGTGTAGAACATATATGCGGGCATCTTGGCAATATACTTGATGAATCGTGTGTTGATATGTTCAAGATTGGCCTTGCGGTGGGTGCCAATTCGAGTGACAAATTCTTGGCTATTACCATACTTTGACTCAACGGTTTGTCTAGCCTGAATTCCCAAATCAAGCCAGAGAGTGAGTAATCGCGGCAGAGTTTGGTAAATGTACTTTGTCCCATGTGTAAGAGATCTCAAATAATTCTCGATGACAAGTTTTGCTGTTTCTCCAGTCAAAAACGCTTCATTTTGTTGCTCGGGAGGTATCGCTTTTTCTGTCTCCAATAATTTGTTATAATGACGCCCAAGATAATAGTGGCCTTTCTCCCAGTTGGTATGAGTTTTGGCAGCAAGTTGATATTGTACCTGTAGCGTGGATGACTGGGTCTGCCCGGCACTATCCAGCCATTTGGCTAGAAGGAGATGAGCTCTTGCCGTGAGTAGATTCTGCTGTTCGGCTTGTTCAATTCCAGTAAAGCTTGTAGCTCCGACGTCTTTATTATACGATATGAATGCGTTTGATTCAATGGCACCCTGTAGACTTTGAATTGCCTTTCGATGATGCCCTTCATGCCACAACAGTCGAGCGTGCTCGATGGTCGAAGATTCATCTCCTAGTTGTGATGCATGTAAAACAGCATTGAAAGACTGATGGATAGCGTTGCCTTTTCGAGCAAGTCTTGCACTTGTTAGCCATGCTGAAGCGACATCGCCTCTTGTGAAACCCAAACTTGTTCTAAGTTAGTTTTGTTCAATCAAATATGAAGGAGGAAGAACCTTGATAGCTGCATAGCAGCTCTTCTGATACCAAGGAGGTATTGTTTATCGTTAAGGTATGCACCTAAAACCTCTAGACGGCTATTCAAAGATTCTAGAACGTGGCCTCGGTCAGGCTCGACATTCTTGTCATTCACATCAAGATCTGTACCGGCGATCATCTCTAGTTCGGTCAAAACATGAAGTTTAAGCATGTTGTCATGACAGGCGCTGAAGGATGCCGTCGCAGCTGACGATAATGATCTCGCAATTTGTTCTCGAATCGTCCGAATTTTATCTTTGAACTCGTCTGTTTTCTTGTCATGGAGAGCAAGCAAAGAACGACCAATGGTGACGTTAAAATCCTGCTCAGATGTATTCGCTGCCATATTAATATACTTCTTCAAAGTACCCCACCTTCCTGTAGCCCATGAGGCTTCTGCTGCGAATGGGAGGAGTTTTGAAACGGTTTGTGTTGCAGTATGCATGCCTTCTACGTAATTCAATAGTACATCTAAGTTCATTGGTGAGTGGATTTTCAAAGATGATTGAGAACATTGAAAGTTACCATGCTGACCAGATTCCTTCAAACAAGTCAAGAGGTTCAACTGCACATCAACATCGTCTGGTTTCTCCGCAAGTTGGATTTCGTACCAGCTCTGTGCAGCAGTCCATCTACCAGCACGCCGATGACCTAGAACTTGCTGATCAATGTCTAATACGTGAAGATGTGCCGATATACCTTCGATACCATCAGGTTCATCGATCTGAGCATAGATATCTTGGAGACGCTCTAGTAGCCGAGTGTTAGTCTCTGGAGTCTTGTCCTTCTCGCGCACTTGGCGAATATGTTGTTCCCAATACAAAAGTGCTCGGGAATACGACTTGCATTCCACAGCACGGTCAGCAATAATCCCGGAAGGAATCATTTCTAGGACCGAAGTTATTCTCTGGATAGTAGGATCGCCAATGACATCAAGGCTACGTTGTCGTGCTTGTCTCTCTGGAATCCACCGTGCCATATAATCCAGAACGCGGAATACCATCTACAGAATCAGCATTATGATGTAAAAATTGATGTGAACTTACCTCGACACAAAGCTTGAGATCGTCCCTCTGAATGGCAGATTCGGGATGTGGCTCATACTTCAAGATGTCGATTAATTCTTGCCCAATCTCCTCTCTATGTACATTGTTGTCATCTCCAGCAATAACGTGTAGAACAAGGTAAGGTAGGAGAAAGTTTGCAGTCGAGATGTCCTTTATCCTTATGGCACGGCAAAGGGGCCTAAAAATGAGCCCTGCAACCCAGGTTTGAGGCTTTCTTAGCAGATCGAGAACAAATGCCCGGAGCCACATATTGTATATTTTCGCTGCTGGCATCTTTTCAGGTTGAAAGATGGGATAAGTGCATTTGGGATATTCCATATCCTTCAGTACGTATTTTGAAGTTAGAAATGGGGTCAGCGTATCCTGTACACTTGGTGGTAGCCTGAGCCACTTTCGCCAGATTTCGTGGTCAAAATCCCGGTCCCCATTTCTTATAATTGGGACGCAATGCTCTTTGAAATCACACTTTTCCAGAAGTTCCTGCATCACCCATGAGAAAAAACCTTGCATGACTGCGTCTGACGTTGATAGAAAGGCTGGGACCAGGACTTCTTCTAGTACAAAGAGTGTGAAATCAGTTGTTTCGCCAGGATGTTCAAAGTTGCTGGCGACAACCATATCTCGTTGTGCTCGTGCACATTCAACCCTGTTGGAGTCTAAGCAACCGATGAGTCCGATACACTCTGCAGACATTCGAGCAATTTCAGTGTTGAATTCATTGAATCTAATACAAGTGTCCAGTATGGATCGAACAAGAGAACCAACAACAATATCCGGTTGTTCACTCATGGCTGAGGCTTGCAGGAAGGATTGGTGAATCCGGAGATAATATTTAAGCTCGACCAATGCTTGAACAACCACACCAGAGTTTTCATGGCCAAGTCTGCGACTGAAGATTTGGAATGCATGACTCACATCCGTCGATGTTCTCAACTTTTTCAACTCATCCTCAATGTCTGATAGTTGTGGGATTTTAGAGAGGGATGGTAGATTCATGAGGTTGTTGACGATTAGGCGAGGTCGATCTTTGAGGAGATAGTGCAAAGTTTGTCCAGCACGATCCTTTGTGGTAAAATCAAAGCTTTCCCAGTGCTGAATAATTATCGAAAACGTGCTTTCCAGCATGCTTTCAACGTCGTCATCCTCAAGATTTAAAAGCATGGTCTGCCATGCAGCGAATGCAGATGCCTCAAGTCCTTTCTGAGATATAGCTGCTTGGAGGCAGGCGCATAGCTGTTGACATGTTATTAGCAGTAATCTCTGCTGCTTGATCCAAAAACACGTACCTGCGGTCGTGCAATTCGAGTGTTTGCCTTCCCTATCTTCACTAATTCTGACAATGCTTTTACCGAGCGGTCTTTCTCTGTCATAGAGTACTGCAGTCGAGTATCGATGACCACCTCTGAAATGTTCTGAACAATGCCTAATATATGTTGCTCAAGAAATTGCTCCACAGGCTTACCTTTCTTGCGATTGACATTTTGAGGTAACGGAGCTCGTTCAGCTACAAATAGGAGCGCTAAGCGAATCTGATATATCATTAGCATTGGATCGGTTTCTGGGTTCTTTAAATTACCCTGCCCTTCTTATCATCACTAGCGTCGCCTGCAGCCTTTAAAAGGTATAAAGCTTGCGCTGATGGTTCTACCTGTATCAAATTGATTAGATCCAAATCTTTGAATCTTGTCGACACACTATTGAATAAATCCATAATGAACGCCTCAAGGTCTGGGACGTTCTGAGTCATTAGAAGAGCCAATGTAGGGACTAAATTTGAGTGTTCCAAACACGCCAACCAAGTTTCGGGGTCTTTTCTTGCTTGCGAGATACGCTTGATAATGTCCGCTTGTCGTCTTAAAACAAGCCAAGGAATGGTGTAAGACTGAGTGTGAAGGAGAAAGTCCACCACCGAGATTCCAAGTAAATCAGCCATCAATTGTGTAGTTTGAGGCTTCACAACAAGTCCCTTAACAACTTCGATGGCAAGATTATCCCAAAATGGAGAAAATAGACGCTCAACGGTGAGATTTAGAGTTTGTGCTAATTTAAGGAGCTGGAGATTATCAGCTTATCGATTGTCATAAATCAAAGCAATTCTTACTTCGTTGAAAGCGGCGCCCGAGATGATAGGATTGCTGTGCCCGAGATATTGGATCAAGTTCCAGAGAACAAGGTTTAAGTCCTCGGCCTTTGCAGTCCTGTTGGGGTCAGTCACCAAGACATTAAAGAAGCATCTCTCAAGCATAATGTACCTTCCAATTTGACCCCACGCAAGAACACATGTCTCCTGTAGATGGATAGCTTGCTCCATCAGAAACCTACGAAGTAATTCGAACGTGTTCTTCTTGTTATTCATCGTTATTTGATGATTCGGCCCATCTTTTAAAAATACTGGTAATGTGCGACTGTAACTTTAATGAACAATGGTCCAAGATCACGAGCGCAAGAATAGCGCTTACCTGGCAGCTAGTCTAAGCTCTCGAATTGAGCTGGTCATTGACCGAAGGCACCATTGAGCAAGGCTTGAGATATCCAAGTCAAGGAATTCTGGAAAGTCGAAATGCACTGCAAATCTTCGAAGAGCAATCATCCCCAGAATTCGTGGCTTTTTAGAATCTTGGAAAGCTGCCGAATCAACTAATTTCGTGAGAGTCAGGATAGTTTCGCTGCTGATATCTTGGAAAATGTTTTCATCTCGCCCTTCAGCATCTTGAGACGATTTCCCATCACAAGGAAGGCATGCGAATTCACCGATCGCGTTATCTTCCTGAGTGGCTTTTAGATGGCCAGACACTCCACACGACATTCGACCCAAAAACTCGATAGCCTTGCATCGATCTGGTTCAGACAAGGCAGAGAAACGTTTACTGTCAATAGTTAGCTTGCGCTGTAAAGCGACAGGATTCGTTACTCAGCCACTCGATGTAAACCTATGAAATCATCTGAATCTTGGGCTCCGAGCAATTTGGATAGCTCAGAAATAAGTTTGTCAAGGAGCTGTGGCTTTTGTACAATTCTTCGTCGCTTTTTTGGTGGCCTATTGGCTGTTTCTTCATCTGTTGCAGAATCTTCGGGACGAAGTCCTAAACGCTCAAATTGTTGTCTCAGATTACTGCTCTCAAATGAAACTGAAACATTTAGTTCTGCTCCTAAACCAATTTCCATTGCTTCATAGCCAGATCTACTTAAAACTGGATCTGGTTGGGCATTGCATGTCTGGCAAAGAACAGTGACTGCTTGCTGTATTGTTTTTAGTAGCAATTGGAAAGAATAATATGAACTACTGACCCTAAAATCATGACTCAACGACGCGCTCAGGTTTTCATCGTCTAGAAGACCACATAAAAGCGGCACGAGGCGAATAGTTGTTGCTCGGGATGTTGAGTCGTACTGTTTGCAAATAGCGGCAAGATTTAGGAATCCAAAGCTAAGGCTTGATATCACATGCTCCTCTAAAATTTCTGCGGGGTCCTCCAAAATACTCGCAGACAAAATTGAAAAAACATAATAGCCTTTACGAAGCAAGGTTGGAGACATGTAATCTCCTAGTGAAGACAGTAATCTCTGTACAGAACACAAAGATGCTGAGTCAATATTTCCACATGACTGGTAGAGGCCTGAACTTGTGTGCCAAGTTTTGAGTAAGTCATGGGTTTCAACAAAGAAATCCAACATCCACGCTAGGTAGTCTTCAAACGCTGGAGTTGGATCATACGATGTTGCGGCTGCCATAGATATATCGACCAACATTAACAAGATTTGACTTGCATGGCGAAGGCCGTGACCCGCATCATTAATAAAATAATTGCAGTTCGGCGATGGATTGCCGATGCTGCTACTGGTCCCAAAAGATATATCTGCTTCCTCAGAAGGCAAAACAATTTCGACTCTAAAGCCAGGCGAAATTATTTTAGGATCTCGAAGATGAGATAAAGTAGCTAGGTAGGATCAGCAACGAGCGACATAGCTTCATGAGTGCTTACATACTGCTAGCACACTCCTTCAAATAGCCAAAAAAGAGTGAATTTAAGTTCCATAAACTCGTTCTTCGACTTACTCCTTGGAAGGAGACAAAAAATAATTCCTTGATCTTGGCCGTCAATCCCTTGCATCCACTTCTTCCGAGCAGCGTCAAGACCCTAGGCCACAACCACACCCAAAGTGGCTCGGTGCCCCGACCCTGGAGGCTCGCATCCTTAGGAAGCATGTACGCCAGTACCTCAGGAGATTCCTTGATAGTAGCCACAAAGACGTCCATAGCATCAGAAGCATTTATGATGAACTTTTCAGAGTTTAGGAATGGATCATCTCTGTCTTTACTTAACAGCTCAAGAACAGCGCGGGCAAAGACATAAATGAGTTTATGCTGGTGTTCGAGCTTGGCGTCACCTTCAAGTACCATACCAGTCTTCTCCAGCTCGGAAATTTCTCTCATGAAGCGTTCAAGGTCATCGTTAGGGCTGGAGTTGGAAGGAGCGGTGGGGACATTGGTAATGGAGATGTTGTTGATTAGCGCTGCGGCCATGGTGGATGGGGGAGCATCGTAGGCTCCGCTCGTGAGGCCAATTGGCTGGTGGCCATGATATGTACGGTTTGGGTTGGGTGCCATTATGTGGGAGGCATTTTTGGTGGCGTAGGATCAGAGGAGAAGTGAAGGAAGACGCGTTGGTGACTGAAAACTAAACACGGAATCAGGTGACTTTAAGTGGGTCATAACCTCAACTGTTCATCAGCTTCCCACCTGCAGAAACCACAACTTTAATAACTTCAACAGCTGCATGCACCAAAGTTACCCGACAGCTCCAATTGTGCTATCTCAAAGTAGTTATCTTGTATAGCTAAGCCTCCTTCCAAAATGCGGCCAACGCCCTTCCTCCGAGCTACCTTCCGCTCTAAAAAGTTTCGCTCTTCCTCTGAAACCAATACCGTCGCCTCACGCTACCGATCCGCGTTGAACAAACACCCATTTGCACTCTTTGGACTGCCTTTTATTGCGACTATGGTAGCGGGATCCTTCTTCTTGACGCCAGCTACGGCTGTACGCTATGAAAAACATGATCGTAGGGTCAGAAGGTTGAGCAAGGAAGAGGAATTGGGTTTGAAGGATAAGGGAAGAAGGGTGGATATGAAAGAGGAGTATTATGTAAGTATCTATGCTTGGAGAAGTTCTAGACTACGAGGATGGAGAGTGGTTGCTATAATTTATGAACAGTGTGCAGAGAGTAACTAACCATTGACCTACAGAGACTCGCCGCCAAAGATCTGGATGATTGGGAACAGAAACGCGTGAAGAGACTCCCGGGAGAACATAATGGTGTTCTATAGATGGTCTGAAAGGGAGAGAGGCGGCACGCAAAACATTTAAGGGCTACGGCCAGGCAATCTGGCCGCTACCACCAACACCTAGAGGATAAGGCGTTCCTCACCGTAGTCAGGATTCGAGAGCACTTGCACCATTACCTTGATGACCCAGAAATACGAGGCGATCATCGGTATTGAAATAGAGGGCAGGAAGAATAAGAGGTAGTAGATTTGCTCAGTGAATTGCAGCCAAATGCCACCAAGAGGGTCGCCCAATTTTCCTTCCATTCTTGGTCGGACTGTATAATTCAAGAACAACGCCATTGCTCTCAAAACTTAAATTTTAGATCGTGGTGTTGAGGTACAAATCGAACGACCGAAGCGTCAATTGATATCTACAATCAAGCTTTTATATCTTCGAAATTTTTCGTATCAACATAGGCAGGTCCTCCTGCAACCATTTTTACAAAATGTGCTTACTTCCATGCCTCGTGGATTTCAAGTCCCCGATTACCTTCAAAAGCACCCAGGAGAGTTACTGCCACAAACCCTTACTTGTTCAGACTTGGCAAAGTAAGCTAAAAGATTTCTCCAGTTGTCAAATTCAGGCCGAACGGGTTCAAAATAAGACAGCATTTTCAAGGCGATATTCATCTTCAAAGCTAAGGAAGCTGGTGTAAATTTCGTCCGATTTGCGGTTCCCACCTGATTTCGCAACCTAAATATACCCCAAGTCTCATTTCAGTGAGATTATCAGTGATGCCTTATCCGTATATGATGTCGAGGTTACTTCAAAGGAAAGCTAATATGCAGGGGCCGAGCTCTTCGCAGAAATGTCAAACTTGCAATAATCCACCTGCTTCACTTCTCCTTCCCGCCTTCCCACAGTCCCGTCACAATCTCCATGAAAGCCCATGCACCTGGGTCCGGTACTTTCTGTTCCTCTTCTCCATTCGTCACGCCTACATAACTTGCCCTTCCAAACCTCGCCTTCAAATCCATCGTTCCTTCCCCTGCGACCTGTGCCTTTTTCACTGCTTTCGCAAAATCTCTTTCCTGGTTCAAGGTTTCCGCGAAAGGAATCAACACGTCCATAACCGTCCTATCACCAACTCTCGCTCCTGTATAGCTGCACAACTTCACCACCGCCTCTTGCAACGCTGGGGCAAATACGTCAACTAAAGCCAATGCTTGAGCATCTGGATCTATTTGACCTCGAGTGCGTAGAGCATGTGTGAACGCAGCCAGGAGAATGCCCAGGATACCACCGAGAGTTCCGCCCATGTCATCCACGGCAGTGGTTATGGCGTGGAGGAGGTTGAGTACTGAGCCAGTGGAAGGAGATGAATTAAGGATGGAGAGAATCGAGACACAGACTCCTTTCACAGCTTCGCCACAGTCGCCATCGCCCATAATCATGTCCCATTTCGTTAGAGAGGGTTCCGCTGTTATGGCGCGATTACATGCTGTCCGAACTACAGCGTCTAGGAGATGGGGTTCGACTGGAAAATATTAGCATTCGGAACTAAGAGTTGTTACTGTTTCTACTTTGAATGTCTTCCTTCAGTGTGATCTCTATTTGCTTTTCCAGGTCTATTTCTGGAGTACTCTTTACCTTCGTCTTTGTTGATGTATTTGACAGGAAATTGGGCCATGAAGGGGCTTTGGTCTCAGCACCAAGTAAGTCGAGAAGTTCAGAGGTATGAATCTTGACAGTTTCTGCTGCAAGGGTCAGATTGCAAAGCGTGATTGAGAACCCAGGGCCGTTGAGAGATGTCTCAAAAGTGCCAGAGTATATTATAGTAGGTTTAATGTTCCATTTTTGTTCTTCGAACATGTCAGCATTCGCTAGAGCCTATGTGGTGAGCTAAACAAACCCAATTGTGCAAGCGTTTCATGGGTGAGTGCTCCAAGCTCTAAATTTGAGAGTCCTCCGTAGTTGTCAATAAGTAGAACCGTATCATCTCCTTTGTTAAACTTGACAAATCCTCGCTCAGGATCATTCTGATCACATAGCAATGTCAAAAGTTGGTCGACTAGATTATCGATGGGAGGGAATGGTGAGACTTTTTGGGCGCCCTAAGATGGTCAGACTGTTAGACATTCATGAGGGTTTATCCTACCGGCTCATTGTGGATTCCTGCGCCAATGACGCAAACATCATCGCCAACTTCCTCGTGGTTCTGCCTTCCCGGTACATGGCAATGATCAAGTGTAGATCCGATCGATACGAGTTGTTCGTTAACGGCCTTTCCAATCTCAACACACCTGTCAAAGCTATATGCTCTCGCTGCAGCTGCACCAAGTATCTTCATCGCTAAGAAGTCTTAGCGCGTACTCAACAACAACCGAATCACTCACTAATGCTGTTTCCCGCCAATCCTCTTCTTCCCACCCTAGCACATTTACTCCTTCCAATACTCACATCATCTGTAGCAGGTAACACCACGCACTTCTTCACCAAACCTCTCTCCAGTGCCCTCTCGGCAGCAAGCCCGAAATGCAATTTATCACCCGTATAATTCGTAATGAGGAGGATCGTTCCCTCTGTGCTTGGAACAGCCGCAACAGCAGCTAGGACCTGTTTCATGGAAGGCGAAGCGAAGATATCACCACAGGCAACGGCAGAGAGGAGACCGTCGCCCACGTAGCCGGACCAAGATGGTTCATGGCCAGAGCCACCCCCTGATATCAAAGATACATGCGAGGTGTTATGATTCGTGTTTAGAACAACGCGCTGATCTTCGATGAACCCTAATGCTGGGTTCGCAGTACAAAGAGCTTTGAGATGCCGCGGAACGAGTGTATTGACTGCTGTATCTGGAAAGTAGTGTTTTGACGACATGGTGAGTATCTTTTCTAAGTGTGAAGACGAGAAATAGAGAGAAGAATCTGATCTATCATAAATCTAGGAAGAGATTCAACGATATCACCTATCTTCAATGATAGGAGAAAGTCCGATGAGAGGTGAAGCTCTCTTCAGGCAGTCTATTTGCGTATGAAATGGCTGCAAAGGATAAAAGGGAACATAGGAAACTGAGGCGGGAAAGGGGAAATGGATAAGGAGATAATTACTTATCTGCGAAGTCTCTAGAAGCAGGTGGTAATCACCGAAAATGGACGAGAATGATGGAAACAGGACATCGAGACTCCCAATCCATTTTACCCCTCTCCCCGCATTCTGTTTGGAAATCCCCCGGATGCCCAAATAAGGCAAGCCGTTGTTTGATCTTCGCCATCCTTGAGCCACTTGCGGAAGATATTCCTCTCTTGCATCGACTCAACTACCTATCCTGGATTCCCATTTGCCTAAGGTCTGGGGCCGAGGGTGTGGATAGCCCCGCATAACCGCGAGATGCGCGTGGGGTCTCGATTGATTCTTTCGGCCATTTATCCAGCTGAACATGAATCTCCACGAGCTGGCCGCACTGCACACGGGACAGGGTTCCCTATATACCAGATAGCGAATGTCAGAAGTCAACACCACGCTCGCTTCGAGTCTCTCTCGAGCTCAAACGCAAAGTAGCATCATGAACAAGATTATCGGGAGGCTCTGTGGTACTGTTACCCACTGCGGAGCAAGAGACATCCAAGAACATTTACCGAAACGCGATATCCTTTCGGTAATGCATTTCGTCGAATTCGATCGAAGCGACGCCTCCATACACCCGCTCCAGCTTGTTCAAGGGTGTTGCCTGTCGCTGCGACGGAAATAACTCGACCACCATTCGTTACCAGATCTCCATTTGATTTCAATAGAGTTCCTGCTTGGAAGTAGTTGAGACATTCTCGAAGCGTCGATTCCAGAGGACCGAAGGTTATCTTATCACCTCTTCGATATTCTTCCGGGTACCCTCCAGCACAGAGGATGACAACAGCACAGGACTTGTCTTCCATTATCACCTCTGTTTCATGCAGGTGCTTTCCTGTGCAAGCAACCATGATCTCCACTACGTCTAACTTGAGCAATGGAAGTAGCGTTTGGGTCTCGGGGTCCCTGAACCTAGCTGTCCAATGAATTAGTATAGGAGTTTGCTAGAGGTAGCTAAAGAGCTAAAGAACTTTACTCCTAGGACAAGTTCTTGGGAACAAACAGCAAAGCTCTTTAGACAGATCCCAGCTCCACAGGTCTCACAGAACATAGTAGCGATTTGATATGAGAAAGCTTACCATTATACTCGAGAGTTTTAGGCCCAGACTTTGTAAGCATGATACCCGTAAACAACATACCTACAAATGGGATGCCTTCTTTACGGAGACCTTCAAACGTCGGACCTAAGATCTTTTCGTCAATTTCCCGTAGAAGCGAAGCAGGTGCAATCTTGGTCGGTGCATAACAGCCCATTCCTTCGGTATTCAATCCTCTATCCCCATCAAAGACCCGTTTATGATCTTGAGCAGGGAACATCGATTTGAAGGTAACCCCATCGTTGAAAGTAAGTTGCTCATCTCGTCACCCTCCAGAAATTCTTCTACAACAACCTCATTGCCAGCATCACCAAACTTGCGATTAAGCATCATTTCTTTCAGCGCCACGATTGTCTCTTCCTTTGTCTCGGGAAGAAGGACACCCTTACCAGCGAGTCCAGAGGCCTTGATCACAATTCTGTGTGTGATTGAGTTCACATACTTCTCTGCTGCTTCGAAATCTGTGAAGTTGCGATATTCGGCGGTTGGTATCGCGTGACGAGCCATGAAGTCTTTGAAGAAGGCTTTTAACCCTTCTAACTGAGCCGCTTCTCTGGAAGGAGCAAAGATGGGTATTCCGATAGCTCGAAAGCATTCTTCAATTCCTGCTACGATGGGAGCATCAGGACCTGTTGTAAAAATCAGCTACGGTTATTGGCCATAAATTATGAGTGACAAACTTACCTGGAACTACGAGATTGATACTCAATTTTCTTGCACATTTCATAAGACTAGCAAAGTCTTCCTCATATTGTTCGTCTAAGTTGGACACCTTACTGATCATCCCTCTCGTGGTCCCTCCATTTCCAGGAACGACGAATATCTCCTCCACTCGGGAAGACTGGCTAAGTTTAAAAGCTAGAGCGCTTTCTCGTCCCCCACGACCAACAAGAAGAATACGGAGGGGAGAGGTGGTTGGCATCTCTAAAGTTGTGAAAGAGTATATTTTTGCCAAATGTCAGTCAGCTTTGGGTACAACAGGTTTTGAATGGAGAGGAGAGGAGCGAGTCTAAATACGAGAGATTAATTCTAGGTGCAGGGATAATAGCCCCGATTTTTCAAGGCTGGGTTAGGATTGCTACTTTAATCCAGTTAGAACACGCGGAGAAGGCCCATGGAGCCTCCGTCTACCTTATTTAGGTAAAGGCTGATCTAGCATCTTGGTAATTGTGCATCATGAGCACGAGCTACTTCTATCAGAGCATAAGCGCTCAATATCTAGCTCATCCTTTATCTGCTAAAAATGCCAAGTTAATTTAGCTTTTCGTGGATCCTCCAAATTTGCTTTAAAATGATACCTATTCTGTAAAAACTCTTGAGTTTATTTACAACATTGACATATAGCTTTCATTTTTCTCACCAGACGAGTATTTGCTATATTGGAGTATATGTCCGGACATTTTACTCCAGATGCCAAAAACTAAACTAGTGCAGCTAGTCGAGAAACCACCATATATTAGATCCAGTTCAAATTTTAAGACATGAACTTTCTTCTTCCAAATGACCAAACACCCTTTTCCATCTCCACTAAGCAACATAATTTCCCCACTGTACAACCATCCAAGTCAACCCTAATCCCGCCGTGGCAAGCGCAAACGCCCCCTCCCTAGCCCTCACTGTCTTCCAAATCACCATCTCAGAAATATACAACGCCAATACGCCCCCAAATGTGAACATAGCTAGTACATACAATTGCGGATTGTCGATATTGTAAGCGGCGTAGAGGCGGATCAGCGCCGTGTAGATGTTTTTGATGCCATAGACGTGGGCTAGGAGGGGTGTGGGGGCTGGCGCAGAGGGTCCGGAGAATTGCTTCAGTGAAACGGAAGGAGGAGAGAGGTAGGTGACGGCTGTGTGGATGAGAGCGCTGATGCTTGCCTAGGGAGTGTGAGTGGTTTGGTAAGGGGAGAGAGAAGATGGTGAGCTGACGTATAAGAGGTAGCAGGGGAGGAGACCATTGTGTGGAGGGAGGAGAGAAGACATTTTGAATGAAACGTGAAATCTGCTTCTTGAGCTTTATGGGATAAGAAATTTAAGTTGGAGTGTTATAGTGATTAGTGATAGTAATACGGGCTTATATTTCGAGGCTCATATCTTGTGGCTCATATCTTGTGGCTCATTAATTCAAGTCCCGCTCGGCAGAAAACAGCAGCTGTCTTATGTCAAAACGGAAAAAGGCAGATCGAGCTAAGAGAAGAAAAGTAATTCATTAAGCATATCAAGACTCAAGTTCGCTTGGTTCATTTCATCTCAAAGCTGAGATGTCAATTGCGAATTCTTGTGGTGGTGCGGTTTCGCTTGCAAGCCACAAGGCTGAGATTTTTGCCCCACCAAGTCCCGGCCATGACATCGAAGTCAACAGCTAATGCATTGAGGCTTTTCAGGCCCAGAGGATCTGCCTGCGATGGCAAAAGCTCTAGTCAGTTCCTTGGAGAAACTTCGTATCTCATCAGCCACCAAAGATGATATGGGAGACGACTGGATAGATCATATCCTCAACGAACAACGCCCACGGAAAAAGGTCAAGCAGTCTCCAGAAGACCTGAAGAAGGAGCTCGAACAGAAATTCCTCGCACCATCCACTTCATTCTCTGCGGAATGGCTCAACAAGCTACAGCAGTAAGTTACATGCCTATTTCTTAACACCATGCTGATAATTGAGCAGGAGATGGGAGACACCCACGGACTACACATCGCTATTCAAAATAGCTCCTACTCAAACTCGTACGATCACTAGATTTACACGCGAAGGCCTTGAGGGTAGAGTCACAGGTTACAAAGAAGTCACAGTCCCTGCCAATAGCGCAACAGCGAAGAACAGTACATCATTTTTGAGAAAGCCAGCTAATCGAGCAGATTTTGTGCGGGGTGCTGCTGGGTTCTTCCCTTTTGCGCCTGGAGGGTTGGAGGGAGTGGAAGCTGCTGCGGCATTGGAAGAGC
Organism: Arachnopeziza araneosa; assembly: GCA_003988855.1. Taxonomy (NCBI): domain Eukaryota; kingdom Fungi; phylum Ascomycota; class Leotiomycetes; order Helotiales; family Arachnopezizaceae; genus Arachnopeziza; species Arachnopeziza araneosa. The sequence continues at coordinate 100,297 of QYAI01000026.1, forward strand.
AGGCGATCGGAGGCAATGTCAATGTCACGAATGGGAAGAGTAAACTGGAAAGGGTCATAAATTTCAGTAGTGATGGTGGTCTTTTAGAGGTTCCGCCTGGCTTTGAACGAGGCCTGGACTTTTCAAAGAGTAAAAAGGATGAAACCGAAGTAAAGGAAGCAGCTGAAGTGGAAGATGTTTTAGAAGAAGAACCTGACGAGGAGTTGACCGGTGATGCAAAGGAGGACGGTGTTAAGGCAGAAAATGGCTCAGGAGAAGTGTCAGATGATTCGGAAGAGGAAGACATCGATTCGCTCTTACCTGTCGAATTCCCAGCATTGGAACCGCATGGTGTTCTTGCTGCTTCAAGCGCAAAGAGAGGTGGCAGAGAATGGGCGCATATGGTTGATGTGAAACGGGAGATTTTGAATTTCCGAGAACTAGTACCCGATATGGCTAGGGAGTGGCCATTTGAGCTGGATACATTTCAAAAGGAAGCAGTCTATCATTTAGAGAATGGAGATTCGGTCTTCGTTGCAGCACATACGTCGGCAGGAAAGACTGTAGTAGCAGAATATGCTATAGCTCTTGCGGCGAAACATATGACAAAAGCCATCTATACTTCTCCGATCAAGGCTTTGAGTAATCAGAAGTTTCGAGATTTCAGAGAAATTTTTGATGAAGTTGGTATCCTTACGGGCGATGTGCAGATTGCACCGGAAGCAAGTTGTCTTATCATGACGACCGAGATTCTACGAAGTATGCTTTATAGAGGAGCTGATCTTATTAGAGATGTTGAGTTTGTTATCTTTGATGAAGTTCATTATGTCAACGATCTAGAAAGAGGTGTTGTTTGGGAAGAGGTTATAATCATGTTACCAGAGCATGTTACTTTAATTTTACTTTCAGCGACTGTCCCAAATACTTACGAGTTTGCATCTTGGGTCGGTCGGACGAAGCGAAAGGATATCTATGTCATTTCAACACCGAAACGCCCAGTACCTCTCGAGCACTACCTTTGGGCAGACAAGGGGATCCATAAGATTGTGGATTCTGAAAAGAAGTTTATCGAGAATGGCTGGAAGGAAGCGAACGATATTCTATTGGGCCGGGACAAGCAAAAAGCTTTGCCTCCACCAGCAGCCACCAGCACTCGTGGAGGAGGAAACAATCGTGGAGGTAGGGGCCAGAATCAGCGAGGCGGGAACCAAAGGGGCGGTGCGCAACGTGGAGGCACTCAACAGCGGGGCCGTGGTGGCCCACCCCGAGCAAGCCACACGCCTGGTCATATGGGTCGCGGAGGTAGACTTGGCGGTCGAACCACTGCTGCACAAGATAAAACTCTTTGGGTTCATCTCGTCCAATTCCTTAAGAAGGAAACTCTACTTCCGGCTTGTATATTTGTTTTCTCGAAGAAGAGATGTGAAGAGAATGCCGATGCACTGAGTAATCAAGATTTCTGTACTGCAACAGAGAAGAGTGCGATTCATATGATCATTGAGAAGTCGATTGCTAGACTAAAGCCGGAAGATCGAGTGTTACCGCAAATTGTAAGACTGCGAGACATGCTTGGTCGAGGAATAGCTGTACATCATGGCGGCCTGCTTCCGATTGTGAAGGAAGTTGTCGAGATGTTGTTTGCACAGACATTAGTGAAAGTTCTCTTTGCGACGGAAACATTTGCCATGGGTCTGAACTTACCAACTCGAACGGTTGTGTTTTCTGGATATCGAAAACATGATGGTCACGCCTTCCGAAACCTTTTGCCAGGTGAATATACCCAAATGGCAGGCAGAGCAGGTCGTCGTGGCTTGGATACTGTGGGATCTGTTATCATTGTGGCCCCTGGAGGAGGTGAGGCTCCGCCAGTGACGGAACTGAGACAGATGATTCTTGGAGATCCTTCAAAACTTCGATCACAATTCAGATTAACCTACAACATGATCCTCAATCTTCTTCGCGTTGAGGCTTTGAAGATTGAAGAAATGATTAAAAGAAGTTTCAGTGAGCACGCAACCCAGCAACTACTTCCGGAACACGAGAAGGCGGTCAAATTATCTGAAGCCGATTTGGCTAAAATTAAGAGGGATTCATGCGATGTTTGCGATATAGATCTTGATGCTTGCCATCAAGCGGCTCAGAACTATCGTCAACTGACCTTGGATCTACATCTAGGACTATTGAAAACCCCCGTAGGACGCAGAATGTTTGCTCCAAAGAAGCTAATAATCTACAATAAAGATGGTGTTCGAACTCCTGCTGTTCTTCTCAAAGAAGGGGCATCTGGTGGCACTAATCCCAAGGTCTATGCCATGGAGATCAGGACTAGGAGAGACAACAGAGACTCAACTGACCTGCTTCCGTGTATGCCAAAATTCCGAAAGATGTTTACAAAACTCCCGCAAATATCAAAATCAATCGTAACGAAGAATATCGAAATACCTGTGAGCGAGATAGAATGTGTCACGAATACTGTTCTTAAAGGAGTGGTACCAGAAATATACGTCGGTGGAGAAGGACACAACAAGGCCAAAGATATCTTGTCCATACTCTGTCAATCTTGGGAGGCAGATGAGTGGAATGAAATGGATTGGTCAAGAATTAAAGACTTACAGCTCCGAGATATACTTGCGAAACGCGTTGAGGAGTCAGCTGTTGCGCAGAAGTCTGCCTGTCTACAGTGCCCTCAATTCGTCAAACATGTAGGTTTATTGGCATTTGTAAACTTTTGCTAATATTTGACAGTTTGCCATGTGTCACGATCAATGGTTGATCAAAGAAAATATCTCACAGCTGCGCCAGTTAATGTCCGATCAGAATCTTCAACTTCTTCCCGATTATGAACAAAGAATCCAGGTACTCAAGGACCTTGACTTTATTGATGAAAGTTCTCGTGTACAATTGAAGGGAAAGGTGGCATGCGAGATTCATTCTGCTGATGAACTCGTCCTTACTGAACTTATCCTTGACAATGTTCTTGCAGTTTATGAGCCTGCCGAGATCGTCGCTCTTCTTTCCGCTTTTGTATTTCAAGAAAAGACTGATATGGTGCCGAATCTAACTGGTAATCTCGAAAAAGGCATGAAAACCATTATCGAGATCTCCGAAAAGGTCAACGAGAGACAGACTTATCATCAAGTCATTCTCTCTTCTGATGATTCTAATGATTTTGTCTCTCGACCGAGGTTTGGGCTCATGGAAGTCGTTTATGAGTGGGCTCGTGGGATGAGTTTTAAGAATATCACTGATTTGACAGATGTTCTTGAAGGAACTATAGTGAGAGTAATCACAAGGTTGGATGAGACGTGCAGAGAGGTTAAAAATGCTGCGAGGATCATTGGCGATCCTGAATTATTTACGAAGATGCAGACTTGTCAGGAGATGATCAAGAGGGATATCACGGCAGTGGCGAGCTTATATATGTGAATAGACTTTGCATTAGAGGCAATGAGAACTACAATGCCAGTGAAAGAGTTTTAAACTTGATTCTACTGAATGCCATTTAAAATAGTATAAGATATAATCTCCGTGCTTTCTTCTCTCCAATGATCCTTGGGCAATCAAATATCGTGTGAATAGTCGATAAGATCAAACCGTTTAGGCTTTCATGATTGTGATGAAACCAAAGATTTAAACAATGCCCGAAGGCTTCAGGAATTGGAAAGGAAGGCTTGGCTAGGGTTATGCGCAGACGCTAAATTGTATTCTTAAAAAAACGTTTGATCTAAATTTGATTAACTTTGCTCAGCTCTGTTCCTGATGAATACATTCTGGGAACTTTATATCAAATCCTATTCTTATTAATCAACTTAATATCTAATCTCCTTGAATTCTATTCTTAGTAATTAGTTTAACATTTATTTTTCTCGGATTCTATTCTTAATTTTTAGTATATATTTGTTTCTCTTAAATTCTATTCGTACTTAGTTTGAGATTTATTTTTCTCAAAACCTATTGTTCAAATTTATCTAAGTATGATTTTTCTCTGTATAAATTTTACTATTTATTTTCACATTGATCCTGTTAAAATTTCTTTACACTGCAGCCGGAAAGAGTCTTTTCAAAATACACACTACTTGAATCATGCACCAAACTTTCATAAAGAAGCATCGAAGATAACAAACTTGAATTGCAGCATTTATTATCGTCATAAACTATATCGTAATCAATTTGAGTTGATCATTCTCCACAAGTGAATTAGGGTTGCCTTTCAAAGCAAGCTGAACCATAGCTTCCGCAAGGTCGTCCTGCAAAATAGCATTTGCGATTTTGCCAATGATCCACGTCCTCACATCAGCACCAGGTGGTTGTACGAACCCCGGCCGAGCAATGAAAATCCTCATTCCTGTGGCGCCCGCCTCTTGATCCAGCTTCAACAAAGCATTTTCCAAACGCCCTCGCATTTTCCGATTTTCCTCCAGAAGCCAAAGATGCTTGCTTGTATCCTTCTCGGTCAGAGCGCCACTTAGATAGACGAACCGCACTGAGGAGCTGTTTTTGGTCGCCTCTGCAAAGGCGCGTGCAGTTGCAATAGCGTAGTCGAAATTGATCTTTTGATTAAGCTCGGCGGGTTTAACGGGAACGTTGGTTCCTAGACAATATATGAAGGCGTTTGCTGTGTGGAACTCTTTGATGATGTGATCTGGATAATTTGAAAAGTCGTCGTGAAGAATTTTAGTGAGTTTAGGGTCTTTAATCTCGGGGTCACGACGAGAGATGGATATAACAGATGTGACTGCTGGGTTGGAAAGACACTGTTGAAGTACAGCATTTCCAACCCAGCCAGTGCTCCCAGTAATTATAATCTTCATAATTCACAGTAATAGAAAGAAGAATGGTGCTGTGAAGGTCATGAAGGAGGAATCAAAGCAGAATAATTGAGGAAGGTAAACTTATTTTTTTGATTTTGGAAGTGTTCTATTGACTTTGATATATTCTCGTCTATCTTTGATTCGGAGGAACTATTAAGCCGATTTCTCGGAGGTTGAGCCAACCATTGGGCCATACCACACGATGTGGCGACTTCTTAATGCAGAATGTTTTACTTTGACAGCACCAAAACCTAGGACTTTAAAGATGAAATTGGAGATGCATTCGTGTCAAGGAGACAATGAAGTCAGTGAGAAAACTAAACTGAAGTAAACCAAACCATGTTTTCCTCCTGGATGCTTGCTGTTCATTATATACCTAGGTAACCTTCATCAACCACCTCATTTGACGGCAAAGACTTAAAGGCCCCATTGCTTAACCTAAAGCGACATCCATTCCTTCGACACAGCCGTGAGCTTTGAAGCATAACTACACTCATGTAGTAATCTATCCACTTCATACACAGGAATACTAGAAGCTTCATCAACTAGACTCAACGAGCGGAAGAAACTACGTTGTATATTCTTGCTTCCCCAGATATCTCGTGGCCCATAATTTCACACTCGAGTTCAGCCACGATATCTGCAAGGACATCCACGGGAAGCCAATCGATGTTATCAACTTCCCTAGCGATTTTGGAGGAAGTTCTATGTGTTTTGAACTTGCTAGCATGCTCGGAAACCACTCTTAGCGAGTATCTAGTGAACAAATACTCCAAAAAATTGGGTGTTTCCACTGAATATGAATATGAGAGGCGTCTGAAATGTGGAAAGATAGCTGAAGTCAAGCAAATTCTTTACTCTACGTATTTATTTGTAGCTCGAATGACTCGATAGTCAGATTGAAATCGACTTGTAAAGCACTATGAACTACTAATTTTGCTTGTCGTAAAAGATTGTCGCAGATTTCCTGAGCTCAACCGAAGTTTCGCTTCGATAGATCTGTTTGAAGTCACTCAACACAGCTGTCTTTACCATTATACCATGTGATGCTTCTATGACAATCCAGATCCAACTTCTTCTGAGTTTCTATAGCATCTGGAGACCTGTTCAAACAGACAGTCTTAGCGGCTTAAGAGGCAGGCATTGCTTTAAAAGTCGCTAAAAGATAACTTCCAAGCGGCCCAGTTGTCCCAGTGAATACTATTACCGCGGCTCTGAGATTCTGCTTAGAATCTTGCCTGTCCTTTGACGGTGTGGGCATATCAATAATGTACCTCTCTATCATGGACTGCAGCCTCTTCTCTATAGGCTTATGAGAAACTTCGTTGAGGTATAATCCCGTAGTTGCCTTCAAAAAGGGATCAAGAAGAGTCTCTGTCATCTTGTCCTCCGAAGGAACCAAATACACCAGAAGTGTATTGATATCCTCACGATTGATGGTAAACTCTCACGCTTTAATTGCAGCACGAATTCTCTGCACAACAAGAATTACTCGAAGAGAGTCCATCCCAATCTGGAACACATGGACCGAATCTTTCAGACTGTAATTCTCTAAAGCCTGGCTGAAGACTTCTTTTACAAAAGTTCTTATCGTGCTAGAATTGTTTGAGGGCCCCAAAGTCAACCCGTCAAGCAGAATAGCGTTCTCCTGCAACGAGTAAAGCTTGCTAAGTTTGTCCTGATATGCTTTCACCGTGAGTTGCTGCTGTACAGTCCCTTGCCAGCTCTTAAGAAAGGCTTTTCCGGCCTTGCAAACAGTATTAAGAAATTTGAACTCTTAGAGCATGCGAGAGCAACTTTGTTCCTCCACGACTTTCAGCGAAACGTCATCCAGGAGTTCACGTTCCGCTGTCCCAAACTTGACCACTGTCTCGAGAAGCAGTGACTAGGCTGCGCAAAAGTATCGATGCCAAGGTGGATATTTATGGGTACCCAGAGTATCCATGGGTATACCATGGATACTTTTTTTAGGACCTATCCGTGGGTGGTAAGTTGAGGCCACTATTCACCCCATGGGTACCCATTGCGCAGCCTAGCAGTGACGGACTGAAGCGATACTCGCCAACAACAAGAGCACCTTTGATCAATGGATGAGATCGAATAATGTTCTCCAGGGGGGTCGGATTGATTTTCTCGCCATTAGAAAGCACAATCAAATCGCCTGATCTTCCTCTATACTTCCACAAACCTGGTGCTTCGGTCATTTTGAACAGAGATCCTTGGTATGATATTCCGACAAAATGGGAAGCGCTTCAAAGACCCTGTGGTACTTGTTTGTTTTGTCATCATTAAGAATGACCAGCTCAAATATACCCTTGGAAATTTCGTCAAAAAGATATCCGATATCAAAAATATATGGATAGAGTCCCAAGTATAGCTAGGGCTTGATAGCTCATGAAACCAGCCATACTCTGCTGGGCCTATGAAACTGAAAAGATGAAGTAACTGAGTTGATGGTTTATCCCCAAACTCTGGTTGAAGCGGCCCTCCCGTGTGTCCCACGTGCTCTAGTTTTGCAAGATTTGATGATGCCACTGGGTCTGAAGCAAGATGCTCAAGTATAGAGGGATGCGAAAGAATCGCCGCTATTACGTTTTATCTCAGAAGATCAGCAACGTACTGCGAAGAGAGCAGAACATCTGGATGGCCAAGCACTAAGGTCATTTCATAGAGAGTGGCGAACGAGTTGGTAGCCCGTCCACCCCCCCTTATGGCTCGCTGCGATGTGCAAGCAAAAAAAGAGGAACGAAAAGTGGTAATAATCGAATCGTCTTTAAGTTAACGTCTTTTAGTTTACTTCGCAATCCAACGCGGCTCGCTGCGATGTGCAACAAAAAGAAGAGAGACGAAAAACAAATTCTAATCGAGCCAACGGTCGAATCGACTTGTCGCGTCGAATTTACCACGGAATCTAATACGGCTCGCCGCGAAGTGCAACAAAAGCAGAGAGACGAAAGATAATAATAAATCGCGTTGTCTTGAAGTTTACTTTAGATCTATTTGATTTAAAAGTCAGATGGATTCTCCTTTGAAAGCAAGTTCTAGAATCGAATCACGTGAAAACAAGATAGCAATTCCAAGAGCCGCTCATGATAGGAAGTCTCTCTTATCAACAGGACTCCTTAGTCTTCTGGGAGTATATTACCAGTATCAAGTGCTGCGAACCAGAACTGGTGGTAGTCAACTCAATATCGCTACAAAGTCTCCTGATGTACGCAGTCCTTACTGTCGAGTCTCCATGACCCGCCGCAGAGACTGGTTTAAATAAAAGGTATAAGAGCCTCATCCTCAGACTCACGCACTGACCGTATCCTATCAAAGAAGTACCTATTCACGTAACACATGCAAAGTATGCCGTTTGTTTCATTCAAGCAGCGGGCGCACCAGTTCCCCACCAAATGAGTAGCTCATGGCTGGGTTGTGCTTTCTACCGGCTCTTTAAGGAAGGCAATGCCTGCAATGTAGGCGTGGCTAACAATATCGCGATGTTGAGGATTAAGCTGCAGAGAAAGCGGGAGCGAAAGCGAAAGCCAAAGCGGAAGGGTAGTTCGCCTGTTGCGGAGACGAGATGGTTCAGGAAAGACTGGGCAGCTGAGGAGAGAAGAAGGACGCGGAGATAATTGAGGGAGAAGCAGCGGTGAAGCCACTTGCGATAGGAAGGAACGACCAATCAAGACTTTCCCGTGTGAGTCTCGTAAAGTTGAAAATATGAACTCTCTTGTCTATCGACTCAAAACCCAGCTCTCATTATCGTAGTTGAAGGTGTATGCATAATATCTAGTGACAAAATAGATGACCGCCTTGACTTTTGATACCGACTCGGTCTTTTGTGTTTAAGCCAGGCGGGAGTGAGTTCAGGCTTCTCAAGAACAATGCCATCTTTCTTTCCTGTTTATGTGATTCGACCTAACGACTCGACATTGGCTTACCGTCATTGACGTTGTTACAAAGTGTAGAGCGGTCTTGTTCCTTGTCTTTTCAGTTGCGGCCTGACATAAGTCTCTTACGCATTAGCTTTCACCACAACTCGCTTCTTGACATTCTTTTATTTAGAACATAAGTTTAATCCCATTCTCAGTATGACAAGACGCATCTTCAGTATTGGCAGATTTTCCGGCTTCGAAAGAGCCAACTACTTGCAACGATGTTCGGATTGTATAAAGTAGGCTAGAGCTCTTGTATAAGGCCATCATCACCTGCTAAAAATCCTCTCGAACCGACTCGTGAGACGAGGCTCTTCGTCATAATTGTTCGCAAATTAAGCAGTTGCAGGATTCTGCTTGAATCCGAGTTGATATCCAAATAGGATTGGAGCTCTATGTCTGCGTAGCGAGCCGTGGCTAGTTCTATAGAAGACGGGTATCAGAAAAATGATATCATAGAAGTAAACCCATATCGTATCTTATCCAAAGCATTTCGCAGCATCAGGCGATGGCCTTGCGTGATAGTGCAAGTATGAGTTTACTAGAATGGGGGGAAATATGCCTCCAAACTTTGCTCTCGCGATAGAAAACTAGTCAGGTTGTTGTTCGAGCTTACACCAACCACTATAAGAAACTCTGCGTCGATATAATAAAGATCTCTGTGATTTTGGCAAAAGAGCAAGATAAGACTGACAAATTCTGAAAGTTTATAGAATTGTCAAACCTCAGGAGCAAATTGAGGTTCAAGGTAAAAAAACTTGAACTGTGGGTAAAAATAGTACCACTGAGTAATGTTTAGAGAGATAATCATAGCCCCATTGTTTAGGACTATATGCTAAATGTTAGTCATAGTTATATATAGGATCAAGTCGAGGTAAATAGCATTGTTTCATACCTAAGGACTTTCTGCACCATCTAGATCAATGAAAGGCAGCGCCTTAGTATTGCAGGAAATGAATGATTTCCTGGTGCCTGATTAAGTGGCTTCATAGGATTCCTTCAACAAGAGCCTCGGCGCCGCTTTGAGGTAGGAGTTCTACATCAAGAACAATAAGGCGGCAGACTCGAGCTAGCGTTTATCACATGTTTTTTAACTCATGTGTCTCAAACACATGTTCAACCGCATGTTTAACCACATGTCTCGGCCACGTTTCCACCATAGCTACTTGATCAGGAATGTTCGATATGCCTCGTCGGTCTGTAGGTAATGTATCGGTGTGGAGATTTCTGGAGTAGTGTTCTGTCCAAGCATATTCAAAGTGTCGTGAAGCTGTAAAACCCGAGCCGGGTTGCGACTTTTCAGCTCCGCGCCTTGTGACTCTGGAATAGCCAATAACATGAACGGACAGGTGTTAAAATATATGTTGGATTGTGAGGCTGAAATTTCATCCAACGTTGTGAGACTTTTGGTAGGGCTGAGTTGCACAAGGCAGATGTTTCTCTCTAGCTTTCTGCCCCGCATATCTCAATGAAGGTCACCGAGTACGCCATTCTCCAGATCGAAATGTTGACAATACAATGATCATTCGGCGTAGGCTTCGCTGTGTGACTCGGCACTACTTGAAGCATTCCATAGCGAAGGTTCGATGTGACACTGGAGCCTGTTTTACCGTAGTTTATCCGCTCCGTGGGACTCGTCCGGGCCCTTCCATGTCCTAGGGGGGCGCCCAGTCATGTTCCTAAAATGCATCCTTCAGCATCGAAGGAGCTGCTTTGCCGCAAGTCAACCATTTAGCCCTCCGGTGAATCGACAACAATGCCCAACATGGACGGTAGCAAAACTCCAGCAATCTAACCTTTTACGTTCCAACAGAATCGGAACGATAGCTTCCGAAAAATGTCGTGATAGTTGTGCGGCCTCTCAGACGAGGCATCCAAGCCACTTTCATGCGTCCTCGAAATCTCCAGACATCCAACTTACGATGGCTGAGGTGAAGTGTCGGAGCCCGGATGACATACGATATTCGACTTTGCAGCCTTCGTCTGCGGAACGCCGGAAGCGAATGTCATCGTCATTCCTGTTCTCCGACCTTGGATTATCTGCGACCGAGCATAGCCGATTGCCCCGTCATGCTCATGGAGTGATTTGTTTACACTCATCTTTGATTTCTCTCAATCGGTTGACCAAATCGGTTCACCGAAAAACAAGGTGTGAAGATTTCTTATCGACCAATCAAAACATACACTTTGGGTCGCTGATCGTAAGGCCTTGGATGCCTGACAAGTTTGGTGTGCATAACTTTATTAATTGGTTGACTGCATATCGCTTATCGCGGAGGGGAAGTATGCACATGTGATATACATTTATCAACACGGCTTCATTTAAATGTTTCTTTAAAGCTGCTAATCTAATATTTTCACGAGAACTAGGGGTGAGATTCCCTCCCGCATTCCCGTATGGGATTGCATGAACGTATAATGTTTGGGTAAGGCGTTATCAAAACGACGACCATATTTTGAGAAATTTTGAAATGAGAGATATTTAAGGAAATTTTGAGCCAAACATAAAAAGGCTGGAGATAGGCGAAGCCCTTATAAATCATGGACAACGGCTAACGTAATAATTGGGACCGAGACGCCAAGGAGGGCGACTCGGGCGTACGTGAGGCTGGAACTGCCTCCAGGCGAATGAATTTGCAAGTGATATCCAACCTATGGGACTGAATTAGATTTGCTGCCGAAATATGACAGAGCTTTTGAGACAGAAAGTGTCGTCAACTTACCTAGCATCAAAGTGTAGAAAAGATGAAAGTGATTAAATGTCCTGGAATGACTCCATCCATTAACAATGTCCAGATAACGATTTGAAAAGGGTTCCAGAAAATAATGGTCCATGTGTTCTGAAACAGACATCTCCACTTGCACTTCGAACGCTGAATGTTCAATCATGAGAAGAGGGGCTCGCTGCAGGCAACGCAGAACGTTGCAAGTCTTCTTCAGCGTCTGATTGATCTTCGGTGTCCGAAGTGCTAGAGGTATCGACTGTCGTAGCAGAGGCAAACGTCATGGATCTCTTGGCAAGCGGTTCAATCCCAGCAGAATAACGTTGTTCATCGTATCTGAGCCAGGACCCTCGAGAAGCTACCTGATACGCCAGCCAAAGGATACGCTCCTTGCGTTGCGATGTCATTGAAGGACGCTCATGGTATTTCTCTTCCTCATCAATTTTCTCGCTTGTAAACCACTCTGGGGGGAAATAATTATCGGCCCAGAGTAATCCACGCATCGCGAAATCTTCAGGAAAGGGCCGGACATCATCTTTCTCTGGCAATGGGAAACTGTCGTTCTCGATCCGACCTGGTGGCCCATAGTTTGCCAGTAACGTATTAAGCATAATCGATAACAGCTCCCATGGGAAGTCGGCATATATGTACTCCATGGCCGCAGGATATCGTGCCATATTCAACAACCACACGAGTTTGACATGAATAAATGGCAGGACATTTGGATCACCAATTCTCCTAAGAACAATTTCCAACGTGGAATTGCTGAGACGTTGAGCATGCTTGAAAAAAGTCAATGAATCAGGTGATTCAACTTGAGCATTGGTCATGTCGACATCTTCACTTGGCGTAATTGCTTTCATGAGTGGGTTTGTTTTCGAGCCATACTCCATCATGGCCACATTGTTGGCGACCGCAATATAGTACCCTTGCTCCATAAACTTTCTTGTCACTCGGCCGATTTGGTTGTCAAGAAGGCCCAAGAATTCCTCGCATATACCCTCAAACTTGTCCATTGATCGATTTGTGAAGAGTAGCCCATGAGCCTTTACAAATGAATTATCTAGCGGAGGCAGTCTATACTGACCCTGAGCAAAGTCTGTTTTCAAGACTGGTTCAAATAGCGTAAGAATACTTTCGCGTGCAGATGTAAAAGGAATCAATACGCAGAGTGATTTTGAGTAGTAAAACAACTGTTGCAGGGCATTAGGTCTTGCCAATATTGCAAGATGATGATAGAGTCTGCCAGTTGTAGGAGCTTTATCGGAGGCTTTAGAGTACCAGTGTCTTGCGACTCCAGTCCAAACTTCTCTATCTCTAATGTCATCATCTTCAATCGCCATACGGTAGCGTCCAAGATCGCCTAGACATTCGATCCATGTATCTTCAAATGCAGGAACCGTCTCATAGAGGAGAGCCATCATAGAGTAAGCAAGGTAGATGAAGGCTAACATGTGATCAAGACTAGCAGGGAGACGGTGTCTCAGGAGTTCCAAGAAAGAATGAATCCCATGACGCCACATCCTTGCGGGCATAGCATACTTTGAAGCAAGTCTACGAAGAGCAGGACTGGCGGACGGATGTTGGCTGGCCAAGAAGAAGTCATGATGCTCGTGAAGAAGTGTTCGGTGGAGTGCAATAAGTGCTTGCCATTGTTCATTGTTCAGCTTAGGTTGAGCGGTCGGATCTGCTTGAGCTAGGGTAGCTTGTTTGTTGTCGACTTCAATGCACTTGGCCTCAACCATCACGAGCCCGGCATAGATACCCTTGACTTCAGCCACCAATTGCTCTTGTGATATTGGTCTTGTCTCAGGTTGCAAGATGATATCATATGACTCTTCTCTGACGCTCTGTACCGAGGTAGGTTCACGTGGTGGACTAGGATTCTCCACATCTTGAACAGTTGGTGGGATTGAGGGTCGTGTATTAGATGTAGATTGTGAACCAGACTTGCGGGGTTTGTTTTGTAAGAGCTGATTTCTCGACCTAGCCGCTGCAGGTGCGGCGTGATTTGATGAGTCTTGGAAGGAAGACCTTGTCAGAGGAGCATCGTGTTCATTCCAAAGAGTTTTTCCAGCAGTAGGACGTCGTTGTGTTTCAAACATGTCGGGCTCACCACGTATGCCCGTTTCTGACTTTGAAGGAATATGTCCAGAGGAAGCCCGCGCTTTCGATCTTCGCGGAGAGGAGGAGCCTTCTCGGCGAGGCGAGCTTGAGCCTTGCGAGATACCGCTGCCTATCGCAGGCCTTTTTCGAGGTCCATCTGACTCGCCATCTGACGCATCTCTCATGGGGGTGTCTGAAACCCCGCCTGGTGTGCCTGGCGTGCCCGGTGTTATAGCGAGAGCCCCAATTCCTGGAATAGAAGAAGGGAGCGGCTGACTTAAGGGTCTCTTTCCTCCCCCCGGTTCAGGCGGCGCCCGATTCGTTTCGTTGGGGGTTGGCCGGCGAAGTTGCACGTCATCTTTTATAGGCCTGATTTGCGGATTCAAAGTCAGCCAAGGAACTTGGGGGGTTGAGGCTGCGAAAAACGTGGTCTCTTGCCTTTTCTCCGCGCTTTCTTGGATGTACTCCAGGCGAAACTTCTCCAGAGCCTCATTATCCGAGGGAAGCCGGTCTTTATGCTCCCCTGTACAGTGTTCCCAGAGAGATTCGTCGGTCGTAAACACGGGATGAGGAGGGCACAGCGGGCAGGCATAGCTCAGAGTCGTTTTATTGAGTTTTCGCTGATACGCAATAAATCTTTCACTCAGATTGACACCTGGCTGCGAGTGCTGCTTCTCCATAGTACTGACTTCATGCAAATGTCAACGCTTGCAGGAAAAGGACCAGAATAGGGGAGGCCTACCTGGTGGGAGGAATTTTGCAATTGTGGCGTTGAATTCGGGGCGTCACAAATGACGGAGATACCAAACGACAAGATTTGCACGTTGGAGCAGCACCCGCAGCCAGATGTCAGCTCATTAAGAAGAGAAGTTGTACAGACACAGCTACTTGAGGGAGTGTCCAATATATATATTGTCAAGCGATCAGCGTAAGGCTGTGGGCTAATTAGAGCAAGGAAAAGCGGCTCTAGACGCGGTTCGCAAATTTGCGGGCGAACCATTCTTACGAAAATGTCTCTACCCACTTCGCTCACCGAGCGCCTGCAACACATCCCGGTTGTGGCAGCCTCTGCTGATCTCACCAACCCTTCAGGTTTTGCACAATGATACACGCTAGTTCTTCGAGCTCATCAAACCAACAGACCATCTTTCGCACTCATCAACGAGATGGCCAGTCGTGATTATATAGATGATCGTCAAATCCTGTTCTTGCGTAGACTGGCGCACATCCAACTCGCGAGAGGGCGGCATGCTGACGGATTACAGCCAGAATTGCACCCACTACCCGAGCCTTGTGCGGCTAGCCCCCTTCTGTCGCCCCATGCAGGACGGGGTCCTCAAACCAGAGTCTCATACTCATCTTACTAGGTGCGGTTTGGATCGAAATTCCAACCCATATATGATTGCTACAACACGCCCTCCCATTTGGAAACATCCGAGACTGTTTCCAAGCTGTGCCTTCCTAGACAGTGACTTATTTTCATTCTTCGCTCTTTCACCATGGAACCCCTCAGGATATTATCGAGTCATCACGTCGGCCATGTTTGGCCATCCCTTCCCCGTCAATGACAGAACTCCAAAATCGGTCAAATGGCCTCTCTCTCCGCCTCGCACTCCTTGGTTTCAGGGACAGTTTTCAATCCCATTGGTCTTGATATGATTTCATGGACGATAATAAGCCCTCTTGAGACTTTTGGCTTTGGCCAGAGAGCGAGCCACAAGCCATATCGACAACAATTGTGCGCCAAAGGCCTTCAGAGGAGAAGATAGAGCGTCCTTGCTTAGGACGCCCCCTGAAACGACAGGTCGACAGGCTGCCAGATGATCAAACAGAAAGGTGATCATGCCTGGGTCATGGTATTGGCCGCCTTAGTGTTTATGATGGTTCCAGGAATTGCAATGTTTTACTCTGAATTAGGAAGCCAGCAGACGTTACTGCCGCTTGTTTAGGCCTCTTGGACTCATTATCCTGCAGGATGCAATTTCTCTGGGCATCGCTTTCTTATCGTTGAAAGAGTTGTCAACGTTCCGACTGGTCTCTTTATTCCTTCTCCCCACCCGCGTAAGTATAAAGGCCCAATGCAGCTGCCCAAAGACTTCATTGCCATTCAAATATATCGCCTCACTTTTTTGGGCTGCAATCGTGGGAGGGGCAGAATGCTGTGGAAATAAAGTTATTTCGAAGGTCAAGGCTGTGGGACCTGTCTTTAATGAGCTGGCAACTTTACAATGAAACAATTTGCACAACTCAGAATCCATGGGCTAATCCTACAGGTAGATGAGCTGTTCAGAAAGCTCATTACTGTTATCTTCCTCCGTTCTTTGAAGGCTTACATGATGATGCGGGTAGCCTTGTTGCAACGATATGCTCTACGGAAGCACACTCCATCTATCTGATCTTATAGTTTGAGAAAGAAAAGAAACAGCGACTTTGTTTATCTTATTTCCTGGCGTATGATTCATTTCGTTGTTCTCGCGTTTAATCTTTCCTAAACCATTTAGATGACCCTAATTTGACATGGCGACGTAATTCTTTGCATTTCCCCGTTTAGAATTTTGTACCGTACCAACTTCCTCCTACCTTCATTTGTATTTTGGAGCTGTTATTTGACAATTGGCTATTTGCGCAATTCGTACCACGATGGTGTTTGTTGTCTAGGTACCCTTGCTATCTACTGAACGTAAACTTTCCTTCCGTGTATTGTTTCGTCAACGCTGCGGTAGGGCAAACGATATTGTCATACGTTGAAAGGAGTTCATTCTGGATTGAGACCTTGACAAAGCATCGAGATTTCGAAATATACTAGTTTGAACGCGCCCTTGTGGGCGGCACCTAAATTTATCAATCAGCAAGAGCAAACTATCATAGAGCTGATGGTATCAAGTTCCATCTACCTCGATTTCAACTATGCCTTTACAAAACGCATTACGCAGGGCTCCGCCAAGGTCAACACTCATCAGATCAGTGTACCTATTTGGTCCCCGTGGTGGGTTTCATATCAAGGGAACGCCGAAAGACAGAACTCAACATATGCCACGAACTGGAGAATTGGATGATGCACATGCCACGTCTTCAATGGAAGTATCCAGTTGTTTCTGATTCTTTCGAGTGAGCCTTACTTACGGTTGCTTGCTGTTTTGGCAAACGCTCGGTATCCATGCAAGAGTGCAGAGTAGCCAGTGGCAGTTTGCATATGTTTGCACTTTCAACGCATCTATGCCGTCGCGGTTCCAGTCCCAATTGCTGAGGTTACGTTGTCTTCACCAGTCTTATCTCACCGCGAGATAGATTATCACCTGCACTCGTCCGTTCTGTACTTTGAAATGTTTCGTGGGAAGTGCCTTCCCTAATATTGTCTCCTTCCTGATTCGTGCAGGAATCTCTTCCACAGGTTTTTGATGCAGCGTCCCGTGATAGGAAGTCACACGCAGAAGGGAAACAGCTGCAGATGCGGACAGCGGACCTTCCTCATTCCTGCGTCTGATTGTGGATTTGTTCCTGACCTTCAGGGGAAGGATTATTGCAGACTTAGTGTGGTTGCCTCACTGCGCAACTGAGAAATTTTTGATCAAAGTTTTAATGAAGCCAACCAGAGAATTCGCGCAAGACGTTTTTTGGCCGTCCTAAGACTTTTCACAACTGAGTCCTGCTTTTTCAAAAAATGGAACAATTTGTTAATCAATTGGGCGTGTGGCGTTTAAATTTGCACTTCTAGTGCTTCTAAGTTAGTGCTTCTAGAAGTTTTCCATCGCCCCTCGTCTGCATAGACCAATCGGCTATCTCCGGAACTTCGCTGGGCTGAGCAGAAGCACCTGAGATGTACGTGATCATGCAGCTAGAGTAAGATGGTAGCTGGAGAGTTCAGCAGGTCAGGACATGTTTATAATTTGGTTGTTCTCTTCTCTTTTCATTATCCTATTCAAGCTGGAGATTTTGGTACCCAAGGTCAGGTGACAGGAAAATCGCTACGGAGATGGAATAGCGGAGCCGATCACTTTCGGATCCTCGCTTGCCTCCTTTATTTTGCGTACGCCCTTACAATAACCTGCACCTTTGCCACCTCCAGTCGAAGCTTCTAGACACGCATCTTCATTATGTTATTATGTGGATATCTGCACAATTTTCGCTCGGTCATGCAAGAACAGAGACAATTTGCCTTTGGTGTCGTAAGATATTCGGTCACGTGCACATAGTTGTCCAAACAAGATTTTTGAGGTAAGCTTCATTGCGAACAGAGAGTCTGCTTACGAGCCACTACATTACACAGCCACCACTCCAGACTTTTGATTACAGCTTGAATCTTTAACGCTTATAACTCCACCACTCAGCATCACCGCTTACCCTCCAACTGCAGATGTCCATGCTTGGGCCGCTGGCCAATACAACTTCTCATATGTACAAATATCGCCTCCAGCTACGTTGGGGGACGGTCTTGTCCTTGTCCACGAGGGTTAGTTGCCACAAAGAGCATTCCTGTTTGTGAGAAGACTTTCACCGCCAAATCGCCGAGGTCTTCTGCCCTGTGCACTTGGCCCTGACTGGCTCCAGCCCCATGACCATCATCAACTCAAGAGGACGATATCTGTGGCTGCCTGATGGCAAATACAGAGAAAGAGCTCATGACTCACGGAATTATGGCTTTGTTGATCCAAAGTTCTTTGCACCGTCCGAACTCCTTTGTCCAAGGGCCTGAATACGAGGCGGTATGGATCTGAGTAGTGCTGGAGATTGCTAGAACGCTTAAGGCGATTATGCAAGTCTTAGATGCCTCTTTTCTCACACCCTTTGAACTGCTTTCATTGGAATTGAGAGAATAGTCGGTGAACCGGTTGGCTTCCGATCAGCGAAGGGTGGTTGGCTTTCATCACCCAGCGGCCTGGCACACGGTCTGACTCGATGGACTTCCTTGTTATTGACAGCAAGATACTAACTATGTTCAGGGATGATACTCGGCCAGAAATGCTTCCAGGGGGGACCATTAGGAGCTGGTGACGAATCGATGACAGCAGCAAGATTAAAACTTAAACCGACGCGTACCACAGCAACAGTTTTAAGCCCTCACCGAGTTGCGTTTGATTATATGACAGCTGTAATCAAGAAGCCTTCCGAGTTCATTTTGCCTTGTATCCTCGAGTGGTCGGAGTAGAAGCAGCTCTGGTTTTGCTCTACCCAGTCCTGAAGTGGCCTTAATTGGTTGGGAAATTGCAACACTGAAGTAGCGCATGTTCAAGCGGTCAAGAAATGAAGTTTGGCTAACATGATTCCTTACCTCCAAATTAGAATGGGTGTCGTGGTCCAATTAACGAAGTCAGATGGCCAGTGCCTTTCTCGCGAGACAGCCAGGGTCTCTAGAATAGCATCTCGGCTTGAAGTTCGAATTTGAACTAATTTTCCTTTTGACCAGTAGCTGCATCCACTTAAAACATATTATCAGACTCATAAATACAATATATTAAGTATTGGTTCTCGCACGAACGAGCAACCAACAATGTGCACCATGACGCCTAGTAAAACCATTTTCATTTCCGCTTAATTATATACAGGGACTTCTAAAACCGCCACACGATAATTGCATAAACATCCGTCTTGAGGCTGCATAAATCTTGAGCCAACCGAGCGGCCATTGTGTTTGAATTTCAATGCACTGTTTCACTAAAATGATTATCCTTCTAACAACATTTGGTAGCCTAACATTGGCACCCAAGCTGCCTAGTTCCACGGAGTATCTATTTCACCAGGAGGGTAGGACTGTGATCAGACCTGAAGAAGTCACAACATCATCCTTCGATCGTGCTGCTCGCTGTGTGGCACCGACCTGGCGCTTTTTTCTTTGCATCCTCGCGAGCACGACTTTTCCCTCTGACGATTAAAAGAAAATCAGAAAGGGGCGTTAACACGAATCGTGGATGACTATTCACAGCCCGAAGTTCGAGCTAGACAGACCGGAAATGGGTTCGCCTTGAACTTGTTTCGTGTCACGAAGCACAACATACATCCTTCACACCAGTTCACACCAGTTCATCTATCCCGAGGATGTACAACACCCAGTAGCCTCATCATCGGGGGAGTCATGAACTAGTTCTTGACATGGTCAACTGATAGATTCTTTGGTGCAATGTTCAGCGAATCCAGGTCACGGAAATGACCGCACCACAGTTCACAGGAGAATTCACCATGTTACAAGAGGAGAACTAGAGAAAGATCAAGCTTTTCAGAGGGTGCCAGGCAAGGATCTCTACAAAGTCATACATTAGTGTTAGTACTCGTTCAGGGCGCGCAAGAGTTTCTCTTGACAAATGTTACGCCATTCACCGTTGCGGAAATTGCAGTCGTCTGAAGAAATTTTGCATGTGAACCCTCATCGAGACTCTGATCATGAGGTAATGCATTGGTGAAGCATGCGGACCCGGAATTTAGGTTACAACGATCGCCGGATCTGATGATGCAGAGCCCTGAGACGCCAAAACAAATCGCTTAAATGCTATAATTCTTGTACAACACAGAAATCGTCGTTGAGGTGATGATATTGATGCATGGTCCTTTTCTCTAGTCCCTGAATTTATTTCAAGCCACAATGATAAATGAATGGTTACTTTACCTCGATTTCTAGGATCAGTACCTCGGACTTTCTTGCAGGCGAGAACAGGATGAGAGAGTGACAGCAATTACAGCCTGATGTCGACGCCCAATGTAACAAAACACCATAATACGTTCGACACGCAACACAGTTGGCAAGGCAAATGGTGGCCTCAAAAAAGAAAAACGTAGATCTAAAAGATTGGCCACTTTATCAAAATCGACTTTTCATCACACGTCACGTCACAGTCAGAGCGACTTGATGTAGGCCTCAAGGATACGCGGCGTGACGAATGGTACGATGGAAAGGGGTAAGATGATATAGGAGGTCGGTAGAGCAGCGTAGAAAATCCATCAATAGGGAGGCAAATGTCCCTCATAACAATAGGTAAAAAAAATCACACTCATGGTCGCAAAGATGCCAAGAACGTACTCCAAGTTCCATCACATGGAGTCCCAGATGAAACAGACGCAGCGCTGTTAATGGCTACCAGCGAATTAAACAACAAGAATTTAGTCGTGCATCAATCCCAGCATGACAACAACGACTAGGACCGCTAACGCGTGAAGGGAGTGAACCCAAAGCCCTTGGCTCCGTGATTGGAGCGCGTATAGTCAGCATAGAGGAGCAGCCGAATGATATCTCACCTCTGAGTTGTGTTGCGCTAGGTCGATTGTGATAGCCCAGCGACGAAAAGCTCTCGACAACAATAACAGAACGCACATCATACTTCTATCTTGGAAAAAGATCGTGCGAAGACGTTGAAGTGTGTCCGGAGAAAGAATGTGGCGTTGAAAAGGGGTCAAGCACCAAATCCGTCGTCGAAATTTACCCAAATTGGATATCAGTGACTGTCACTTTCGTCGTCTCGATATGTTTGCCATTCTTAAATCAAGTCAGAGCCAGCCATCTCAGAACCAGAAACCTTCATCCACAGTCAGGATTCTTCGTTTTTAACAAGATGCTACTTTGCTCAAACCCCTTATTTTTATTCAGGGTTTCCCTCTTGCTCCACCCGGTAATTACCTAACCGAAGCCGGCATTTCTTTTCTCGACCTCAATTCTATCTTTCTGCCTCTCTATGGTAGTTTATATACTACGATTGCCAACTACACCATCTCTTAATCTAAATATCATTATGAATTGAGCCCCAAAGGGTTGGCCTGGCAAGATCTTCACCCCACTCTTAGTGCTGTTCTCCATGCTTGAGATGTTGGAAACGCTGCGAGTCTTGCAACCGCCTGGTCTCGCGTTAAATGCATTGCGATGTGGGATCGTTCTAGTTGTCTTTGTCTTTTGGAGTGTCTTTTGCTTGGCGAGGAAGCATTTGGAAAATGAGAGGCCGAGTTTCAGAAGCGTGTTCAGCTTCGGAATCAGTCCTCTCAGAAGATGGGGAATCATGGCTTGTGCAAGCTCCGTGTTTCTACTTATTCTCCTTGGGCCAACGAGCTGGATTTCTCGCAATATTTGTGGTTTGTTCTTTCAATAGAAAAATTAGCACGAACCCGGAAGAACTCATAGTTGACAGGCTCATCATTCTATCCCGATCTCCTCGAAGCCGGCGTCGAGGAACTGGTTGCCGGGCTTGAAAGTGGGGCCTGGACTAGCGTCCAACTCACCAAGGTTTGCGGTCTCTATTAAATCCAACTCCTTTACTGAGGCATTGTAGGCCTATATTCTGCGAATCCAAGAAACGAATGATGTCTTCCATGCAGTTACAGAGGTTAATCCGGATGCCCTTACCATCGCGGCAACACTTGATACAGAGAGATTAAATGGAGTCACGCGGAGTGCTCTTCACGGACTACCAATCCTGATCAAAAACAATATAGCAACGAAAGACCGGATGAACAACACATCTGGCAGTTTTTCTTTGCTTGGGGCTACAGTGTCAAGTGATGCAACCGTTATTTCGAAGTTAAGAGCTGCAGGAGTTATTATACTTGGCAAGTCGAACTTATCTGAATGGGCCAATTACAGAAGTACAAACAGCTCAAATGGCTGGTCGGCGCATGGAGGTCAGGTAACAGGGGCTTATGTCCCGAACATGGACCCATCATCTAGTTCATCGGGGTCTGGAGTAGCATCATCGGTTGGATTAGCTTTGGCGACACTTGGAACAGAGACTGACGGGAGTATTATATATCCGTCAAGCGCCAATAACCTCGTAGGCATCAAACCCTCAGTAGGTTTAACGTCGAGATCTTTGGTCATCCCAATATCACAACGGCAGGACACTGTCGGTAAGTGAGACCTTCGATACAATATCTGAAGCTTAATATAAAAAGGACCCATGGCACGAAGTGTCACTGACGCAGCCTATATACTATCGGTGATGGCAGGCAAAGATCCTAAAGATAACTTTACCTTAGCTCAACCGTTTGACTCGCCTCCAGACTATGTTCGTGCCTTGAATTATTCAAGCTTGAGCGGGGCGAGAATAGGTATACCAAGAAATGGATTTCGGCCGAGTGACTCCAGCGGCCCTCTTCTAGACGCGTTTGAATCTGCGGTTGAGGTCATCTCAAGAGCAGGAGCAACAGTTATTGATAATACTAATTTCTCATCTTGGGATGAATATCGTGCAGATAGAGCCTTATGGGGTGTTGGCAATTACTCAATTGTCTTAAATGGCGACTTCGTATCCGGCATTGCAGATTATCTCTCTCAACTAGTCTACAATCCTCACAACATTCGTAGCTTAGAAGATATAGCAAATTTCACGCGGCAATCTTCCCCAGAAGCTTTCCCAGACAGAAATGTTGTTATCTGGGATGATGCTCTTGCTCTCGGCTATAACAATTCAGACAGCAGATTTTGGGCGGCGTCTCAATACACTTCTTTCTGGGGCGGCGAAGGAGGGGTGCTCGGTGCTCTAAAAAGATATAATCTGGATGCTCTGATTATGCCTTCGCCTTTTGCGCCTGGCTTGCCTGCAATGGCTGGGCTCCCAGTAGTAACAGTACCGATGTCGTTTTATCCGAGTAATACAGCTGTTGTCAAATCTCCTCGAGGACTTGTGGAAATTGCAGCAAACATACCGTGAGTTATATGCTACTGTTTGAGAGCTCCATACTAAACATGTTAGTTTTGGAATCTCTTTTCTTGGTGCAAAGTGGTCCGAGGAAACCCTCATCGGATTTGCCTATGCTTACGAGCAAAGAACCAAGACCAGACTTAAAGTCAAGCCGTATTTTACGCCAAAAACCCAGTTGGTGGACGTTATTGACCTGTAGTGTCTTTTGTCGTGTAAATAAGTCCATTTTACAGTAGAGGGCTGAGTTCTATAGAGCAACGTTGACATACCTTGATCTCTTCTCCTATTTCGGAGTCGAGACAGCGCCTTGCATACAACAGAAGCAGTGTTACTTTGAATTGATGCCAGTCCACCGTGTCTCGTCGGGTATGCACCTTTGAGGCTGGCTCACACCGCCTGTTACTTTGTACATTGAACCGTGTTTTCCTCTGAGCTCACCGCCGGTTTCCCATGTTGGATTCAGGAGAATCAGCTTTCACATCTGAGTTCCCACACAGTTATGAGCTCTCACATATCGTTTATAGCTCCCATCCGCAAGTCTTACACAGGTCGTCATTTTTGGGTTTTGTTCTCCACATCTCCCCCAGAGCCCCCTTAAGCGAAATGAGTCTCCCAAGTTGGCCACCGAGTCAGGAACCAGCGGCTCATGAAGCCTCGCTTGGATGCCTCGGATCAGGTACCGGAGCGCTCAGGGCGTGCGGAGTTGGGAGTTGGGTTTTGAGCGAAACAACTGTTGCGGAAAATAACCACAAAGCGGATCTCTTCTTCCCCAACCGGTGCCTCGTGGACGAAACGAGGCAACGATGTGAGAGAAAGGAATCATGCATTAAATAAGCAAAAGATTCTCGCCGGGCGTCAAACCTGTAGTATTGTCCACTAAGATGATGCATTTGGGATGGCCCTGCGTCACCGTATCCCAAACAAGGCTCCATAGCCAAGCGCCAAAGTGGGATACGGAGCTTGAGATGATTTAGATCTCGCCCGGTGGACGTGCAAGACCAGGCAAAAAGGAATGCCCCTAACCCTAAAGCCGCGGATGCTGAACTTGGGGGCTGAAAGCGGGGTCAATTAATTGCCTTCTTTCTCGTCTGGCCTGAGAGACAATCCGTCCTCCCTGCAGCGCTCGCGTTCCAAGCCCTAACATAAGCTTCCAATTCTCCGCTTGGGAACGATCCCGCTGTCCCAGGCGAGTACGGAGGCGCTGGGTAGGAATGCATGTTCCCATTATCAATATCAAGAAGCCTCATGTTCCAAAAAATATGCGGTGCATGGAGATTGTCTTAGGGTGCGGCGCTACGAGTGAGAGACCAATCGATTCTTCCTAGTTTAAGGCAAACAAGGCAATACGCTGCGGGATGACGCTGGCATTCTCAAGAGGGATTAAGGAAAGCCGGCCAGCGGATCACTTCCCAAAGGTAGATCGGGATTACCAATCACTCTTTGCTTGCCCTATCTTTTCAAAGCCCTTTTCTGAATTGTGAGTTAATGATGCAGGTATCAATATACCCCAGCCTTGTCCTTTCTATAACTAATCATCTTTTGCACTGTTCTGTAGCAACTACTAGATAGATGTGAACTTGGGCCGGCTTGCAACAGCCCACTTGTGAATGCACAAGTTTACTGCCTTGCTCGCTGTTTGTCAAACCCCTCAACATGATATCGTCATATTCTCTCATTACCAACCGAGGAAATTCCCACTACACCACTTCCAAATGCTCTACTTACATAAGGACTCTTCAAACTCTGGATAGCGCACATAATAGTTTCATCATCGTGTGGCTTCATCTTACAGTCCGGGCGTCCTCAGAACGGGGCGGGGTAACCTTAGCTGTGATAGCTAGACCCTTGGACAAGGCTGTGAGAACTTCAAAATCCCCACCTGATCAAGAAATGCCCTCAAAACAAGAGAAGTTTCGAGAAGAAAGGCAGATTGTGTGAATTCGCTCCTGCTGCCTAACGCCAATTGTTTTCCACGATGGCGGCAGTATCGGCTCAACTAAACGGGTAGCAGTGGATCCAAAGGCTGAGAGGCTATTCACGCCTTCGGTAAGGCCAGGATTGGAGCGTAGCGGCGGCCTCTTTCGCCCGGCTTATTTGCATCGAGATTGAACGGCGTAAGACGATGGATATCTTCTGCAATTGACTGACTGTTCGTGATGCACACCTCGTGAGACGACCCAACCACCTTTGGACCAGTAGCTTCAACATCCTCGTATCCAGATTAAAATCTCCCCGGTTTATTGTTTGATTAATGAGCTGCGGGTTGTGCGTGTCGGGCATCAAAATAAAACCCTACGGCTGCAAGAGCCGATGATCTACTGCAATTGAGATTTCCAGAGAGATTCTCGTCCACGGTAAATGGCTTGGTTCTCATCTTCTTTCCTGCGAGAAACTCATTTCGGAGAGAGTGCCTTCTGCTTCTCTATTCGTCGTTTCTGTCGGATTTAAGAAGAATCGATTTGTCACGGCAACGACCTGTTTGGAGGTGACTTATACTTTCAAAGCCATACCTCTATTATCCATACTCTAATTCTGCCTTTGGGCTTTAACCGCGAGGCAGTACCCCTAGATGTTGACGGTGGGGTCCAGTTATGCAAATAGAACCTTGTTTTGACCGTAATAGAAATAATAGCCTCTTTCAGGTACAGAACATAACTGTCGGAATAGTTAAATATATTCGTAAAGTCCCTCGGTGAAATATTATACTGTTCAGTTTCGTATGTGGCACGCATAAGTATTCTCTCACATCACACTGCATACTCCTCATAAGTCATTGCCTTTTCTGTCAGATGAATTGTTAGTTTAAATGCCGTATGGAGAAGAGATCTCATAGTCCATGAAGATACGTGTTGTATAGCTCGTATCTACTGTGATTAGGACACCTCTATCTCTCACCCAATGACGACCATTTCTGTCTCCTGAAGTTGACCGCGTCCTAATTCGTCACAAACAAAGTGCCCAGTAGAATTCGGTGTCCTTCTTTGACAACAAGGCCCAGAAGATCATGATATATAAGAATTGTTTTCACTGTATCGTTGTAGTATAGAATGTCGTTTCCCGTCAGTTCTAAGTTTTATCTTTAATGCCTGGATGCTTAAATCTCAAGCTATAAGTCAAAGAATATTCTGTTTCGTCCCTTTCCTGTATAGATATTGGAGTTTTTCTTTTGGGACAAATCGTCTTTCATCCGCAGCACTGCCTCAATATCGCAGCTGATCAAATCGGCGACGCGTAATCTATCCGGTTCATGATTTTAGATCCCAGTAACATCCGTAGCAGTTCTGCATGAGGCATTTATTTTATTGAGTATTGTGGTGATGGTTCAATTGCGTGTACAGAACTGTGAACGTGGGTAGCGATGGCATGCCAACGCCTTCACTGTGAAACTTGCCCTGATGAATCGTTGAGATTCAAACGAGCCAACAGAACGCGCCAATTATAGAGCTAGGGCTGATTGCAAATCGATATTGCGACGAAAGCTCGGAACATGTAGCCAAGGTGGGCTCCAATCAACCCTTTCTAGTTAATTATGCTATTGCAACACGAGAACAACAGAACAACCCAGTAGATGCACAAATCTTCTAACAAGCTAAAAATAAATTCCTCAACTTACCCTGATCAATTGCACGTCGCTGCTAGAAGGACTGTTTCAAAACACTCAAATGTACCTAGTTGCTGAAACAACTATCAGGAAGCTTGTGGCTGTGCAAACTACGACGCGTGTTTCTGAACGACTGTCGACCAGTCGAGACCCTCTGTCGTCGTAAGTGGATGGAAACTAAAACGAGGCAAACAAATAATTCTGCGTAGGATACGATGGACTAGATTAGTTGCGAGGATCTAGACCAGTGAAACTGAAAGAACTTAAGACTGTCCGAGCCTCCTTACTCCTGAGCTGAGTTACGCGGAGAGGCAAAATCACGCTATATTCAGCACTGAACGTAGACGCCAAACATTGAATTGGAGGCTTGGTTTTAAGCTGTTTCGTGATCGTAAAGACGTAATGCATGCATATATTGTTGAGCTTATCCTCACCGCAGCACGAATGCCTCGAAGGATCCAAGAACGCAACCTTTTTTGAGACCGAACCAGCCAATGGTTTGGCCAAATATGCTTTGAAATCATATTTCTTGTTTCGTATTGGAGAAAAAGGAATCGAAACATGCGCTCACGAGATGATAATCTGATGCATTATATGTCTCAGATGTCAGCTCTAGGAGTCTTCACAGAAGGAACACCAGTTGTCTCATAGGCCGGCTTTCCAACTTTCAACCACTATCTGTTTGAGACTGTATATCTCAGAAGACGGAAGGCTTTAGAATATCTCGCACACAAAGCTGTTTATCTACCAAGAGTTTTCCTTTTTAGAAGAGTTTATACTCCCGTTAAAGAAAGTATGCCTAGTAATGGACTGAAAGGATATTGTTCTCAGATGAGAGGTTTAGCTAGCATGTAAGCTACTGATACAAATATTCTAGCCATGTGGTCGTTTTGATAACGCTGAAAACGGAGAACGTATTGAAAATGGTCGTCGGTAGCCGTTCGAACCTGGAGGAAGTTTATGCCAGGATTGGCAGGACTACCCGTATAATCCACGGAATTTGAACGGGGTTTCACGTGTTTCTAGTCGCTGGTGCTATTTGACAAGTAATACGAGAAGCTTACAGCTTGGAACCGCCAAGTTTCCATCCGAGATAAGTGATACGGCGAGCCATTTTAAATATCTGATTTGGAAGTTTGCGGCCGCTTTGACTGATAGAATATTCCTCGGAGTTTCTACTATTTCCATAAATGTTGAGTTGAGTTATACTCTTAATTATGAAAGTTCTGGTTTGCTTTACTCTCTCGCTAATTGCTTATTGTGAAGTGCTCGTCAAGACATCGCCCAGCTACGACTACGAATCTGAACACACGGCGTACATTGACTAGCTGTAGACCAGTAGTGTTTCAAGCCACAATAAATGCATCCATCATATGAGATAGTAATTGCAAAGCTGACTCGTGTTCGTGATATAAGTCCTTTAGTCAAGCAATAGGGGCTGTGCAACGGCCTTACGCTAAACGAATCGGATGGGTCGGCGACGCCGCAACGAGGCAAAAAACGTTCACTCCAATCAGCAAAAGACATCGGGCCTTCTAAGATCTTATGGGGGAATTAATACCCAGTCCGGATGCTGTAAATTTTGTCATGTAAGCCCAGTCTCAGTTCTCCAAATGTTAGGCAAACTTGCAGAGTTTCGGGACGGCCGAATACTATAAGCACTCCGCAGTCGGACGAATCCGCTCACGTTACAAGAGGTCACAGCGTGGATTTTTGTCATTCGGGTGTGGAAGGACAGGAATAAGGGCTTTTGGGACGGGAGACCGTAGCAGTACTAACATCCGCCGCTCCGGAGCATAAGCATTGTGTCGCTAATCAACGCTTGAGACTTATGTCAACATCCCAAAATGCTATCATCGTTTTCGAGGTCATGATTACCTTGAATATATCTCAAGCTATAATTTATGTAGAACAGAAATGCCTGTCTCTTGCTGTGCAAGTCCTAGCATGTCTTCTAGTCATATTTAACCATGTATAAGAATACTGTGACTGAGGTCGCATCTGAATATAACCCATGATTGTAAATCAATGGTCATGGGCAGATCTGTACTATCCAGTGCATCAGAGAGGTGGAAGACAGTGACTTCTGATATCACATACGAGCTTCTCAGAGATGGTGAAAATGGAAATTGTATTCGAAAAAGCACAATAAAAGAAGTAAGAAACCACCACGCGTGACATGTTATACGGACCTGCAATGAGGTTAGTTATTTCATGTATCCCTTTCATTATCATACTGCGCACAAAAGAAGAGAGCAGAGTGAAAAATCGAATCAATTGACTGCAATAAGACCGCTAACTCCAACGAGCAAAATCCCAAACATTCCCTCACCAATTCAATTAACCTCCCTTCCCACTTCCGTAAGAGCAAGTTTCAAAACAATATCCTGCCGCTGAAAGCTAAGTAACACGTCATGCACCAACTTCTTCTGATAGATCCTCTCCTTGTCAAAGAAAGACGGCTCAAGGCTCCTAGAGGCCACTGGTTGAGCTGTGGTTGGTTTATGATTGGGATCATAGGGAGCCTTTAGGATGCCCTTCTTCAAAGCTTTTCTTTCCTGGCTTATTTGCTGGTTAATATTGGAGATGAGAAGCTCGAGTTGCTGATATTCCATAGCACGCGTCTCACGTTGAAATGCCTTTAGCTCGTTGGGGTGTCCGTTTGTCAAGCGCTTATAGTAATCTCTTGCAATACTGTCATCGGCTCTGTTCTTTTGCAAGTATCCGACCAGCCGCAGGTAATCTGCGACGTCCTGGATCAAAACCTTGCCTTTTCCCAATTCTTCGTAGATTCGTTCAGCTTGAGGTAGAAGTGCCTTTGTCGTACCGTTGGTGAGAATAGCCGTATCCTCGAGGAATCTTGTTTTGCGCTTCCATTTTTTGAACACTGCATCCGAATATTCCGCACTCAAAAAATCTTCCTTCGTCCAGGCCTTAGTATTATAATCCTGGTCTTTAAGTTCCAATTCCGTTTGCCAAGTGATAAGGTTTTGAGACGCAACCCTCAAGACTTCTTTGCGAAGAATGATAAAATCTTGGGCAAATTGGGGAATATCCTCAAGAAGATCCTCTAAAGTTTGGATACTAGATGGGTAAGCTTCATGAAAACCATCTTGGCGTCTTCGCAGTTTTTGGTCTCTTGAGACTCTCTGGTCTTTTGAGATCCGTTGTTGGAGGAATAATGCAGCCATGTTCGCTTTCTCAGATACCTTCCTTAATCTTTCATAGTCGATCGAGGTACTATTGAGACCTGCAGTGATAGTTGTAAGATGTTCAAATTCCATAATATTATGAATTGAGCTGTCGCGGAAGGCACCCGAGTTGCCACAAAGAAGCAGAATTCGTTTCGAGACCCACCAGTCGAATGGAAAACCGTTGACGAGGTGAACATTACTATCTCTCCATGGACTGCAGTGAATCAGCATCATAAAATCACAAGATATCATTAAAAATGCAACCATGTAACTTATAAGAAGAGGAAGGATACTCAAATAAAGCAAAGAAAATTTGTTATACTTACTCACAAAATGGAACAGCGGGATACCTATAATTGTAGAATGTCTCAAGAATAATAAGGAGTACCAAGAAACCCCAATATCTGCGCTTGATTTCTTTCCACCATTTCCAAAAACGGCTCCTGATTGATTTTACCATTGTCTCGAGGTAATCAATGACAAACACCGTAGGGAATATCAATGACCAAAAGACTAGCACATGTCAACTTTAATTGCAATTGCAAGCATAGCTTCTCACCAAGAAAATTGTAAATTTGTTCAGCCGTTCTTTGAAATCTCGAATAAAAAAGTTAAATATCCCAGTGACCACTTCATAAAATTGAACAGGAGCCACAACAAATATGGTGTTAAGTAGTTTTACTAGGATGAATTAGATTTAGAAAAGGTTGTTCGGGCAAATGCTACTCACCAATCAGTTTAAACAACAATCCGAAAGTGACTGCCCAGAATTTCAAAACAAAACTTGATGCTTATATAACTGGCGACAATGGATGATCTGCAGAAGAGACAGGTCTAGGGGATGAATTTGAAGCAAACCTGGCGCTGGAAGGCCGAGATCTTACCAAAGAGCCTGGAAGTTCCGAGCCCGTCGCAACAGCATCTCCCTGTGTGTTCTTTGCAGCAGAATCTCCAAATAGGCGTGGAACTGGCCTTGGAGAGGTAGTCGGCTTACTTGCTAATGATTTTCTTGGTGAATCCCGAGTCTTCTCCAATTTTGGTTTGGAGCCTGCTGAATTTAGAGCATGCTTTGGTTCAATGGTTACCTCCTTCCGGGTAGTTGG
Organism: Arachnopeziza araneosa; assembly: GCA_003988855.1. Classification (NCBI taxonomy): domain Eukaryota; kingdom Fungi; phylum Ascomycota; class Leotiomycetes; order Helotiales; family Arachnopezizaceae; genus Arachnopeziza; species Arachnopeziza araneosa. The sequence goes on from QYAI01000026.1 coordinate 131,351, forward strand.
AAAGGGGGGTGTGGACTTTCGAAAAGCAGACTTGAAACAACTTTTGGAAGCATTTGGGGGCGGCGATGACATTATTTCTAAGGTTGTAATACTAATACAAGCTATCCTTGGGGAGTAATGTAGGTTTGACATCTGTGAACACAGAAGGGTATAATGAGAGTAGCAACAGACAAAGACGGAAAGAGACAAAAGAATTAAGAGACACTGTCTCGTTGCAATCAGGATGAATTAACAGGCATTATTGACAAAGAAAATTCGGAAATTTTGATGTTTGCAAAGGAAAGCGGACAAAAAGAAGACGAATCTGAGCTACAGCATTGGATAGTGGGACCAATAGAAGGATTTATGCCACTGGCCGAAGGACCTTCTTGCATCGTGTCTCAGTGGAATCAGGAAGCAAGTGTGTATTTAAACAACAAATGTGCTTCAATCGAAGATATTCGCGGATAAAATTGGCTTTGCTCATATCAATTAAAAAGTTTGCAGTTGTTGAGTCGCGTGAGCAGTTGCCGCATTTGGCTGACGTAACTTTGCCTGAAATTGACCGCCCCTCATGGAGAGAAAATTCCTTGGCCAAACGGAGTGGAGCAGGTCACGATGCTGAACGTGCAATCCTCTTTCTGGCCTCAATGGCTTTCCAAATCTCCCAGGTTTGAATGCCTCCAGATTCTTGACTTGGCACCAGTCGTTCGGAATCCCCATCTTACAGAACTTCGACCGAATGATATATCTACCACCAGAGGACCGATCCATGCCTGGATTACCCCAACATCGTAAAGGCCCTGCGCGCCCGCGAGCTTCACGGATACTATTGATCTATCTGGTCGCGTTGTTTCTGACATCATGGATGGGATTTATACTCTTCACCAGATCAAGTCCGAATTCCGCAGGCGCGAATGAGCAAGCCAAAGCATCTGCAGACACAGAAGACCAATACGGTATCAATGCGCGGCCTGCATTTGCAGACTTGATCCAAATTCGTGACTTGCCTCCGGCATATCTTCCTGAGACTGGCAAGCACCGCCATTCGGGCAGATTGGTGATTGTGGGCGATGTGCATGGAATGAAGCATGAGCTTGTGGCATTGCTTAAGAAAGTTGGTTTCAATCAGCAGCACGACCACTTAATACTCGCGGGTGACATGATTTCGAAAGGACCTGATTCTCCAGGTGTCGTGGATTTGGCTATGGAATTAGGTGCTTCGGCGATTCGGGGGAATCATGAGGATCGAATAATTCTCGCCCACAAGGATATGATATCGAAGCATGCGGTTAAGGCCGGCCCCAATGAAGACGTCGATGAACCTCAGGATTTCCTCGAGGAAGAGAGTTTCAATCAAGGAGACTATAAAGATAGAGCCTTAGTGAAGACATTGGGAAATAAGAGAATAAAGTGGTTGGAAAACTGCCCTGTGATATTGAGAGTAGGGCGACTAGGAAACATGGGAGAAGTCGTCGTGGTACATGCTGGATTGACCCCTGGGGTTCCTTTGGAGAAACAAGATCCAACTATGGTCATGACTATGAGAACCATTAAGGATGGTATGCCCAGCGATGAACATGAAGGACAAGGGTGGATGAAGGTATGATTTTCTATCTTTTCCGCCAAATCTTTCACCTAACATAATGAATAGGTCTGGAATAAGTACCAGAAATCCCTACCAAAAAATAAACGCTCTACTGTCATTTACGGTCACGATTCAAAGCGAGGCCTTCAGATTGCCGATTACAGTATGGGAATAGACACCAGCTGTTTGAAGGGTGGACAACTCAGCGCGGTAGTGATCGAGGGCGGATCATGGAATCACAAACATAAAGTCGTTCACGTTGGCTGCAAAGACGGGAGACAGGATAGATGATACATTGTTACAGGGCATTGCTTCTTGTATTTGCGCATCTGCATTGATACCATGGTTGGAGTTTCGGCGACGACTTGATGTATATATGAAGCCTTCGTACATAATGAGTATAGGAACTACTGGAAAGGTGAACTACCTGTGAGCTCAAGATACCAAGAACAGAAGCTCTCTTCCAACTCTTCTCTTTTCACAACTATACAGTTTTACTTCACGTATCTTCCTCTTCGACAAGCGTCAATTCTACTCTAACCCTTGTTTCTCTGCTCCCGATTCTACATCTAAATTCACTACTCTTTTGTCATCAGCATTATATCCGAGTTGATTTCAATATCTCAAACATTCATGAGTGAGAGTGAATTGTTTTGAAATTAGTGCGCTTTTTTCAATCGCCTCAGGCACTTCAAAGTGGCCTGCCAACCACATGTGGTAAGATTATTGAGACTTGAAACCGGTATTTGGATGGTCTTAGAGCCTTGACAATTTGATACATGGGCCTATGTTGGCGCTCTTTTATTTTTGATACAATCTCTTTAGGGCAGCATGGTGCATTTGATTGTTAATGAACCCTGCTCCACGCAGGAGATGATAGTAATACTTTATTTGTGAGCGCCTCTTCATCGTGGGGTCATTAATCTGGTTGACTTGTTAGTCCACTGATCCGCTGATTTTATGTAGTCACTTTCAATATCTTTTACGTCGAGCTAAAACTATGATTCCAGTCAATGTGACTGAACTACACTTTGGTGAAATACTGGCAGCACCCGAAATAGTCATTTCACTTGAATATGCGCCTATTCTATGGAGCTAGGGTTCGGCCACGGTTCAGTCATAGACATCAACAGAAAGAAACTTCGCTTCAGACTAAGCCACTCGACATCCAAGCTCCTTATATTAATCTCTTATACACGTTTCAGTCTTAAGTCTTTCTATAACATTGAGGTCTATTTCAGCTTCATGGCCTCGAGTCTTGTATCTCAAAGTCTCTGACGTAGTAGTTCTTTCATTAGAGACGAATACCATTGTCAAGCACCGTGATGGATGGTCGGTCAAGCAAGGTCTTTTAAGTTTTGATGAGTCTGCGACCACAAATTCTTCACGGAGTAAGAAGTCAATCGTTGGTTTGAGTATTTTATTGTTTGAAGTGTGTCCCCTTCTTTTAGGGTAGAGATATATATGAGGGCTCGCTGGACTTACCAAGTGCTAGAGCTACATCTACTATTCATTTTCTATTTGTCTAATATTTATCTCTATTTCCAATTTTACATTTATCATCTTTGCTACCGGTCAGCAATTTCCTTCAATAGGTTCAGCGCGTGGCTCCCATGGCCCGCAAAGTCAAACCATCAAACAATGGAGATGTGACCGCTCGAGTCTCCACGATCAATGGGAATCTTGACCTGAAATTCTATGAATCCCTCCTAATGCTGAACGTGTTAGGTCAGAATCGAGGGTCATATATACATGGAACGGAAGCACAGCAAATCTTTCCTGCAGATTCCTTGGAACGGAGGGCTTTCATCGACAGCCTGGCATACCTCTGTTCAGGTGCTAAGGATGGCAAACATGTTACCGCGATTGCTGTACAGAAAAGTAAAAACGGTGTTGTATTTTGGCTGGCTTCCAATGCGAGACCCTACGATGGAGCAGACCATTTTCTACGAAATATTCTTCGTCAATTGGCTAATATGAACAAGTCCAATCACTCGCAATCTGAAACAACATTGCTTCGGAAAGCGCTTTCCCACGGTAATAGACGACTCAATAGTTATTTCGCAGATCTGAAGCACAACATACATGAAGCAATTCCATATCTCGAAAAATCGGATGCGTTGGAAGGTATAATACACCCTTGGTATCATTTATTCAGAAGTTTCCAATACGCTTAGATATGAGCTTGGCAAAGTGGCTAATGGGGTTCCTTGACATGAATTGTGAAGATAATACACCTGATACAAAGAGACTTCTCTGCGAGGCTGCATACAAGGCGCTCGAAGAACCGCAGTTCGAGATTATGGGATCCCGATCGCAAAATCATTCAACTCATTCAACTCATTCAACTCATCTTAATCATCTCAACCATCTTTACAACATTCACCACATACTTCGTCGTTTAGCATGCACATTGGATGCTGTGAAAACACTTGTAAAATCTCGTCCGAATATGCCACTAGAGTTTTTCGCAGCCTTCACTGTGAAGCGAGCACACTCATATGAGACTAAATCGAGTCCTATCTGGGACCAGACTTACACGGTAGAAGGACTTGCCATCAAGATTCCAATAACCCAAATCGAAGAGAAAGATCGATATCTATCTCAGATTCGCAGCCTCAATCGCAAAAACGAGCTCACAAAGAACCTGGAAGTAAAGGCGGCTAAAGGCAAGAACACAACAGTACATGCTGAGCTCATTCTTCATAACCTCTTTTCGGCCAAAGGGTACCAGTACGCTGAGAATGACAAGTATATTGCTTGTAGCAAGCCAGCTTGCTACTGTTGTCGCCTCTACTTCAAGTACCACCCAGCGAAGGTCTTTGTGCCACACGGAAGCAATAACGCCTGGCTGAAGTGGAGAGCTCCCGATATATCAAACTCACAAATATCTGCGCTCAAAGATCGAGATGCGACGTTATATGAGATATATAAGCATATGAATTGTGAGATCTACAACCAGGCTATGGAAGGACAAGCTCCTTTAAGTTCCAAAGCGGATTCCGATACAGAGACTCGCATCACAACTCGCCGGACCAATAACTGAAGATAAAGACACTCTTTGTATACAACAGAAACTCAAGGAGTGTTGGTGAGAATGCCTGTTATCTCCCAAAGCCATGGCGTGGAGCCTCAAAATTAAGATGTTTCTTTTGTCTCGAGTCTGGACGGTTGTCTACCTATATGTCTATTTCAACCATAGTTGGCAATCATCTATGTGCCTTATGTTTTATTTTCTACTTCGATATTCCGCATGGGCACGATCGATGATTTGAGCCGCTGGTAGCAATTTCTTTCAGGAGTGAGATGGACGACAGGAGGAGAAATTTCAAGCCGGACTTGAAAGTTTGTCTGAAAGTGTACCATGTTGTAGATATAGTCTAGAGAAGCTTGTTATAATGGATTGTCTCTGCGAATTTCGATCATCTTACGTTTTCATCATTTTTTCTAGGAACTTGCGCCGAGGCAATTCTTGTTCTTGTTACACAGCAGGTAATTTAGCGAAACAAGTAGCGAACTGGACTATCTTGCATTCAAAGTCCAGATTCTATCGCATGCATGCCGACAGCCTCGCCGAGTGTGCCATAAGCAATCAATTGGTGGCATTTGAGCGATCCTCAAATCAGATGCAGAAGCTCTGTCAGAAGTTGTGTATTTGTCTGATTGGATGCGATGCTTTCCCCTCCTTTCATATTTTCTGGTCAACAGCCTTTCGCATCTTTTCAAGTTTTTTTGTGTTTGAACTTATGGCGAAACGAGTAGCCAAAGGAAGCTTCGGGGGGAAAGCTTCCATCGAACCAAAGCAGCAAGACCCAATTTTGAGCGCTTTCCTAGACAACTCCCAAGTTATCAAGCAATCACAATACCCTCATCCTGGAAACACTCGGTCGAAGAGCCTTCCCTTCGGGTCCCCAAAGACTGCAACCAGAAAAAATGAACGCTCTAATTCATACCCTGGTACCCGTAACAGACAAGGCCATGAGAGTCCAACAAACTTCAGTGAAGAAATACCAAATACTATTCCTGTTAGTCCCGGACTTCTAAAACGATTCTACGAAGCATTAGTACTATGCGATGCTCTAGGAAGAAATCGAGGAGACCACACCGCAGACGAGGAGCCAGAGCCGGAAAACACGCCTTTTGAATCTGACTTGATCAAGTCCAGGAGAAGATTCCTCAAAGATCTTGCTTATCTCTGTGATTACAAGCGAGGAGGTGACTCGGTCACTGCAATTATGTTACAGCAAACTTCTCAGGGAGTTATCTATTGCTTTGCGGCCAACAAATTCTCTGGCATAGAAGATCCTATATGCCAATTCTTGAAGCAAATCTTAATCTCTGTTGGGGCCCTCAATTCATCAGTCGCAAAAAAAGTTGAGAATAAAATTTTCACTGATGCCGTCGAGTTCAGCAAAAGGAGAATTAGCGACTATGTTAGGCAGCTCAAAGGCTCACTGGCTAACGCTCTTGAGAGTTTGGAAGGGCCCAGTTTGAAGGAAGGTACGAATGTAATTTTAATCTTTAAGAGACTTTCAGCTGCTGAGAAAAAGTAGACATCAGCCTCTTGTGTTGGCTGAGAGACTTTCAATCAGGACTTCTGTCAAACGAGAGCATCTGCAGATTGTCTTTCGACTCCAGAAATTCAGAATGTTTCAAAGACCTCCTGCGCCATGTCAACGGGGATCCACAGCTTGCGAAAGACTTCAGAACTATTCGTCATATAATCGGAAGGCTGGGACATACTCTCAGAGCTGTGAGGTCTGTCATTGCAGCAAGTACTAGACATCCGAACCTTTTCAAAAACTTCAAAATATGTCGGCTCCCATCATCCCAGAGTACTTTACCTCCCCTGAAGGAACGCTTCCAGAATAAGCCAACATTAGAAGGTATAGCTGGGAGATTAGTCACGGAAAGAGCTGACACCCCAGGAACTTCTCACTTCAAGTCTGCACTGCGCCAGCTCGATTCAGATGGCAAACTTTCTGAGGATCTTCGGAATCAATGCGTCTCACGATCTTGGAAACCAAGGGTTCACGCTGAGTTATTGCTCTTGGATTTCGCCTGGACCACTAATCTAGAGTTTGTTGACAGTGATAAGTATATTGGTACATCAAAACCTGCATGTTACTGCTGTAGTCTCTATATCAAAGACCACCCAGGTGGATTCGTGGCTCCAGAGTGCCACAATAATTTGTGGTTAAACTGGCGACCGCCTGATATCCAAATCCCTGGGGATAAGATTCTTATCAAAACTAGAGAGGCTATCTTAAACAGCATGACTGCGAATGTCCGGGATAAAGTTCTGGAGCAAATACACCAGCTACAAGCCCCGAGGGCCAACAAAGCGGACTCTTTGACAGTGATATCAAGTCTCATTCCGCTTAGTCTGAAGGTTCCATTGGTCGAACCTAGCGAAAATGATATTGAATCTGATTGCGACTCGGTCGCGGCGAACTCTAGCGATCCGCAAGATGGAAGTCAATCTGATCTTAGCAGTGATGATGAAGATGACAACAGTGATTTTGAAGGTGGTGTCCGTCTTTCAGATTCCGAAAATTAGATTGGCGGCCTGACTCGGTCTCCAGAATCCAGTTCACACTTGAGAGAGGATACGATTTCTGGGCCCCAGCTATTTAATCGAGTCTTGTCCTGATGGGTTGTGTAAGGAGAAGGCATTTAAGGCATTTCTTGGATAAATGTTTAGGTCTTATCAATGTTAGAGGCCGAGATTAAGGTCGAGGAGGTGCTTGCAGATGGAATGAAGAAACCTTAATAGAAGACTGAGCCTTTATGAATTATATAATTATTGTGCTGCATTTTGATAACTTGTCGACTACATGACGAAAAATGGTGGAGCACTGCCGCTTCCGCAAAGGGGGCGAAGCGAGACTTTTCGGGTTTTGATCTTTACTTCCAATCGCCAGTTTGTGTAACAAGAAATGTCATCCCTCTTACGTCTGACGCTAAAAACTACATTTCTTTATCTAATGATATCATCTTCTGTTACACAAGCATCACATCACGTGCTGAATGATCGACATTGGCAATCACGACATTGCTCCTTCATGTCTCATCATCAAGCGAACCACCAACCTTATCCGTTCTTTTTACAGGGCAACCATGCAACAATTCCCGGTTCTCACAGCTGCCGTTGAATTACAGCTGTCGGAAATGCTTGATACCCCTTTAGCATTGAGCAGCTCAAGTGCGTGGGCGCACCCTGGAGCCTTCATATGTATAGGGCCGTCTCTCGAAAGCTAGGTTACGTTCCTACTCTTCAATGTCAGTTGTGTCGCGTTAAGTCACTACCATCAATTGTGATAGACTACTTGACCCGGAATTCCATAGTTTGGAATAGCTCAAGATGTCCTCTAAGCCGAATACTGAAACTGAAAAGGTTGCGCTTGAGCAAGACAACGCCGCCAATGGCGCCGCTTCCATTTCATCTGAAGAAGCATACATTAATCCTACAGGAATCAATGAGAAAGCGCTACTACGTAAACTGGACTTGAGACTCCTTCCTCCTCTGACGTTGTTATATCTGCTCTCGTTCTTGGATAGAAGCAACAGTATGACTCTCTTTAAAGTTGAGCTTGATAGCAGCTGATAGATTCACAGTTGGAAATGCGAAACTTGATGGTTTAACCAAAGATCTTCATTTTACTGGCAACCAATATCTCTTGACTCTCACGATCTATTTTGTTGGCTATGTTCTTTTTGAGATTCCATGCAATATCATTCTCAAGAGAACAACACCTCGATTTTGGCTACCAACTCTTATGTTCCTTTGGGGGACAGTCGCAACATTGCTGGGAGTAGCACAGAGCTATGGAGGATTTGTGGTAGCTAGATTTTTCCTCGGCGTGACGGAGAGCGGATTGTTCCCTGGTGTTGTATACTATCTCTCGATGTGGTATAAGAGAACTGAAACACACTTTCGTGTAGCACTTTTCTTTTCTGCTGCTTCGCTTGCTGGTGCTTTTGGTGGTATTCTAGCTTATGGAATTGGATTCATGAAAGGTGTTGGTGGATACAATGGTTGGCGTTGGATCTTCATTCTCGTAAATCATATACTTCTTCTAATTTGGCTACGCTAATTTCCTCTAGGAAGGACTTCTTACAGTGGTCATCGCAATTGGCTCTTACTTCTTCATACACAACTACCCCGCGACAGCTAGTTTTCTTACGGAGCCCGAGAGAGCGTTTATCCACTACCGTCTCAAGTCCCAATCTGATGCGACAAACAACGAGTCCTTCGAGTGGTCAAATGTGCGTGCAGCACTCAAGGACTACAAATGCTGGCTTTACGGACTGGCTTTCCACACCATGTCTCTTCCTCTTTACACTCTATCTCTGTTCTTCCCAACCATCATCAACGAGCTAGGTTATGGCCCAGCAGAAGCACAACTTCTCACCGTACCTCCTTATGCAGTGGCTACAGTATTGACAGTTGTTGTGGCCATCCTCTCTGAGAAGACCCAGAAACGATCCCCTTTCATCATTGCATCCTCCTCTCTCGCAATCATAGGCTACATTATTCTGCTCTCGGCTCCGAAGCACAAACCTGGTGTCTCCTACTTTGGTACATTTTGTGCTGCGGGAGGGATATACCCCTCCTGCGCTATTGTGTTGTCCTGGGCCGCAGTCAATGTGTCAGGTCAGAGTAAGAGAGCCATAGCGTGTGCAATGACGATTACTATTGGGAATCTGGGTGCGGTCTTAGGGACGCAACTGTATCGGCCAGCAACAGCCCCGAGGTTTCATTTGGGTCACGGGTTTGCACTGGGATATTTGGCGGCCAACATTGGGGTTACGACTACGCTGTGGTGGTGTTTGACGAGGGAGAATGAGAGAAAACTTGCCATTGGAACAGAGGGAGTGGATGAGGGAAGACCGGTGGAGAGTGATGAGGATGTAAGGTGGCTATTTCAGACTTAAAGCGATTCAAGTGGTTCAAAATGATTTAATATGTCGTGGATGATGATATAGGAACAATACATAATTATCATACAGTATTTCAAACAATAGCTCCAAAGCGATGCTGCTACAAATAACACAACATAATATCCCATCCAACAGTCAAAGCAATCGTAAAAATGAATAAGATAGAATAGTATAATCGAAAGATATCGTAATTATCAAAGTTAAAATTTAACAATAGACGCCATCATCTTGCTAATTATAGGCACCAAGAGAGACGGGAATAGAAGCAAGCAAGGTACACGTGATTCAAGTAAATCATTGAAGAAGCAGGACTTACATATACTCTTCCGTCTTGTTAATTTTCAATAGTTGATAAATACGATAATTATACTTCATAAAGCTTCCCCTGTCTAAGAAAGAATCTAATAATGCAAACCTTTATATCTGGATCCCTCTGGTGCACAATTAGCTACTATAACATAGGACAAAAGTCAACGATTATGCGATGCAATTAGAGAGGGTGCATGTTATTGAAAGTCAATAGTCGTGATGATGCCATTGAATTTGGTCCAAATCACAGTATAGAATTCTGAGGTTATAAAGTCCTTATATTTCATTGCTTCCATTTCTCAGAACGCCGTCTTATGTACAACCTGCGCAGCAACTCTCCTCATCTCCTTAACATATCAACTATTCATCATCGTAGCCCTCCAGTGTTTTCCGAGGCCCGGCAGGAACTGTAGACGGGGGATGGTCAGGCTTTGTCTAGTCATAATAATGGGAATAACATACTTGGATAAGTAAGAGGAATTGGTGGTCTCTGATGATCCCCAAAAGCTCTCCGAATCGGCGGAACTACAACCATCGTGACAGGACCCAAGGCTCCAACAACGATGGAGAAGAAAATGGCTGGTTTCTCAATCGCTGCCCATTGGAGGTATTTGAAAGGTTGAGAGAAGAATCGTGGTCTGAGAACGGTCGACATGGTTTCTGCGCATGTTAAAATGGTTGACCGTAGTTAGGTGGTATGCACGCACTTGATTGACACAGAAACACCGTTCTTTAAAGCCGTCGTGATCGTTGTAGAGCTGTTGCGCATCTAGGAGATTTCGACTCGACGTTTAAGCCGAAGGAGCTCGTGCCGCCACATCACGTGCTCAGCCTCCTGGAGAACACCCCTGCCATCTTGGCAAATGCATACTGTGTTCTTCCTCAAGCTTGGGACGCGCAAGTCCACTTCAAGACTTTCTACAACAGCGACAACGACGATGCGGTGGTTACTTTCTTTTCTCCTCCTAGGCCTACTAGCTGTTGTACAGGCGGTGAGCTCCAGTGGAAATAAATTATTGGTGATTCTTGAGGAATTGGCAGAGAAGTCAAAATATTCGAAATATATTGCGGATTTGGAAGGTAAAGAACTTCTTGGCTGACGAAGCTGATTGACAAACTTAGATGCTAACTAGTTTGTCCCTGCAGATAGAGGATTCAAAATCACATTTGAATCACCAAAGAATGAGAAAGTTGCGTTGTTCGAGCTCGGCGAAAGAGCCTATGACCACCTTTTAATTCTTCCCTCGAAATCGAAAGGACTTGGACCAAACCTTACGCCAAAACTCCTCTTAGATTTCACCAATGCCGGCGGAAATATTCTCCTAACGCTTAGCTCAACTCAACCAACACCATCTGCCCTCGTATCATTACTTCTCGAACTCGACATCCACATCCCCACTGACCGAAATGCTCTTGTGGTAGATCATTTCAATTACGATACTCTCAGCGCTTCGGAACAGCATGATGTGGTCCTTATTCCACGACCAGATGCAATCCGACCTGATGTCAAGAACTTCTTCCGCGGTGACGGCAAGGGTGGAGAGGTCATTGCCTTCCCAAGGGCCGTTGGGCAGACACTTGGAAACGCTAGCCCTCTATTGACCCCAATACTACGAGCTCCACGCACTGCGTACTCGTACAATCCCAAGGACGATGTTGAGGGTGTGGAGGATCCATTCGCCGTTGGTCAGCAATTGTCCCTGGTTTCAACTATGCAAGCACGAAACTCTGCTCGCTTCACTGTTATTGGGTCGGCCGAGTTGTTGGAAGACGCCTGGTTTGATGCAAAAGTTAAGCGTAGTGTTGGCTTAGATGGTGCAAAAACTGGCGCAAAGGAAATCAAGACCTCGAATCAAGCATTCGCCAAGGAAGTTACTGGATGGACATTTAATGAAATTGGCATCTTGAAGGTCGGAAAGATTGAGCACTACCTGGAAGAAGGTGGTGTTAAGAGTAATGACACTAACCCTAAGATCTATCGGATTAAGAATGAAGTGGTAAGTAACCATTTATTATTAAATAAAAGAGAGCTAATTATTTCTCAGACATATAACATTGAGATTTCCGAATATAGTTGGGATAAGTGGGTGCCATTTACTCCACCCACTGGTGATGTTGTCCAAGTCGAATTCTCCATGTTATCCCCCTTCCACCGCCTCCCTCTGAAAGTAGCCACCAAAACCCCCAACTCAACAATCTACACTGCTAGCTTCCGTCTCCCCGACCAGCATGGAATCTTCAATTTCAAAATCAATTACAAGCGACCATTCTTTTCAAACGTTGAAGAGAAGAACACGGTGACCGTGCGCCATTTCGCCCATGATGAATATGATAGGAGTTGGGCGATCAGTGGAGCATGGCCATGGATCGCAGGTATCGGCGCTACTGTCACCGGTTGGGTAGCATTTGTTGCTCTGTGGTTGTGGAGCAAACCTGTACCGCTGAAGTTAACGGCGAGCGGAAAAAAGATCCAGTAGATTTGTAAAGGAATGGCATGGGATGGGAAATCTGTACTGTATGATAAAAGTTAAAAGTGTACAGGGCATAGAAGAAATATCAGCGAATCTCAGGTCATTTTGATAATTTTACATCTGCACCTATATAAATCCACAGGAGATCTGTTAAGTTCAATACTTGAAAAGTCTCGTCACATGGAGTATGCAATCTCGCCGTGCCACTCAACAAACAATGGAAAAGTGCCTTGATGTTGATATTATAGGACATTTTCACAATAAAAATTGTTCAGGTGTAGAAAACTTCTCAGGCTGCTTGTCAAATATTTCCGCTTTTATGTTCATTTGATCTAATTATCTCCTCATTTCTTCTAAAACCCGCTTATGACCTTCTACTCTATTACTAAATCTGGTCAGATTTACAACTTACTGCTCAGAATGAAATTCCCACTTAGGCAAGCAGATATATAGCACAGCTATCAGTAAGGGGTTTCACTTGCACATGGATAGCAAAGTGCACGCTTTATTCATAAAACTACAAGGCAATGTACAGAAGATGTAAGTTGCCAATCCATTCAAGTCAACCCAGAAAGTAAAACCCTCATGACGCCAATCGCTCAGGTGCTACCGCTGTAAAATTCCGAGCCATGATATTATTCACACAAGCGCTTATTCCATGCTCAAAGGTGTGCCCAGCACACAGCCCATTATCATCCACCGTTGCGAAATCCGAAATACATGCAACTCATATGCATTCAAAATCGACCATGTGACCACTTTCACGACCGAAAACAGATTAGTCCACAGACCCATGATTGTCAATGTCTTGAGGAGGTTTGGGGATGTTCGCGGTAATCGAGCGTTAATTGCGGGGCTGGTTGGTTTTCTGGTTTCCTTTGTCCTGCTGGCCAGAAATCAATCGCGGCTACCACATCCTCTCCTCGCTCATCTTCGTACGCGTAGATAATCTAGTAAAAGACATTAGCTTTATCCTTCAAATAACTGGATAGGTATCTCACTTCTCGTGTACTTGTGTGCAGCATTCGAATGTTACGATGAGGCACAATATGAACAGCATTGGTGTCAATATTCCTGATCTCGATGAAGTTGGGCTCGAATGCCAATATCCAAGGGTAAGAAAGTGCAAAGCTCTGAGGTAGACCCTCCCAGTCGATTCTCCAATCAGGTCTTGCCCGCCAGCCATTTCGATTGACGAAGAAAGAGAACTCGGAATAGTTGAGTAAAAACTCTCCGTTGAGACGTTCGATGTGAATTGGTCGAACGTTTTCTTTACGAGCAACAAAATCTAACGATGTGTCCGCTTGGTCGAGAAGTGATTGGGTCTCAAGGGTCTCTAGTGAGACGACCTCAAATCCTCTCGCGCATGCAACACAGAGTTTTGATTTGAGGAAATGGATAGAAGAGGATTCTGTGGGAATATAGAATTCCTTGAATGCCTTTAGTTCATCTTGTCCACTATTGAACATCTTGAAACCTTTTTGCTTCTTGCCTTTAGACATAGCATCGTTCGGTTCAAAGACCTTGATGGTAGTTGACAAAGCCGAAGACTTCACACAGCAAACGAGATGACGTCCAAGGCATATACCTGTTCTGAAGAAGTTGCAATGGCTTTGAATCTTCTTTGGTCGTTTGGACAATGCTGGTTCGTTGGGATTCAAGGCAGACAAAGGGTAAGAGAGAAGGGACTTCTGAGATAAGACCAGTAGTAGCTGGTACTCCTCCAGGACATCGATTTGTGTAACATTTGTAGCGTCCAATACTCTTTGTGGTCTTGCAGTAACGTCTTTTGGCTTTCTATCAGAAACATAAATTCCTGAGTCTGTCCCGTAAATTAATTTACGACCACCATCTGTACAAATTAGCCTCAAAAGATATGTATTATGAAGGGGAACAAACCGAAGGGTGCAACGCAATTGACTCTGTTTACAGCAGTGAAAAATTCGCTAGAGAGAATAGATCTATTAAAGAAATCCCCACGCTTTCTTAAAATTGCCTGTTGCTCTCCAATGTGCTCCATCCATTTATTTTTAGAGCCTTGAGTATTTGCATAAAGAGTGAGTTCATAGCCACCCTTTCCAAGATGCCGAAAGGTAAGTGGAAAGCCTTCTTTTTTGGCGGCATCATTTGTTGCAGATTTTGTTCCAGGTATTAAGCTGGATGCAGGGCGTTTTACTCCTAGCTTGGGATTCAACTCCTCCATCTCACGGACCGAGAGAAGCTCTAGAGGTATGGGTCGACGGTAAACCTTCACTTCCTCCTTCTTTCCAACCATCTTGACGCGGACAAGAAGTAGAGCATGATCGAATAGATACGCTTGAATATCCGATGGATCTGTTGGCGTTTTCTTTAACGTTCCTTTATATATCAACTCTCTTCCAATATCGGTGAGCTTCAAGTCTACTCGCTCATTCGGTCTGAACCTAAGCTGCTCGTGCAACCGCTTTAGAACGAACCGATTTTCCGCTTTGCCAGACTCGGCGTTTACTCTACTCAGCAAGTCTCTGATCAGCTTCATCGCTTTCGGAATATCCTCGGTATCTCTATTCTCCGGTTTTGTGTATTTGAGAACATTCTCCAAAAGCAAAGGATATCGTGCAAGCCTGGTAGTAGGCTTCGTCAAGTAACCATTCAGTTCTAGCTTCCTGGACTCTTTTCGTCGTTCGGTTTCATCCACAAATTTCGAGAAGAATGGATTCAAGGATCGTTCGTTTTCAAACTCATATTTTCCAGCCAACTGATTCGAACCATAAACAATGAAGGGTTCAAATTGCGGTACGAACTCAAGGAAGATGTCACCAACGCACTGCACCACAGCACTCTTTCTTTGCCGCTCTGTAAGCGCCTCGGCAAATTTGGAGCTCACTCCATGAATACTTGGCGGATCAATGATGTTTGAAAAGATCGTTCGAACCGTCCTATCCTTTCTAGTCTCGGGAATCGGCGATGGTGTGGCAGGATTATTGGACCGTAATGGAATTATCCAGAAGTCTCGCAAATACTCCAAATCTTTCACAAAATCTCTCTCGGTGTACATGATTTCGGAAATTACCTCTTGACGTCTCCTTTCTCTCTCGTCCACACTATTAGCAATTTCTTTTGAGACCGTGTTGATCCACAACTTATTCTCATCAGGCTCATCTGCATCTTCCTTCAAGCTTGCTTCCGATTTCTCGCCTTGTAGCCCAGGCTGTGGTTTTAAATTCAACCTTGACTGTTGTTCCAGCCGTCGTGGACAAGCAATTGAATAACATAATTGGTCTCTGGTACAGGTTGGGGAGTAGCACTCGCTCAGTAGGACAAAAACACCATTGACCTCTGGTGCTTCATGTGGCTCATCCATCATTGTTTCCCGGAACTGATACATCTCAGTCGGCGAATCACGAAGCCGATGGTCATATGTCACATCATGGAAAAACTTTTGAGCATCCAATGCTCTCCCAAGCAACAAAGCCAAGTTTCTGTCGGTTGTCTTTATGATGTACGAGATAACATCAACAGCTTCGGCCCCACTGAAGGCGTTCTTATATGTAAGATCGTTCTTTGTCCTGTCTCCCACGGATATTTTATCTCTAAAACATTCTCCTACTCTTGAGAGAAGTGCCGGGTATACGAGGGGTGACTTCTGCCGCCTCTCCGAACCGCTGTTTATGGACTTGGCAACCGAAGGGCGATGTTGAAGGGAGTCAGAGTTTTCAGAGGGAGCTATAGTAGAAGCCATGGACATACTCCGGCTCATATCGCCTGCCACTGTTGTAGAGGAGGTCATACTGGTCGTGCGAGTTTGTGTAGCTGGACTTCGTGGACCGGGTGCAAACCCGTTTGCTGCTATGTCATGGGGACCCGAAGAAGAAGTTCTGCGGTTCGGAATGACTCGTCCGCTCATAGTTTGATGTTGATCTCGGTCTTGAGGATAACTTGTCATGGACATTGCACGCTCATCGTGCCTCTCGGGAACAATGCGGCCCTGTGCGGTTGTCCTTGAAGCCTGGGATTGATACGGTGCTTGTCTGAACGCATTTGCTGGCGCTTGCTGAAAAGTGTTCGGAGGAGGTGAATACATTGGTGGTCTTGACGTGCTTGCCATCGATTGTGACCGATAAGAATCGGAGTTTAATGCAGGCCCGTTCCCTTGATAGTACCGCGGTGCAGACGGTCTCTGTGCATACTGAGCCGATTGGGGAGAGCTTCGCGGATCAATACGGTTTGGTGCTGGATATGGCCGTCGGTCTTGCCGCACTTGTTGTGGCAGATGCTGGGGTTGCGGTTGTGATTGAACTTGACCCGAAACCGGCCCTCTCTGCCCCTGATATCCATTCAACGTATTTCCACTGTGCTGAGGGTAAGCTCCGTCTTGTTGCGGTCGCTGCGGAGGCGACCTTTGGATTCCGCCATTTATACTCGATGCCTGTGAGCTCATAGTCTGCGTTCGATTCTGGCTTACTGGAGACGGAGCTGGAGGGGATACGGAAGAGTTCATTGTCTGGGATCTCCCTGGCGGAGGAGAAGCACCAAATATATTGGAGAAAGCGGCTTCTCTTTCGAAATTCGACGCATGGCCGTACTGATTTGGACGTGGCCCACCCGATCGGCCCTGCTGATAGTCTGCCATGATATTGAGCTACGGAGAGTCAAATTCTCCCACTGTCGACCTGCTTCCCTTTTGACAACACTCCGCAACTCCGACACGACCACCCCAACACGGCCTCCTAGAAACAGGACAAGCCCTGGCGTTCTTTGCCGACACCGACGGAGCTCCGTCGTCAGTCGACTAGATTATTCTGTTGTCGTCTTTGTGTCACCTTTCCGTCCGTCTTGTGGGACTGACTGGAGTTTGACGCCAGCAAGACTCTCTAGTCCCTTCTCTCTTGAGCTTGAGTCGCGAAATTATAAATTTGTCGAAGAAAAACTCATTGAGCTGGGAAGAGGCTCAACAGTTCGATGAAAGATAGTTGTTGTGGTGGGAGTCAGAATCTTGATGTCTTCAAATGGTTCATGTAGTTAGATCGTATCGCTTGGCGGTAAAAAGGAAATTCCGCTCCGTTGAGATAAACACATTTGAATTTTCTCAATAAGTAGAGGATGGATGTAAATTCTTGATCTTTCCACGGCAGATGATCATCAAAGAGAGAAACCTGCTTATCTTTCCCCTTCCCTCAGTCTCAACGTGAAGCAAGCCACAGTTGCATTGGCTTCGGTCTAGTGTCACGTGCAATTCTAACTAAAATTTAGCGCGATCGAAGCTCAATCAATGCCCAGAGTGCAGGCCTTATCATTGCTAACATCAACCCTCGAACATCATAAGGTAGCCAACAATCACAGCTCGTTTCTGCATTCATCGAGCTGTAACTCACCATGGCCGACGGGCCAGATCTCTCCCCAAAGTTCGCGCCGTTCTTCGGAATGGTAAGCAATGGAGCTCAATGATGCACGCCAGGTACTAACAGCTTCTGCAGGCCGGCATTGGGTTCGCAATGATATTCGGATGTAAGGGGGGACATGAATCTTGAACGGATATCGATGCTGACCTCTGAGTAGCCATTGGCGCAGCATACGGAACAGCCAAGTCCGGAATTGGTATCGCAGGTGTTGGTACCTTTAGACCAGACCTCATTATGAAGGTATGGTTGACATACCCGCATCCAAATATGCATGCAGATCTAAGAACTGTTATAGTCTTTAATTCCAGTGGTCATGTCTGGAATTATCGCTGTCTATTCACTTGTTGTATCGGTCTTGATAGCAAGCGACATTGGGCCGCCGCCACAGCAGAATTACAGTTTATTCAAGTATGGGAATATTGAATTGAAATAGATCTGGGACTAATATCTTTACAGTGGATTCATGCATCTTGCGTGCGGTCTTTCTGTCGGTCTCACCGGACTTGCTGCAGGTTATGCTATTGGAATTGTAGGCGACATGGGAGTTCGATCATATATGCTGCAGTCGAGGATCTTTGTTGGAATGGTTCTGATTCTTATTTTTGGAGAAGTTTTGGGTCTCTATGGGTTAGTATATGTCTTTGGCGTATTGCAACTCCACTTACTAGTTTTAGACTTATTGTTGCTCTAATCCTTAACACCAAGAGCAAAGGCTAAGCGAACCCCCAACGAAACAATTCCAAGAACTGCGTCAGTATAGGTAGAGGTCAAGATCAAGCACTGTTTGAGTATGACAGGTGGACGAGTCGCATTGCTGGGAGTTTTGGCTGTGTATAAAGGGGATGTACAGACGGGTCTTAATTCGATTAAATTGTACAGAGCATGGTTTGGGATGCCTACTTAGGTATCTCGATGTCTAGACATGATTCTATCGTCCACCCGAGCATCCTATCTGCTAGTAGACAAGTGTCGGAGAGATTTTGTTCCTTGTTTCCTCGCCATCTTCTTTCGTTTCTCACCACCTTCCTTTCTAACAGTAACGTGCATAGTTACTTAACATCTCTTGCGAAGGATTCATGAACTTTTGATCCTCCAGCATAGCCACAAAAGCATAGGGACTGATTTCTTGCTGTAGACGAGTGCCAGCACTTGGATATACGGTACCTCGTCCAAATTTCCATCAACTCATCACCTTCCCTCCTTGCCTACAATAGTCGAAGGCGTGATTTCTTGGCGACATGATATAGAATCCGAGCTGAAGAACTGCAGTCGTTGCTTTTACACGCTCCTTCCTGTTCTGATCCGACCGCAACACCGGCTCTGTGTCATACAGTCTATCACGTCATTTTCTCTTCTCACAAGCTCTGCCGGATGGTTTCCTGGCTAAAATGGTATACGTTGGTCCGGAGGGGTTTATTTACATCTCAGCTTCCTCTGTACCGATGGTACTGTATACCCTGTCGTGCGCTATCTTTTCCAAGTGTATAAACTGCTTTCAGAAGTCTTTCGAGAATGAATGCTTTCCAATTTCCCGACTAGCGCTTGGAGAATGCACTACCATGGAACGACGTATTGGAGACATATCCCTAGCCCACAAACCCTCCACTGATGCCAGCCCCAAGCCCTGTTCTTGGACCACCCCGGCATCTAAGCTGAGCCTTCATATAGAAGCTTCTTCATGCCTTCCGAATCGGGATTTTTGAGCCGCATCACATTCATACTTAACCGCAGATTCCGATGACGCATAAGGCGCGATTGGATGAATGGAGAGAGGCGAGGTAAAGGTACGATACAAGGCTACCTGCTTGCCGATACTGTAGACATTACACGAGACCGCGAGATGGGTTCAATTGCCATAGATTAAACCGTGACGAGCTTATCTCTCGGCCACACTGGAACACGCGATTCTGTGTTGTTAGAATGCTGACACGCCCCGAGTTCATTCGTGTTGATGGACGAGAGCCGTCTTATGGAGCTTTCCCGGGGGCTTGCTTCACCTGACTCTGTGGAGGGCCGCTCCGTGCGCTGATAGGTAAACGGTTGAGGCGCAAATAGAGCCCATCTGCACTGATCGCCCAGCACCTGAAACGGGGTTGTCATTGGGCAGCTGGGAGCTCCTTTCATCTTGAGAAGATTCGCAATCAGGATAAAATCGCCCGACTGACGAGGTGGGCCTGTCGGATCAACGCTGTTCCTGCTGTTCGAAGCACGATGTGCCAGGCCTGCCCTTTGATTGTGGAGTACCTTGCAGGGCAGAGTCCGCCAGCTACTGATGCCCGGAATCCAGGCCACCTTCTGATCTGGGTCAAGAGTCAACACCAAACACCACACCTACCGAGCCAACTTTCCTGTGCCTACTTGGTAGACTTGCTCAACCCTCCAGGTATAACCCATGGCTTGTTTCATCGTGTCCAGTACTGGCCGGTCTCTGTGCTCGTCCAAGTGCGAGGCTCTTCACACCAACGCGTGCGACTTTGTGCCTCTCGTGCCCGTCGTGATATTAACCTCATGCCCCACAAGAACCCATCTCCCGTTGATTGGCTAAATGTCTCAGCCACGCTGCCTCGGGATGTTTCCTTGACCTTGCATTTGCACTTGCTCGAGATGGTCCAAGTACGATAAGATAGGGTGTGTTCAGGGAACATCGCGCTTCCCGAAGGAAGTGTCACGGCCAAGTTCAACCGTCACCAATTGATGCCTTCGTCCCCCGGATATGGCAGTTATCAACTCTGACTGGCACCCACCGACCCAGCTAAATCTCACAAAGGAACACCAACGATGCTGGCTGCGCTGCCCACCTTCCCTTCGCGGCGACGGCTCCGGAGTGATGCAAGAACGAGTTCAAGCTTCATCTTTGTTGATGGCTTGGGATTGGGCACTGCAGTGGTCCTGGCACCATCTCTCCTCATGTCGGCACTCGGAGGCTCTCATTTCGAGTGAAACCCAGAGGAGGGCATCCGGTTTGTCTGTTGCCGGACCAGGAAACAGCGGAGAGTTGGGTTGGAAGATCATCATCACAGGAGCGCGAGGACTCGAAAACGGCCGTTCGACGCGCCTGCTCTGGAAAGGCAAGTCCAGCTACGCCCAGAATAAGCTCCTTCCCAGGTCCCATCTGGCTCTCTTCGCAAGGCTTGCCAATATCCCAAATGCCTTTCCACTTGCGGTTGGCTTATGATGGATATTGATCCATGGCTTACACAGCAACGATCGACCCAGCTCACCCTTCCGCGAGATTGCTCCATTCGGCCCTGGCCTTTGCGCCTCTCCAGTTGTCCTCTACAGATCCAGAATGAAGATATAAGGTTGGCTGTTTCCCGCCTGTTTCTGCTCTCCATCCCGTTCATCCCCCTCAGTCTTCCCGTCTTCACTCTTTAGTCTTCAACATGCTTTCCGCTCTTTCTGTCCTCGCCTTGGCCATTGCGGCTCAAGCGGCTCCAGCACCCCGTGACACCACCGCCTTCACTGCCACTGCTGCTCGCAATCCCAACTATGTTCGCAATGGCACAGCTGCTTTGCTCAAGGCCTATGCGAAGTATAACCTGAAGCCCACCCTGCCGCTGCCTGACGCGTTCCTGGCCGCACTCCAAAAGCGACAAGATGGATCTGCCCCTGCAGTTCCCGCCAGTCAAGATGTTGAATATCTTGTAGAAACCACCATCGGTGGCCAGACCTTGAACTTGGACTTCGACACTGGAAGTGCTGATCTGTGAGAAATACCGTGATTGCGTGGTGAACATATTGCTAATACGACGCCCAGCTGGGTCTTCTCATCTTCCCTTCCTGCATCGGAGAGGAGTGGGCACTCTTACTTTACCTCATCCAAGTCAAGCACCTTCAAGAAGCTTTCAGGCTACACCTGGGACATTTCCTATGCTGACGGTTCCGGGGCATCGGGCACTGTCGGCACTGACACTGTGACTATCGGCCAGACAACTGTCACAAAGCAGGCCGTTGAACTTGCTACAAAGGTCTCTTCAGCCTTCGTGTCTGACACTGCCGATGGACTTGTTGGTCTTGCATTTAGCAGCATCAACACTGGTACGGTCTGCCCTTTCAAGCCAGCTCAACCCAACTAATAGAATTTAGTTTCTCCGAATCAACAAAGTACGTTCTTCGATAACGCCCAGTCATCTCTGAAGTCTCCTCTCTTTGCTGCCTTCCTTCCTTCTGAGAAAGATGGAGCATACGACTTCGGTGCTACCGTCTCTAGCCGTTATAGTGGCGCTATCACCTACGCTAGCGTTGACTCGTCTAATGGCTTCTGGGAATACCCTTCGACTTCCTACAAAGTTGGCTCCACGGTCCACTCCCAGTCTGGCCGCACCGGTATCTCTGACACCGGAACCACTCTCATCCTCATGGGTGATTCTGCTGTTAAAGCTTACTACGCACAAGTTTCAGGCGCCACCTACTCTTCCTCCCAAGGTGGTTATATCTTCTCCTGCTCCGCTACTCTGCCTACTCTCTCTTTCTTGATCGGTCCCACCACATATGCCACTATCCCTGCCTCTCTCCTGAACTTCGGAACCGCATCAGGCAGCAAATGCTTTGGATCTCTCCAGAGTGTCGGTAGCGGAACCCAGAACATCTATGGTGATGTTTTCTTCAACGCTTACTATGGTGTTTTCGATGCTTCCGGACCCAGGTTCGGATTCGCCAAGTCCATTGATGCCTAAACTAGGTTGCATTAGGAAGGGAGAAGTTGGGAAGCATGGGGATGTATTTGATGATTCATCTGGACGCATTTGATGACTATCTTTCTCGGGGCCCTTGGCCCTTACTCTTTGTGATGACCAGTTGAGGCTGAGGCTGAAGTCCATGCAATCACTGCGACAAATCTGTATATATTCATAGTCAACGAGATGCAAACTTTCAGACCTAACTTAATTATTCCAGTTATTTTTTGTACGACTGTATGATTTAGCACAGTTGTCTCAATTTCGGGTAAGAGAGCAGAAACATTCGTCTTCACTAATGTCGTATGCTTGATATTACGGTTCAATCTCCGTTTTTGGTTTTTGCCATGCCTAAAATATTGCAGTTTTGACAAAGGATCACTGCATACATTCAACATTTGCGAAAGCAGATCCGAACTCCCCCCGGCATAGTCCGAATCGTTCTAGTCACGGTAAGTAAATGTGTATTTCACTCCCAATACTAAAATCGACAAAGACCATCGAGACTCAATTGCAAATTATACATCTCAAGGCGGTACCTCCAACCTTCACGACCTATCAACAGGACGCACTTTAACCAATCACGTGGGATCAATTTTTCTACTCCTTCTCCCGCTCCACCCAAATGCTCCTCCCCCCAGCTCCCTCGGGACTGTCACCTCCTCAAAGAGCGGGAATCCGAATCCCGAGGTATGCGACCCGCCATGATATCCATCTTCCGCAGGTTCTCGGCTATCCAATCGTCCCCACTCCGGCTCGATGATGCGGTTGGTATACTGTTTGCATGTGCGAGCTGGTGACTTTGCAGGAAGGGATTCGTGAGGCCGTTTCCATCTGTCAGATTTGAATCGCGGCTTCGGGTGTTCATTCTGGGTATGAGACCGGGCCGTGGGCGCTCAGATCGTAGAGCTATTTGTTTGCGCGTGTATTGCCGAAAGTCAATAGTGTTTGTCTCGTAGGGGCCCGGATGATGCAGTGTTTGAAGTCCATTTGGACCGAACATCCATTCATTGTGTTCGTTGTTGTAGAACGGCCCGCATTCCCAGAAGGAGTCCTCGTCGATGTGCATCACGTATAACATGCCGCCTTTTTGTTCGCTGAATAGTGCATCTGTCACCCTATAGTGCTGCTGTTAACAACCCCAGCAGGAGAAATTCAAACCCAAGTTATAGAAGCAGCTTTTGATTGATCTTGAGAAGATCCACTTACATATGACCAAATCTGATACAGGCAAACCCACCAACCATTCGCGTCCACGGGGAATTACAGATGCAGAGTCCGTACCCGATATTGCCTTCCTGTTCCCATGCCTCCTTCTTCTGCCGCGCTGCTGGAGACAGGTTTGGGATGTGGATGGGATTCTCGGCCACCTGTTGATTCGCCAGCGCCGTGCTGGTATCGAGTGTCGGCATGTAGAGGCCCCCTCGAGTAAACTCGTGGGGATTTCCACCAGACTTCCATCGCTCCCGCCACTCCTTCCTCGCCTGTCTGTCCGCAGAAGTGTCGGGCTTCCCCGGGATCTTAACAAGAGGCGGAAGCAGAATCTGTTCTTGTGTTGGTATGTGGGTGTAGATAAGTGGGCGCAGTGGTTTTATCAGCGATATGTATCCGTCCTCTGGCCGGGGCCCTTTTGGTCTGACTGGAAATTGGGGCCGGTGAATGGACATGCCTAGGAACTTGGGATCATTTTTTAACTCGTAAATCCAGTCGAAGAGCTCTCGCATTGTCGGTAACCTCTTGCGGATAGATTTGCCATAACGGCCGAATTTGTCGCCATCTGGTCCGTTAAGATTCTTGGACGGAGGTAATCCGAGTTCATGAAGTTGTGGCCGTAGTTTTGCGTGCAATTCTTGGTTAGGCATTGCAGGAAAGATGTGAAGATCTGTTCCAGGGGGTATCTCGCCATTATCTCCTGGAAATTTCTTTTCTAGCTGTTCAGAATATCTATCCCCTGCTCGCCTTCGGTCACCGCCGTTGTAATGTCTCTTCTTTCCGGACAAAGGCATCTGAAATTTCCGGGTTCGAAGTGAAATTAGCATGCTTAACCAAAAAAGGTCGAGATATATGTGGAGAAATTGAGCATTCGCTTCACTCAGCACTGTCTTATGACTCTTACTCATAACGTTATTCACAACAGATCTCCATTCATAGGAATCGACGAAGACCAGCGGATACTTAATGTAGGTGCTGTAGACCCAAATAAAACGCGAAGACTGATTGTGTAGGACAAAGGTGTCTCGCCTACCAAGAAATTTCTGGGCCTTCAACACGTATTTGCGAATAAACACGCCGAAAATGAATAATAATAACCCAAAATGAATTCTGTGAAATAAATACAGATTAAGAACGCTCAAAGTGCCAATAGAAGATAGAAAAAAACAATATGGACGAGGAATTAGAGGATACTTTCGATATGCGTGCTAACAAAGGTATCTAATCACTCAACTCTCTCATGCATATACTCCTAAATCACATTCCATCCTTAATACAGACCGCCAACGCCACCCAATGTTACAAAAGCACAAATACATACTCACTTCGTTCAGCACTCGCCACTCCAATTCGTACTAATCCACTCCGACATTAGCTCCGTCAATGTCTGTTCTGTATAGACTCCCACATCTTTTTCACTGTAGACATGTCCATTGAAACGCAGTGCCAACAGTACCCAGGGCTGAATGAAATCGATAAAAACCATATCAACATTCTCTGGGTTTCCCGATCTGGGGAATGCAATCGGAGTCTGGAGACAATTTGGGACTTCATAAAAGGAGATAGGTGCGTGTAGAGTATCATCCCCATCATCGCCTCCATGGTCTTTCGTTGTATAACCTGGGATAAGCTTCGGCGACTCGGATGTAAAACCAAGAGGAGATTGAGCTTCTCCTCTTTGAAGAGTATGCTCAATGGGAATATTCGGTGTGATAAAGTTAGACTTCTTCGAAATCTGCTCCGGTGGACCAAGTTGCCAAGTCTTGAGTTCAGCAGACTCGAGAAATGGCCCATGATTATTGAGTAAAGCAATCACACCTTTTGCAGCTTTGTATGGGACATCCTTAATGTACATAAATCGACTTAGAAATGGCGAAACGATGTATGTCGTATCAGTTGTGAAAGCTCCTTTAAAAATATCGAATCTCATGGCTCCAGAGTTTGTGAGCACTAGACGAGGAATATTTTCGCGTTCCTTCTTGACAGCGATATCCGGGATAACTTCTGTTTCCAGCCAAGTGAGAAGACTATCATTGCTCGGATACGGAGCTCTATTGAGCCACAGATCCTTCGGAGCGCAGCCATACTTACGGTCGAGCGCTAACGATTTTCTTGCCTCGTGTATTGAGGATGATACCTTCTTGCCATGTTTCGTAGGAAAAGTAGTCGAGTTAAGGCCTGTATGGTAGTGGAAACCGAATAGGTTGTTGTCGATGTACCTCCGTTGAAAGGACAGGCTTGTTTGAGACCCAACAGCTTTGCTGTCTTCTTTCTTGGTTTTTCTTTCGATTCCTTTGATTGACAGAAATCCAATGGTCTCCATATACCGGCCGCTCTGTAATCCATAGGCTTTCGAATCATACTTAAAAAAATCTCGAATGTGACTATGTCCTCCAAAAAACTGGATTGGCGTATCCCAGTTCTGGCCCCGAATAGCTGTATAGATCGCTTTGTATTCGGACCCGGGTAGAGTAACATGACCCACCACTAAGAATAAATCAACGTCTTCCCTAATGGCCGACTGAAACCAGTCTTCCTGAATCGTCTTCTCGACAGGTTGAACAACAGTATTGTTTCCATTTCCAGTGAAATCAAATAGAAACCCAAATGCTAACACTCGAATCCCTCTGTTTTTGGTCGTAAATTTCCTAAAGCGTTGTGCCATTGGTACTTGCTTTCCTGTCTTTGGATCGATATAATCAAGATTTGACGCCACATATTTCCCATTAAAATTGGGTACAGTCTGCTCATATTCTCGGGCAGCCGCATCGAGTTGATAAAGTTCGTGGTTACCGGGCGATAGAACATCTATAGCTTGCTCCTTAAAAATATCATAGGTGAACTTTCCCTTCGGATCCGAGCCATCATACAACCCGTTGCCCTCTATCCGATCGCCCGTATCAATCAAGAGCAGATCAGCACCTAGACTATCCACCTTCTCATGCATACGTTCCGCGAGAGAGATGTAATCCCCCCAGTCTGCAGAGTACTGAGCTCTAAAGAATGTTAGAGAAGCTGTGTATGTTGTTGAGCTTACTTACTCTTGTAAATGCCCTGCATGCCAGCCATGGGTATCTGTTGTTTGTAGAAAGTTAAGATCTCCCCATAGAAGATCTCTCATGGGAGCTGCCACTGGATTTGGAGCTTCAGGTTGTTTAGCTAGTGCAAGTGAGGGCAGGACCAAAGTCCATATTGGGGGCCTGGTTCTCATGTTGTGATTGTCAAAGCTGGCAAAGACAGGTCGATATCGATAAATAAAGCAGATTACAAGTTTAGGGCTAATGTTTGTTTATAGCTGTGAAAAGGGCTTTGAAAAGGGTTTGTCTTGCTTTGCTCAGGTTGGTCCCTTTGGGCTTGGGAACCTGGATGGCTGGTGAGAGCTCTCTGATTATGTAAGCATCACGATAAGATAAGAGCTGTGACAGAAGTCCTGTTAACGATGGGCACTTGCTTGGAGTGCTTCAATCAGCTGAAACGACAAGGTAGGCCGTATATGGCTTCATATGATGCCAATTACTCGGCCCAGCAGCTCCAACCCGCTCCCTATCTTCGGATATGGGCTTGCAAACAGAGTTATTGACGCGGCAAAAAGTTCTGCCTTCATCTCAGCGAGCAAGGAGCATGAGAGAGGTTTGTCTTTCTACAATCTCTACCCCAACCTAAGATATCGCAATTCTGACTCACCCACAGGGAGTGAGAAATCATGGAAGAGTGGGCTGTTCGACCTAGCTGTAAAGGACAATATAGCCACCTTACACCTCCCGACGACATGTGCATCACGAATTCTAGACATCGGATACCAAAGTCCCTTTGAGGCTGATGTTATCTCCAGGATGCAACAGAAGCGCGCCGCGAGTTTTAAACTCATGGGTAAGACCAATATGGACGAATTTGGAATGGGCTCCCATTCTATGAATTCAGCTTTTGGTCGTGTCATCAAAGGCGATAACCGGGGGATGGTGAATGCTGGTGGTGCCTTGCGCGACTTAGGGACAACCAAGGCATTTTCGCCTGGTGGTAGTTCCGGCGGGAGTGCTGTGGCTGCCGAGCTAGGCTTCTGCCATATAGCTTTAGGAACTGATACAGGGGGCTCAGTCAGGTTACCAGCTGCGTACGTAGGTATTGTTGGCTTCAAACCATCATATGGCCTGGTATCACGCTGGGGTGTCGTTCCGTACGCAAATTCTTTGGATACTGTAGGGTTCATGGCAGGTTCTGTGGCTCCGGCTAGACTTGCCTTTAAACGTTCAGCAGCATATGATCCACGGGATCCGACTTCTCTTTCAACCAAGGATAGAGCTAGAGCTGGGTTTGTTATCTCAGAGTCTGCAACTACAGCCAATGTTTCGGTATCTACCAATGATAACGTAAACAAACATGTTCTCAAAGGGTTGACTATTGGGTTTCCTCTCGAATATAATATTGCGGAGCTAGATCCGGAAGTCAAGAAGGCTTGGAAAGACACCTTAAGAGCTCTGCAATCAAAGGGCGCTACGGTGGTTCCGGTCTCTCTACCAAACACCAAACACGCTCTATCCGCATACTACGTCCTTGCACCTGCTGAAGCAGCATCCAATTTGTCCAAATATGACGGCGTAAGATATGGATCCCGCGACGTAAGTACAAGTGATGGGTCTGGAAATGTTTTATACTCTGACACAAGGAAATCGGGGTTTGGACCAGAAGTACAAAATCGTATTTTACTTGGCTCTTATACTCTCAGCTCAACAGCCATCGATAACTACTTCATTAAAGCACAGAAGGTACGCCGTTTGGTTCAGCGAGACTTCGATCGCATCTTCAAAGCTCCCAACGAATTTCGTCCAGCTCAGCAGTTCGACATTACCGACCTTCATGAATCGATTCCACTGCATGATAAACTGGGCCCAGCTCAAGTAGATTTTATAATTTGTCCAACCGCGCCAACCGCTCCTCCACTCATCAAGGATTTAGAGAGACAGACCTCTATCGACTCTTATATGAATGATGTTTTCACAGTCCCAGCAAGCTTAGCAGGCCTTCCCGCGATCAGCATTCCATTTGGTGCCAAGAATCCCTGCTCCACAATCGGTATTCAAATTATCGGTCAATTCGGGAGTGATTTCAGAATTCTCGATCTCGCAGAGCAGTTAGAACGTATCTGGCATCAAATTCGCTGCAAAACTTCTCCATCTCGACCTCGTTCAATAAGAACAAGAAGTAGAGATCGCTTCAGGCTAAGGTACCACTCAGTTGGTTTGTCGGTCAGAAATCATTTTGTTGGCGGGAACGAACTAGAAGCCGAAAGTGAAGGTTTAAGGCTCAGAGACCAGAAGATTATCAATATGAACTTGGATGCTTGGGAGATACTAATGGAAAAGACCGCCGAGACATGGAAGAAGGATTCTGAAATCGAAGCAGTCGAAACAGGGAGGATGTCAAAGGAGAAACTTGATTCCTCCCCTCCGCCAAAGACAACTTTCGGAAAGGAAAATTGAATATGCGTGCAGTTTGAGCAAAATCGCAACGAGGCACGGTATTTCGTTATTGCAACAAATGGCGCACAGATGATAGCCGCTTGATCGAGAAGACATCAACTCAGTCATCGAGACCTAAAGAGATAATGATCCTTTAGCGGGGCGGAGTACACTTTACGCTTGGTTGTGTGCAATTTCAGATGGCGTTGAGGTCTTTGGAAGACAGTCTCGCGAAGAAATGGTCTGGTGCATGAGGTGTAAACAACTGCCGCTCGGAGTGGAAGAAGTAGGGCTACGCCGACTCAAACGGAGATACTACTAGGACGGATGGGCATTGTGTCCACTATGATGGCAATGTAGATTATAGCTAAGCTGTGTTGTTAGATGTAAACATAATAATAGAATGTTTGAAAGATACAATAATGTATTTGACCTTTATCTCGTCTCAAGCTCGCTTGACATAGGGGTAATGAAATATGAACTTCAACATGCCCAATACGCTCAATACAATTGATGGCGTGTATCAAGCAAGGAAGGTTACCATGTTACCAATGATAAAGCTATAGTGTGAATCAGTATCGTTTCCAGCTACACCACCTGACCTCGTGATGAAAAAAATAATCACGTGGGGTGGTAGGCACCCATAGCGGGGCAAGGCTGTCGAATAACAAAGCTAGGTACCTAAGTCATGCTCTTCCATCAACATCCAAGACACTGCGTCACATCACAAGTACCCTCGTTTCTTCTCCTGCAACTCTCTCTCTTTCTTTCTTCTTCATCAAACATTTTCAACCTCGACCTCGAACTTGACCTCGAGGCAACCAATACCAACCTTTGAACTTGAAACTTGACGCAACCCCACTATCTATTGGGACAAAGCAAGGAAGATGAATTTCGTCCATAGCGCGCTCGATCGCATCCGCGAGTTCGCCCCCGTATCAAGCACATCAACTTTCCGGAATAACGGGCAGATCACACCTGAAGAATTTGTCGCAGCTGGAGATTACTTGGTTTATAAGTTCCCTACCTGGTCTTGGGCTGATGCATCTCCCCCATCGAAGCGCCTTTCTTACCTTCCTGAAGGGAAGCAGTTCCTAGTAACCAGAGGTGTTCCATGTCATAGGCGACTTGATGATAATTTTGCGGGAGATGCAGGCACAGATGAGACTGTCGTAGGAGATGGGGAGCTAAAAGGTGGGGAGGCTGGAGATGATGAAGATGGGTGGTTAAGGACGGGCGGATTAGGCGCAAGTGGAGTAAAACGCTTGGCAGATGTGAGGACTGTGAATGAGGCGGGAGAGATGGGAGAGCGAGAGGTAGATATGGAAGAGGAAGATATTCCGGATATGGAGGACGAGGAGGATGACGAAGAAGCCATCATCAGAGATCCAAAAGCCGACGGCGCAGACTCGTAAGTCTTTAAGTTCGAGATTAGAAACATACTAACTGGCATAGTTCCCGTCGAACATATACCGTCTATATTGCTTATGCTCCTTATTACCGTACTCCACGACTCTATCTCTCAGGGTATCTCGCCAACTCACAACCACTGCCTCCGCAGCTCATGATGGAAGACATTGTAGGGGATTACAAAGATAAGACAGTAACGATCGAAGACTTCCCATATTTTGGCAACAATATCAAGATGGCTTCTATACACCCTTGCAAGCATGCCTCAGTTATGAAGACACTCTTGGATCGTGCTGATGCAGCGCTCAAAATCCGAAGAGAGAAACTCAAAGCAGGAAAGATTGCACCGGGAGCTAAGGATGCTGGTATGGAAGGTTTGGTGGATGATTTCAGCAAGACTACATTGAGCGAACAGGACAAGAAAGCTATACTAGAAGGCGCAAAAGTTGGTGGGAATGGAAACGATGAGTGGGAGGTTCTACAACATGATGCTGAAACCCAGGATGAAGAAGTCGCCATTCGGGTGGATCAATATTTGGTGGTATTCTTAAAGGTAAGTCACTCGAGCAACTTCTTTGGCTTTGCTGACAGATATTATCAGTTCATGGCTAGTGTTACGCCTGGAATTGAGCATGACTTTACTATGGGAGTCTAACTTCCCGGTAGCTTGGTGCTTGCTGATTTTCAAGATTGCAACTTGGTTATAGGAATGGCGTTGGTGGCGTTGGAGGGCATACTCCGTACTTTTCATCCTGTGATGGCAGGCAGTAGACCAAACACCTTTCAATAAGACAATAATCTGGAAGGCAGTATTAGTTTCAATCGAGAATCTCGCTTCTGTGATGATCATTTTGGCTTCTGCGTAAATGGGAAAGGTCTCGTGCGTTAAAGACTGAACCAGTTATAAGCTAAGTGATCTTCTCAGCCGTCAGTGAAAGTCAAAGCACTAAGCTTCAAGAAGTTCCTCTCGCTTTAGACTATCTACCCATGATAATCTTAGAGAGAAGGATATAAATCTTTGAATTTCCTGAGCCTGCATAATTGCTTCCATTTCCCTTTATGAACATCTAATGGTAAAAATAATTGCATTCATAGTCATCCTGTCTCTTTGCAAAAAGCTATTGCTGCCTATAAAACACCTTATCCTAAAATAAAATTGATATATTAACTGATGATGCGAGCACATCAATGATGCGATTCTTAAGAGTAGCATATCTTTTTTGTAAATAAAGCTGTTGAAGGAAGAAGTTGAGAGCGTTGGAGTTCGGTATCAACACCCCTGCCAGCCTTTTAACCAAAGAGGTTAGCCGTAAGCTCACCCGGAATTAGCTCGCATCCCAACGCCGTTCGTAGGAATTTCTTTGAC
Organism: Arachnopeziza araneosa; assembly: GCA_003988855.1. NCBI lineage: Eukaryota > Fungi > Ascomycota > Leotiomycetes > Helotiales > Arachnopezizaceae > Arachnopeziza > Arachnopeziza araneosa. Next base: position 163,143 of record QYAI01000026.1, read on the forward strand.
AGCTTCAAGAAACCACGATATTCCTTCAATTCGTGTCTCCTCATCTCACCAGCTGCGGCACATCACAATCATGTCGCGACTTTTACGCCCAGCTTCTCGATTCCTCTCTTCCAAGCCCTCAACAGCACGAAGTGCCTTCCAATCATTTCCCCGAGTCCCAGCGATATCACAGAGCAGAGGATATGCGAAAGAGAGCGGCGTGAAGGATTACACAGTTCGAGATGCTTTGAATGAAGCTCTTGCAGAGGAGCTGGAGCTCAATCCGAAAGTTTTCGTTCTGGGCGAGGAAGTGGCTCAATATAATGGTGCATACAAAGTTACCAAGGGCTTACTAGATCGATTTGGCGACAAGAGGGTCATTGATAGTCCTATCACCGAATCGGGATTCTGCGGTCTTACAGTAGGAGCTGCATTGGCTGGTTTACATCCTGTGGTGAGTATCTTATTGCAAGATTGATACTTCAATTGCTGAAGTGAGACGATAGTGCGAATTTATGACTTTCAACTTTGCCATGCAAGCCATCGATCAAATTGTCAACTCAGCCGCCAAAACCCACTACATGTCTGGTGGTATCCAGCCCTGTAATATCACCTTCCGTGGTCCCAACGGATTCGCTGCTGGTGTCGCAGCTCAGCACTCTCAAGATTATTCCGCCTGGTACGGTTCCATCCCCGGTCTCAAAGTTGTAACTCCGTGGTCTGCCGAAGATGCAAAGGGTCTTCTCAAAGCTGCTATTCGCGATCCCAATCCGGTCTGCGTCCTTGAAAACGAATTGCTTTATGGCCAAGTGTTCCCAATGTCGGAGGCAGCACAAAAGGACGATTTCGTCATCCCCTTCGGCAAAGCCAAGATTGAGCGTGCAGGAAAGGATCTTACAATTGTTACCCTCTCTCGTTGTGTTGGACAATCTCTTATTGCTGCCGAAGCATTAAGCAAGAAATACGGTGTGGAAGTTGAAGTTATCAACCTCCGTTCTATCAAACCCCTCGATGTCGAGAGCATCGTGAAATCCGTTAAGAAGACCCACAGACTTCTAGCTGTCGAGTCAGGTTTCCCAGCATTTGGTGTTGGATCTGAGATTCTAGCCCTGACAATGGAGTATGCTTTCGATTACCTTGATGCACCGGCTCAAAGAATCACTGGTGCAGAAGTGCCAACTCCATATGCGTTGAAGTTGGAGCAGATGAGTTTCCCGGATGAAAATTTGATCGAGGCTTATGCCAAGAAGATGTTGAGAGTTTAGATAAAGTGGGATGGGTGAGACGATAGACAGAAGGGAAAGTTGTTATGATGCAGTGTATTTGTAGCAGGGCAGCTTTGTTACATAGTCGCTAAAGGATACCTACGGGAAAAGCTTACACTTCTTGTCATTAATATTAAGTGCCAAGCTGATTGGTATATCATTCAGCGAGTGGAAAGGACAGTACAACCCACTGCTCTTTTCCGACTTTTCAAGTCCTCTGACAGATCTAAATCTACTCCAAACCCATGACTAGTGTCGGCGTTATCCTACAGACCGTCCGTCAGATTCCTGAATCTTTCGAGTTATTTACAATTAGATTCTTCTTAATTCTCTCGACCTCATCTGCTGTCAACCCACACTGGTTTCTCACATAGCCCTCCGCACCACCATATTTCTCTCTAATCAATTTTAGCGTTTCTAGCATACTCTCTTTCCTACAAGCTCTCATTAGCACTCTTTCCTATTTTTCCATATTCTTCAAATAAAACAAACACCATTCAACTCACCTCGACCCTACCATCCTCCAAGCACCCTCTCTATTCCCTTTTAAAGCAGGATCAGCAACCAAATGCTCTACAATCGCCTCCTTCCACTCCTTACTCAACCCTAACTCCGTCAACTCATATTCACTCCCAACAGCCTCATCATCCACTCCACACAAGCTAAGAATCAATGCACACAAAACCCCCGTCCTATCTTTTCCTACTGTACAATGCACTATGAACGGGTTTTCGGGTTCATTTGCTAAATGCAGAAAGATTGTCCTATAGGCGAATGAACCAGCATTTAAGATATCTGTATATGCTTTTACAAATCCCTATTCATATTTATTCAGCTTAATAATTCTAAGAATGATATAATCTAAGAGGGAGAAAGAACACACCTCAGTTGAAGCACTGGCATAGTCAGCATACCTTTGAGCAATCCCCTCAGGAGAATAATCCTCCTCTTTAAACACTGGGGTAAAAATCCGTTGACATCCCTCCCATTCGACAGGTGATCCCCTTCCCGCAGCTTCTGAACGCCGTATCTCGGGTAAAGATCGGAGATCATACACGCGCGTTATTCCGAGGGACTGTAAGATGCTGATTCCAGCGGCAGTGACCCGTGATGGGTCTCCGCACCGGTAGATTAATGAGGGGCGGAGGGAGATACTGGTATTCCCTCCTAAATCGCGGAAATTGGGGATTCCGGGAATGAGGAGGAAGGGGGGCGAGAGAAGAGAGGAGGATGAGGAAAGAATAGACATTTTTGGAATATTAGTGTAGGAGAGAGGGAAGGGAGAGGAGGAGGGTGGAAGGCTGACGAGGCTGGGATACAGAGGTCGATGTTTGTCAGCATGCGAGGCGAGATTTCATCTTCTCTCCTTTCTGTAACAAAACATGAGACTTTCAAAACAAACTCAACCGAAAAAGATATCAAATCCACCGTCTTGAAAAAAATAAGATCAGATCCACGTAACACTTACTATACCGACATCAAATAAAACTAGATGAGCTCACCTGCCACCCTAACGCCACCCACCTCTTCATTTTCACACATAAACACCAGTACAGTAGTAACAATGCCGTACATCTCATCGCCTCCTTCTTCAACCGACACGCAACTCATGCCCCCACCTTCGTCCCGAATACCCACACATATTCGGATTAAAAACAGGCGAAAACTGTACCTAGATGCTCATCCTGATTATTTTAAATCTCCCGATCTGGAACTAGCTGGTAAGTCTTCTGCTCCCCTCCTCATCTTTTCCTTTTTCTTTCCTCCCCTCTCTACTATTCATGATAATTAAAGAAAGGCGTCTAATCAACGGTATTAGATCCCCTCCTGTACGACACATGCATCCGGAAATTCCAATCCTCAGCAGAGCGGGAAGCAGATGGTAGGAAGAAAGGCTACTCCGGTGTCTTGGAGGCTGATCTCTGGCGGAGTGAAGCAAAAATCACCGCCCTCCAGAATGCCACGGCTGCAACGTCGCTCACCACCTCATCTCCTTCTCATCCTAGCCAATCAGACACTGCTCTCCCCTACGTAACTCCTCCGCGTGATTCATCCGGGCGGTTTTTACAGGAAGAGGAAGAGCCGAAGACGAAAGAAGAAGGATGGGAGAGGTGGCGGTATGTTATGACGCTTAGGTTTTTGAAAGGTGAGGATCAAGATTTTGAGTATGATGGAGTGGATGGGAGTGAGGAGTGGGATTGGGTGGAACGGAGGGAGAGGGAGGAGGAATGGTTTGATGAGGAGGAGGCGGACGAGGTTCGTGGTAGTGGGGTACAAGATTTTTGAGGGAATTTAAAGGATAGAATTGGGAATGTCCAGACTTGGTATAAGGTAATAGACGAAGATGATGAGCGTTTATGAGATTATGTATTGAATCAGGATGTAGGCCAAATAGGACTACTCCACGCCTTTCCTGCAGCAATCAGAGATGTATCTAATCCCCTCTCTCCTTGACTGATATATAATACTTTAGTATAGGATGACAGACTAGAATAGATAACTTTCGTCCCTCCAGGGATGAACACAACATCTCCAGTGATCAAACTAACCGTCTCACTCTTATTAGGAAACGTCACCAGCAGATTCCCCTTCAAAGCCTGGAATGCCGCATGGCCTGGATAGCTGATTGGTGTACCATTGACAACCCCCATAGCGATAGTTGAGATGTTGAAATTGCCCCCGGACTGCAAGGGGCTGACGAGCGCTTGAATGACTTTATAGCCATTGACAGAGTTTAAGTATTTGGGTCCGTAGTTGGCGGCTACCATATAAGATGTTGTAGCATTGGAAGCCAGCGGGTTGGGACTGTTATGCCAAGTTGTGTTTGTGGGGACGGGACTGGGCTCAAATTGGAATTGGGCGTAGACATCGAAGGATTCAAGAGTGGCGATAACAGCTGCGGGTGGTGTGCCAGTGTTTGCATTGATGGAGGGATCATAGGGGGTTATTACGGTGCTGCCGGTAAAATTCGTGGAAGATAGGGCGTAGAAGAGTTTTCTGGGTTGGTTAGAGGATGAAATTCAGTAAGGGAGGCTAAGTGACATACTCGAAGCCGCCAGGTTGTATGATTCCAGTCATCTCTGTGTCATCATCCATAATTTGGAAAGTGTGAGTGTAGTTTTATGGGACTGCTCCAAAATCTCCAGGAGTGAGGATTTGCGTCTCTTCAATCTCATCTTTCTCCGCCCATAGTTGGAACCGGCCACGAGAGCTGAAGAAGTTCTCGTAATGTACTTCATGGAGGTGAGGTAGCACTCCCAGTTCTGTCGATCCAGGAGCATAAGTACTGATGAGGATAAAGGCATTATCTGAAGATGGGCCGGTGACTGGAAACCGGAAGAATTGCTGGCCTACGATACACCCATCTGCGTCGAGATGTTTGATAGCGTAAGGACGGACATAATTTGGAACAGAACTAACCCAGATCAAAGAACCAACAGATCTGGCCGCGGTGATGCGCTGGAAAGAAGCCCCACTTGTCAAGCTGGCAGCGACAAGACCTGCAGCAATCCAGTTGTAAAACATGATTAAAACGAATGGAGTATAACTGACAAAACCGAGTCAAACTAAAGTCTGAAAAGAAGATAGATATACAGAGGGAAATTTGTCTGCTTTAGTGATTGTTACATCAACATAGAACTTACCCAGCAAGGGGTTTTTGTCATCCCAAGTGGTAGGACATAACACGAAATATAATGCTTGCTACCAAATGTGGACGGATCTTGGTGAATGGGAAGCAGGCCATTTGGGAAGTTGCATCCTCGGTACCGTTCTCACCTCGAATCGAATCACTTTCCTGGTAAACGAGGATGATCGACAAATAAGTTGACTTAAAATGCCGCGTAAAAGTACTAGATATCTGAGGAATCCATAGGAGACTACGGGGAAGAGGAGCTAGAACAAGGAAATCCGAAACGGTGGACCTTCAAGATTAAAACCCCAACTGAACACAAAACAAATGTACTTTTCATCTTCTAAGATCCCAAACAATGTTGAACTTAGTCAAAAGCAGAAACTTTTGCCAGTCAGACATGGCTTGTACGGAAAATCCCAGATGACATGTCCACTTATATCAAGGGTACCTAGATTGCGCTTCCGGACCAAACGCTTGATAGGTCATCCCAAACAAAAAGTCATTCAGCGGATCTCTGGTAGTAATGAACCGAATATATTGAAGGTTGAATTAAATAATTGACGGCGTCTAAATGAGAAACGAATTGACCGCAAGGGTTGTGCATTCTTGATCGCATGTCGGTTACCAATATTAAAAGAGAATCCAAACTTAGGTAAAGGATGAGCCTGTTTGAGGCTCAGCGTGCATCTTGAGTTCAATGATCTTTGAAGGAGTGAGAGGACTTCTCGCTGCTTGGCGAAAGCGTTGACTCCTAAAGATAATGTAAGAACTCAAGATTTGTGTGTAAAATGCTGAAGAAATGTTTCCGATGAGACGGGAATAGGTGGTAAAGATACCACGTGATGTCACGCTAAAGCGCTTTGGCTTCGAGGTTCGAAATTTCCTAAGCTCCATACCTATTCCCTTCTCAAATGTGCAAACCACCTTTCCATGCATGAATTGCTATTCCTTTGACCTCAATTAATAGCATTCATCATGAGTCAAATATTACGACCTCCTTCTAATTTCCCATGCGCTTCATGTGTGAAGCAGCTGGGTAAAATTCAGTCAACGCGATCCTTTTCGTCGACAAATCCTCAACAAATGCGCGGAAGACAATCGCAACACAGAAAGCGGTTTCACGGCTGGATAGATAGAAGAGGGGAAGATCTCAGACTGCCTCGAAAGCAAAACACGAATTACTTGGGGGGGTACACTTCGGATGGGAAAATACGTCGACAAATCGAAGCACGAACTGAGTTGGACGAGGAAGAAGAAAAGTTGAGAGGTCAACTAGCAAAAAATCCAGACAATGTGAAGCTGCAGAACAAGCTCATAGCTTTTGAGGATACGAAGAACGATAAATTGACTAAAATACCCAAAGCGAAACCGGGACCTGATATGGTCGTTTTCCCCACCAATCCAGATTTTGTGAGCGAACCTGTACTTCCAATCTTGATGAAGAATGAAATCTACAACGATGTCAAATCTGGAAAGACGATTCGAGAGACGAGTGTGAGATTTGGCGTCGAAATGAGTCGTGTTGCAGCAGTTTATAGGCTGCAGGAGGTGGAGAAGGAATGGCGAAGACAGGTAAGTGCTTATACGTTTTTCCTTAACTTCCGACTTTATGATGATATTATAAAAATCGATTAGTCTTTAAGACAACCACATGGTTACAAAATATAGCATGCGAGCCTCTCTGATCAAGTCCTTGACACCACATCATTTATGATAAGTTCTTGTTCGATATTTTACTAACAGAACATTTAGGGAAGGCAACCATTATACCAATTTGCTGAAACTGTGATGGATATGTTACCGCAATCTCAGATGCCTCTCGATCAGAAGACCATCAAAGAGATAGTAACCAAAAAGAAGAAGAATGGCGACCCTATCCCCAAGGAAATATATGACATACTTCCACACGAAAGCATCAATGATCTTCCAGTCCATCCCCATACCGGGCAACAGATTTTCCTTCCAACATCTGAATCGCGCCACTTCACTCGAGCTGATGCAGCCAACGCTTTCAATGAGCGTTTACTCCCTGCGGACAAACGAGTCCCACATCCAGAACTAGCAAAAATGCATAGAGATAAGCTGGATGGACTGACGGAATTTGAGATCAATGAAAATGCTAGACAAAGGAGAGAAATTGAGCTTCAGGCCGAGAAAGACCATTACCGGAGACTGCGAAAGGAAGAGTCTAAGAACGTGAAGAAGGTAGTGAAGAATAATACCGTCTTCAGATTCCAAGAAATCTCGGCTGAGGCTGCAGGCGCGGATGGTCGAGGAATCGATGGTGTGGGATGGAGGTACGGAGTGCCTTTAATGGATAGAGCGAAAGGGAATGTGAAGATTCCAAGCGCGGTGGATCGACCTTCTCATCAACGACAAGTAGATTATGGCCACTAGGAGGGAAAGCTAACTTCTGAGATGGAGATGGATTGTACTTTATGTAAGAATGATGTTAGACCAGCCTTTGTACAATACAAATATAGTTGGGAGGCACATTCGCATCCGATTAGCGCGTTGAATCTTGATAAATCTCAAGTGACTCTCAAAACTCAAGTCCAGGAAGGAGAAAGTTTAATGAAGCCACACATTCTAGAAAGTTCTCACACTCTGGATTGCATAGGAAACTCTACAAAACCATCAAGCCATCATCCAGGCAGAGAAGTTTATCACGTGGCTGCTCAAATGGCCGCCAATCGAAAGGATTTCCGCTTAAGCACATGGACGCTAGCGGATTTCCAGCCTCGCGTCAGATTTTAAATACTCGGCCGTGTCCACTGAACAAAGTCGCGAACAATGCAAGGCTGCCCAGCTCTGATACCAAATCTTCAAAAACAACTCACCCTAACTCTGCGCCCTATTTGTTTCGTTGTCGTTGTTCCAAGATCCTGGCTCTTTGATAACAGCGACGAAAAGACATAAAACAAGATTTCAACATGTCGGATCGGGAATTTGCTGGTGAGTTCCATTCTTCTACTCTGCTGGCTTAGTTTTGGGTGTGACGCGCCAACCCTTTCGCTTTATGTTTTTTCGTTCGGCAAATGGTGGTTATCAGAGACGCTTGGGAAGACTTCCAGTAGTTCTTGGAAGAGATGAAAGCGGTAGATGCGTCGTTGCTTCCTTCGCCCCGGCCACAACATCGATAGTCCTTGGCATTATTCCTGGAGCAACTCTGTGCCCTGCACGACATGATTGTCAAAGCCGGAGCAGACTTTATACAACTAAACTTCGGGCGGCTGGCTGTTATTACATTGTTACAACATGCAGTCGTTCTATCATACTTTCCTCAAAAGTATTACTTCGAGGTGTCTTTTCACCAATAGCTACTTTTAACGACCTGGAGGCAACCTCAACAGCTTTGACCTTGAGTCTGGAAGCTTCATATAGGCGACATTCTTGCTTGCTTCATCTCAACCACAAACCAGGTCAAATTATATGAATTCGAGAATCATGTCTTGTAACCTTCTTCGTCAACCATCCCCGCCAGAGTTTGAGGCCCATTCCACAGGCAATTGTCAGACTGTTTCTTGTCCATACTGCCACGGTTCTAGATACACAGAGTGTCAGCCATCAGAACGCTCTAGCTCAACACCTTGTCTCACACTTCTCCAGCCAGGTGATCCATACTTGGAATGTGAAGATTGTATCAGCAAAACGTACGGTTTAGATATGACTGAGCACAAGAGACCTACAAGTCTGTGCTTTGATAGGCTTGCTACCAACCAGCAGGCTCCAGAACGTGTCGACGCCCCTTATTCGCCACCAGCCACAGGTTGGAGTCTGATTGCAAGCGACGATCAACACTTTCAAGAACCGCGAAGCACAGGTTGGACTTCAACTTTAGACAATGGAATTCCCAGTCGAGTTTTGCAGGCTCCAAGCTGTTCTCCAACATCGAACGATGCTAGGTCGGGTCGCCTTCTACCGGCTCCTGGTCGGTCATCATTCCCAGAGTATTATGGTGTTTTCCAAGCATATCGAGATGCTCTGCAACGAGGCGAAAGATTAGAACAACTTAGGGCTCGTTTTGAGGCATGCCTTGTTTCTGAGCATCACCACCCACCTCAACTCAGGTTGGGTCACTCTCTTAAGGGAGCTTCCATGTGCCCTATTTGCAAAACGCAATCAATAACCATCTCTCAAGATGGGGTACTCAAGAAATTTCCATCCCCTCCGTTGACTAGTGGATCCTCCCAGATTTAAGGTCCAAAAATGCTTTCCACCGCTCAATTTCCATGTACCAGCATTAGTGCTTCAACAAAAATGCCGTGTAATATGGCCTTTGAAACGCTGTATGACCTACGATTGCATCAGAAAAGCAGCCACTATTCTGAAGAAAATCACATACACATGTCATTTGTGTCCAAAATACTACAGCAAAGACAATACTTTTACTCGCCACTTGCTAAAAGACCATTGGCTACATCGGAACGAGAGCCAATCTCAGAGCCAAACTCGACTGCACAAGGAATCCGCATAGATTTCTTCGATTGCTACATACTGAATTTTTCCATTTCTAGCATGTTGACGTCTACTGTGTTCATAACCAAGAGTATGTAACTAATTTAATTTTCTAGGCAATGATGACCTATCGTTACCAAAAGGTGAGAACTCTTCTCTTAAATTTGAAATTGTATTGTTCTTGAGGACTGTGGGACTACTCCTCATATCGCATCTGCGGTTGGGCTTCATATCTCGAGACCTCTTATCGAAGTGGTCTCGGTAAAAATCCTCAAATCGCGCCTTCTGCATTCACCTTCAACTACCACGGAGGTGTTTGAGTATTCACGCCAAATAATTTTCATGAATCATACACGATAAAGCCATGGCCAACTACATCAGATATCCCTGGCAGCGACCTCCCTCTCCTATTATGGCACCTCGTCGTCCACATGCAGAGATTGTTAGAGAAGCTGCTAACGTCCATCTTCCAACAGCTACCGTCCAAAAGATTGTTACTGAGATCCTTCCGCCATCCTCCGGTATTGGCTTCACGAAAGATGCGCGAGACCTCCTAATTGAATGCTGTGTCGAGTTCATCACACTCATCTCTTCCGAGGCGAACGAGATCAGCGAGAAGGAGAGCAAGAAGACTATTGCATGTGAGCATATCACGAGGGCTTTGGAGCAATTAGGGTTCGGTGACTATGTACCGGAGATCTTGGAGGTCGCATCAGAGCACAAAGAGCAGTTGAAGGCAAGTTTCATTAACACTTCTTTGCATCAAATCTAACTATCATAGGGCCGGGAAAAGAAAGCCAACAAGCTCGAACAAAGCGGTCTGTCTACCGACGAACTTCTCAGAATGCAGGAAGAAGCATTTAGGGATGCGGCTCAGAGACACGGTTGATGCTTTCTCTGCATATCTCGTTTCCTCTATTGGCTTTCTGCATGGTTTACGGGTCGCCCTTTTCTTTGATGCATAGCTAGGTAGCTGGCGTTCTTGATTTTCTACTCGGATTTCTGAGTAGGACATGAGGGGGAAGGAATTGACCTTGTGGATAGACAGCATATCAAATCAAGCGATGTTACTACATGACCTGTATTCATGTTGTTCTTGCAACATACCTGACTATCTGATTGATTGCCGTTGATATCAAGTACTGCGTAGATTTTTGTCTATATCTGTCTTACTTGAAAAAGTATACGAATATGCAATTCGTACCTGACCATATCTAAGCAGATTGTTCCTGTGCCTCGAGGCTACGTCTCGAAGCGAGTAAATTAATCACACTAAAACAAGCGAGCCAGAGTTACTCTTTGTTAATACTAACAAGCATTTACAGATGTATTGGTTCTATCGAATAGATAGGCGTAAAGTTCGTATGTTTTACTAGGTGTGCTCTTGAAATACCGATGTTTGAAGCCGTTTGTCCATCTCTGTGTGAAAGAACGAAGTTTAACAGGATGGTCTCTTAGGTTTAGGTTGGTACTCTCTAAATGAATAATTTGTTGAGAAAGAGAGAGGGTTTGAGGTTTGTTATGTGCATTGATTATACGGAGCAGTCTTAGCCTCTTATTCCAATTCTAGTAGCCATATCAACCATCTCCCTTCAATTCCGAGCCCTCCCACCACAGCTCCAGCTACGAATCAGCCACTCCCGTCGCTGCCGCAGTCGCACACGTCCCCGTCACACTCGGAACAGCATTCACGCCCTCCCCAATAGCTACCAAATTCGTCCCACAATTCGCCGCAGGGGCGAGATGTAAATTCGCATTATCTTGATCGTAGACCACGTACGCACTTCTCAGGAACGTATCCCCAAGAACATATGTCGGATCGCCATCTGCTGTCTCCATGACACCCAAGGCACACAGATTCACGTCTGCTACCCAGATGAATTGGTGATAGGGAACGGAAATGGTGGTTTTGCCGAAACGGAAATCTACACTTCCAGTAAGATTTCGGGAGGAACAGGGGACGGTATATTGTCCTGAGCCCACGGACGTTGCACCTGGAAAGAGGGAGACAATGGGTCGGACAATAGAAGAGGGGAGCTGGGAGAGAGTGCCACCAGAGTCTAGAAAGACAGGTTGTGTCTTGTTGAAGATGATGGTTGGTTTGGGTTTGGTGAGGTTGGAGGGGGTAGTGATACCAACAGCGTCCATGTTAATCCAGTAGCGAGGATACCCATCTGGAGCAGCCGACGGTTTAATAATTGGGACTTTTTCCAGAGCACCTATGAATTTCTTGGTGTCAATTCCACCGAATATTATGGAGCCGGAATCAGTATCGATGCTTCCAAGATCGAGGGAGAAGGCTCGCGATTGTGTGGCGTTTTCCGCAGCAAGAGTGTCAATGATATTGGGATAAGTAGTTCCAGCATTGATGGTACCCCAGCCAATACCCATTAGACCGGTATCGATATTAGCGGTTGCGGTAGCCACGCCGAATTGCTGACCGGTGATTTTGGCCGCTGTGATATAATTTAGCTTTCTATTCTTATTCTCATAATAAGGAAATTCATACAACCAAGCGTCACGGTATCAGTGTAGAAATCCCCATATGCAGAACCAGATCCATAGGAGATATCTAACTTTGATCCCAGCAATTTGGCCGTCGTTGAATTATTGGGTGTGTAGCGTGGGAAGGCAGAGCATGTTGTTGGACGCTGGCCACTAGAGCAGGTTGGGTTGACCCATGTATCCGAACTACCAGTATCGAGAATGCAGGTCACCTTCTGAGGAGGTGTGCCTATGGCGACTGAAATGTGTTAGCTGTGACCATGAAATCTGAGGGGAAGGTGTACTGTGAATCAGATACTCTAGCCCATTCCCATCGTCGAATAGAGGAGTCGAAATCTGCCTCTTAGTACTCTTGGAGGTTGTCTTAAAGAGAGGTTTATGAGTTGTGGGCTGGAATAGTTAGCTAAGTTATTCATCTAGTCTCGAGCTGCCTTTAGATATTATTGAATGAGTTCCGCGAGTCTTTCTCGTGCTCAAAAGAACTGCTTTGAAGGAATCCAGCGTGAATGAGGTGAGAGATTTGCGTACCACAGCTGTAATTGGCAGCTTTATAATTTGATCAGTTGCAAGTATATCTCGTGCAGGAAGCGCAGTTGAAATGGATGGCGCCACCAATGCACCGAGAAGGAGAGAGGTAACCCTAGAATGAGTTAGCATTTTTAGGAGATAGGTGTAAGTATGTTTGATGGTTGAGAATAAAGGCTCAATCTTTCAGAAACTGGAGAATCCTCTGGTGCGTGGGACTCGCGACTTCCTTGTTTGCCAGCGCCGTCCCTCCAATAGAGCGCATCTCAATGCAAGACTGAGAGCTCAATCCCATCTCCTCAAGATTCGAAGAATTATTCCACTTACGAGATTCTCGCCATATTTCATTCAACTGAAAAATCACTCTCAGTCCCCAAAACGCAACTCCCAAAGAGTCGAACAAGACCCTCGACATTCTGTCCACACGGCGGGGACTTTATATGTAATTTCAACTCCATATCCGTTTATATATCCCCTAACAATATTGATTGCGATTCAATTAACCTAATCGACACGTTCTAGAACACATGTCGCTAACCGTAGAGTACTTAATCTGTCCGTCCTTTTTGTTTCAAGTGCACGGAGAATTGATAAGATTATACATACTGTATTTGGTATTGATTTGATTGCTGTATCCGGATAAACGGGCGGTAGTACAGTCAACTACCGTGTTCCAATCATTTTGGCCTTGTGGCTTGGAGAGGGAGGTGTGCCTAAATAGGGTTTATGCATACGAGGGTATTGCCCTGGAGGTTGGATTGCCATTTTGGAACGAAAGAGAGATTGACTTGATGGAAACATGTGGCTTATTTGTCGTTCGCCATAAGCGAAGAGCCTGCTGGCGAAATGAAACTTTGTGCGACTCCCTGCTCTACACTTGGCGTAGGTATGTTTGACGTATTTAGGCTTTGAGTGTAGGCCCATGTGATACAAAATGAAGCCGCTACCTAGGTAGTGTCCATATTGTTGAGTGTTCGGCAGAGATGCTGGTTTTGGCGCCGCATTTCATGCTTTGATAGTTTTGTTTCCAAACTCGGACATCGAGAGACAATAAGATGCTTGCTATAACGGGTAAAAAAAAATGGCACTTGCCATGGGTAGCAAAGTTAGGAGTATCTGCTAAGAAGAGGAGGTAGGTTCCAAAGGAGACTTTGAGTCGTTCACCTGTTTTCATCATTGTCAACGCATATGATTGTCTCGAACATCCACTCAGGTATCTCCATATACGAATACACCTTTTCCGGCTCTAAACCCCTGGAGCGTCCCTTGAATAGCCTCCTTCAGGGTTGATTCTTCCGTTCCCCAGTCCCATCTCAACTCCTGAACAGGAATATCCTTGAAAGAGCCGTTTCTTGTCATCTCCAAAATCGCATCCACTGTCCTCTTCTTCTCGTCAGGATGTTTATCACTCCAAGTGCTGACCCAAAATCCCCTGAATTTGATATCATCGAAAATCAGTCTGCCAGTAGGTAGTCCGAGAGGTTGCCGCGACATTCCACCATATGTAACTAATGTTGCTTCCTTGGAAAGGTACTTTACCAGCGCGGCGGTAGGTTTTCCACCAACGCAATTTAATCCCACCTGGATAGAATCTTTTCCCTGGTTTGTCCAATCTTTGACTTTTTCTCTGAAGCTTCGGTCCATTAATTCGTTCTCGGTGACAACCTGCGTAGCTCCCAATCCCCGCAGCTCGTTCTTCATTGCCTCTGTTGCAGCCTCATCAGGACGATCACGGATCACATTTATCGACTTCAAACCCCATAGCTTTCCCAATTGTATTGCAGCGCGGCCAACACCGCTATTAGCTCCATTCTGAATAAACCAATCTCCGGCTTCGAGGTTTTCGAAATCCTTAAGCATACGATAGGCTGTACAAGGATTCACAGACACAGTACCAACTTGGATTGGTGTCAATCCATTCTTGTCTTCGATCTTTATGATGTTACTCTCTTCAGCTAACGTATGTGTTCTCCATGTTCCAAATCCAGTGTTCTTCATTATCACCCAGTCTCCTTTGGAAACGGACTTTATGCTCGACCCTGTGGAAATCACCTCGAAACAGCCTTCATTACCTGCTACAGCGCTGGGTGAAGATGTACCAAGGAGGGATGTAAATGGGGGTCTAGAAGGATAGACGCCTTGAATTTGGTTTATATCGGCGGGGTTGATTGGGGTTGCAAGAGTACGGAGGAGGAGGGACTTAGGAGGTAAGGAGGGAGAGATGGAGTGCGTGTGAAGACTATGCAGAGAATATTAGCAATCCATCTCATGCCTTCAAAAGAAGGCGAGACGGTAGGGAATACTGACGATAAGACATCTGAAGGCTCTCCATAATTGAAGTACACAAGAGCCTTGGCTTGCGTGTAGCCATAGGGACCGCTCTTATGCCTCCTACACACCAAAGGCGCATTCTGCGGCCTCAATTGTCTGCATAGACAGCTCGCGCTTGTCCTCGCGGCCCGTTGGAATGACATGTTCAACTGTTGGTTAAGTTATGAAGCTGCCGAGGATGTCTTTAGTCGGGAGAACGGTATGACGTCTGGTTGGTGCTCAATTTATGCAAGGGGTTAAGCCACACTGCGGAATTTCCCAAGAAAGCATCCTCTGAGGGAACTTCTCGAACAATTCGATCTTTATCACGATAGTAGATAAGGTCTGCCGCAGGGCTGAGTAGTTAACTGGTTAATTGCCCGTTTACTAGATGGGATTGGTCAACAGATAAATGAGCTACGTAGTAATTGCTCTTTGTCCCAAAAATCTGGGATCTGGGGATTGAAGCTAGGAACTGATAAGTACGCGTGCTGAAGTCGATTTAAATCATTTCGCCTTTTTTCGCAGATAAGAACAAGTCACGGCAACAGACCTAGACGTTTGAATTGCTTTTACTACTAATAGTGACAAAGGAATTTTGAATGACTCCCTCCCTCTCCCCAATTCACAAATACAACCATGAAGGGAATGTCTTGCCTAACAGTTGACAATCTTCCAACCTCGCACTGGTAGAAAGACGAATAGCAATACAAATCTGCAAACCAAGGAACACAGTCAAACGAATGTTGCTGCTCATCCGAGCCGGGTATCTCAATCTCAAACTTAGGGAGCGAAGCTCTTGTCCCCTCAATAACAATTCTCTCCTTCCAACGCGGCGCAGAATCGAAACAACCTATGCCAGCATATGGTGACCATTCCACATCAGCCATTATCGCGTGACAGTATCCAATGCTCGATCCTTCCTCTTCTATTTGATATTCTTGAACAACTCATCTGCTCCCAGGCTACCCTCATCATTCGGGATTTTCGCCTTCAATTGGTTCAATTCGGGCAATTTGGGCGGTGGGGGCGGGACCGAGAGATTCTCTTCTATCACCATGCTTGTCCTCATCCCTCCTCCTCCTAGCCGTCTGAACCAGCTCACACTTCTCTTCTGCGCGACGTGACCGGGAGTGAAGCCCATCGCGCTTTCTGGTCTGCCTACCCTCGCCAGATCCTCCTTCGAAGAATTAGCATTCATTCCATTGACGTAGTTTGCATTGAGCGACCGCTTGCTCAAGAATCGACGAATGCTGCTCGGTCTTTTGGAGCTGGCGGGACTGAGCGGCGCGTTCTCATAGCTTGCGCCATTCACGCCATTCGCCTTGGGAACTGTCGCAGATCCATTGAGCTTTAGCACAGTATTCTCAGCGCCTGTGGTTTTGGAAATTGGGGCCTGCGGTCTTTCTTCAACGGGTGAGGCGAGTGGAGGAGGTATGTCTGTCCCATCTGTGAGCGAGAAGTTCACGGGCTTGATCTGGGGGAGCTGGAAACGTCCATTCGCCTTAGTTGGTGGCATAGTTCCGTGTTTCTGTCGATGGGGCGCAATTGATTCCGGTTCTTGATTCTGCGACTATGGAACTGATGCTCCTTCTGTCAAAGGAGAAGCAGATATCACCAGGGAAGAAATAGTTCTGTAGAGAGAAGGAATTTAGAGTGGCTCGTGCTCCGGTGGCTACCTCTTCGGGACGAGGCTCTCCTGGAGTTTATAGGGAAGAGAAGGACGATGATGGTTGAGGTTGATTCTCGTTGAATTTGTTTCCAAGGAACAGATAAGCGTTACAGACAAATTATAGAGAAGAATGAGCGTGAAAGATATGCTGGTCTCGGGTTCTGTGTCGTTTGGTGGGAGTGAAGCATTCGGCCAATCACCGAAATGGAAGCTTCAACGGCGGCGGGGACCAAGGCTAAATTGAAAACGGTCGAGCAAACAGCGAACAATGCGGTGATCACGCAGATGATCACAGATGATCAGGATAGGTCCGGATGTCAGAACGGCAAAGGATGATGATGAATAGATACCACCCATTCTTTCGGTATCCCTTCAAAAAGTAAGGTTTGTGAGGAAAGAAAAGTCACGTGGATATTGTGAAAAGGGGTAACGTAAGTCTTCGAAAGGAAAGGGGATCCGAAAGCTTGCCCCTGCTCTCCGCAGGACTGTTTGGTGTGAACATACTGATGAATGTATAGCAAGCCTCGAGGCGGATTTCATTCGTACTCCTATTCGAACAATCTGCCTTGTAAAGTCGACCTAACTTTGCATATATCCAGCGAGCAGCGAAATGAGATTTGTCCGCTCAGCAGCAGATATTTGTCCTAGATGACATTTTCTGAGCTTAACAGCTATATATTCTGTAAATATGTCACTATCATTATCTTGCTTTAGATGAAGAGAGATATGATTTGTTGGATTTTGGATCCAACTTAAGAGGCTTTTCAGCCCTCCCAGGCTTTTGCTCTGCTTTTTGCTAGAATCCTCCCCTACCATCCTCGCCTTGCGCGCTTCATCATGGAGCACGACGTTCCTATGGATCGAAACACGAGAGCAATATATTGCGATGTGTGCAAGGCTATGCTTTCCAGAATTGCTGACTCGTCGAGCTATGGAACACCAACATTTGGATCATACCCAACAATAGAGGGATCGCACCACAGAACTGCAAAGAGTCTTTCCATATCGGCTGCTTGGGGCTGTGGTATTTGTGTTCAGTTGAAAGAATCTATTGAGAATGACTTCTGCATAAATAAGTTCCCCATAGAATAGTCTTCAACAGCAAGTGGACTTCCCTGGCTAAGATATACATCTTATCTCATTCTACGCTCTGATCCGACTGACGACTTCTCGCTCCTCTTGAACATTACAAATCAGGCGGACAGAACAATTTTAGGAGTATTCATAGGCACCCAATTGGATACACAACAAGTACCAGACGCACGCGGTCTCTATCACCTGTCGCCTGATAACACAGGCGATGCAGAGGTCCTAGAAAAAAGCTCGTTTATGGATTTCAGATTGCGTATCCGATCACCACTCATGCGAGGAACATGCCCAGCTAGATTACTTCCCACCGCGGCTCCCCTACCTCGATGGGGACCGGGTGCAACTTATTGAGATCAAGGAAGCCATCAACTTTGGTCGGTATGCTACGCTTAGCTATTGCTGGGGAAGAAATCCACGAAATTTAGCGTTGACAATCGACAATATTGATTCCCTTCGAAAAGGCTTCAAAGCCTCACAACTTGCGAAGACATTTCGAGAAGCGATTCAAGTTACTCAATCGCTAGGAATCCAACTACTATGGATTGATGCTCTATCATATTACAGTCAGGTGAAGGTCACGTCGAAGATTGGGAAAAGCACCTTGTTGAAATGGCTGTGATTTATAGAAACTGCATCTTCAACATATCGGTGGATCACGGTGAGAGCGCTGAAGCTGGTTCTTTTATGCCTCGAGATCCGGATAGTATCAGGCCTTGTATTTTTGATGTACCAATCAATCGTACGAATGCATCAACACGCCAAGAGGAACAACATTGTATAGATACATATGGATTCTACAATTCAAAGTTCTTCTTGCGACTCATAAATAAAAACCCATTATTCGTTCGAGGATGGGTCCATCAAGAGCGCTTGCTGTCGCCGAGGGTTCTCCATTTTGGAAAAACGCAATTATTGTGGGAATGTATGGAGCTATTAGCTTGCGAAACTTATCCCATGGGACTCGATCCTATGGCACTCGATCCTATAGGGCTCGATGACTTGCCGTTTTCATTTCGCAGCAGTATATTCGACCAATGGTATAAAATTGTCGAGGCCTACTCATCTAGTTCTGTGACAAAGCCTCAAGACAAAGTAAGCCTTGTTGTTTTCGTATAAAATTGCTTTTCATATCTACCAGAGTCTCGGAGCTCAAAAGCTGCAACCCCTCGATTATTTTCCTTGTCTTGCTCTTAAAATAATCTCGATCTCTTGAGATTTCAACTCAACTTCAGAATTTACGAAGCTGATTCAATGACAGCTGGCAGCAATAGCAGGCATTTTAACACGCGTATCTACTGAACGCGCTGCAAATTACGCTGCAGGATTATTTATGAGTGATATGCCTGAGACTCTTTTATGGAAATACGATGGTGGGCCTTGTGGTAGTATTATAACGCCTTATAGAGCACCGTCGTGGAGCTGGGCATCCCGTGAAGGCGAGATTCGCTTCTTTCGAATCATGAACGAGTTCAAAGGAAAAGGTTTTGCTTGGGTTGATGAAGTTGTACTTGAGTATACCAGCGAAAATAACCCATTTAGCCCACTTTAGGGCAGATTAATGAGAATAACAGCACCAATGATTCGCATAACCTTGCCGGACCGCGAGAATGACATACGAGGGCGGATAGAAGATCTCAAGTTGGATCCACTGGATGCTCGTGACGGTCTGCACGGCCTACCTTCTTTTACTGGCCTAGTTTCCTTTGACGAGTCAAGTCTATTTCAACGCAGATCAGGAGCAAGACTTCCCTTCATTTCGTATGATGCTTATGGGCTCTATGGCTTGATTTTGATGCCCGACCTAAAATCGGTTCAAACGCAGCGTTGGATAAGGACTGGGGTATTTTACATCTCTTCCGAAGCTCAGCGAGATCTCAATTGGATGGATGATATAACACATGGTCTGAAAACTTCCCGAAGACTACAATTGAACTTGTGTAATATATAAATTATTCTTAGTTAAAGTCTAAGTACAATACTATCATTGAACATCTGAACATGGCGAGTATGATAGTTCCATGAGCGGCACTATTGATCAGCCTCCCAATCTGGAGCGACCGAAGAAAGTTCCTTGTGTAAGTGGACAAAGAGCCAGTTTGAAGGTCAATGGAGATACAGGATTGCTAAGCAGTGAGTCCTTGCAGTGACCGGGGAAAGATGTACATCGCAAAGTAAAAATTGGCGGAACTCCACAAGCGTGAAAGTATAGAACGGAAATACAACTAAGTAAACACCCAAATTCAGTCTTTAAATGAGTTCGCTCGGCTAGTAGGTACTGACAATTCAAAATGAAACCGAAATGCGCAATATTTTCTCATCTCGATACAAACAAGCGAGTACTAGTGTAGAAATTATTAATCGCAGATGAAGAGAAGAAAGACGAGAAGACACTAGCTAATGAACGCTTCTAGATATTTCACCTGTAAGCCCTAGCTACTTCCGGAAGCTCAAAAAAAGCTTTTGATTTCGCGGATACCCGCAGCAGGCCGATCGAAATTTTCGCGGGTGACTGAGAGAAGAAGAGACAGTGTAGGAAAAGCTTGGCTCAAAAGTGGGAATGCCTTCATTTTCTCCTCACTCAATGAGTCATGCCGGATTGCATAAAACGCCGCCTCTCATTGATTGATTTCCTTATAACTTTATCCACACCTCTTCTCTTAACAATGAAGCTGATCTTTCTCTGCTGTCTGAATTCTGTTTGAAGACTTTTGATTTCAAAGCTCGTGCTCCTCTCCTACTCCAAAATGGCAAGCACATCTCGTCCAGTTCAGTCTGTAAACAACACCGAGCTCTATGATCGTTGGGCTAAAGTAAGTTCGCCTTTTGTTACATCTCAGTCATTGTTCCTCACATATCACAGGTTTATGATACGGATGGCAATATCCTCCAAGCAATTGATGACCTGCTTCTTCCCAAACTGCTGTCAGGAGGCCTGGACCTCCTCTCTTCAGAATCTCCAATTACTGTCACAGAACTTGGCTGCGGAACCGGTCGTAACACTATCAAGCTTTTCTCTCCATCGAACTCATCCCCGTCAGTTCTTATCAAAGAAATACACGCTTTGGACCTCTCGGCCGGAATGCTCGAGGTCGCAAAATCCCGCTGCAGTGCTCTTAAGTCAACATCTCCATCAGTACCTCAAGTCCAATTCTCCCTCTTCGACGCTCTTCACCCCTCCTCATTTCCTGAAGTGCAATCGATCCAAGGAAAAGCCAACCTAGTCATCTCGACCCTGGTACTCGAGCACCTCCCTATAGCTACCTTCTTCCAAACCACAGCTTCCTTTCTCAAGCCCACAGGTGGTTATCTCATTCTCACCAATATGCATGCGGAGATGGGAAAGATAAGTAGAGCGGGGTTTGTAGATCCGGATACTGGAGAGAAGATTAGAGGGGATAGTTATGTGTATGAGATTGATGAAGTAATTGAGGAGGGGAAGAAATGGGGATTTGAGATTGTGGGGGGGATGGGGGAGAGAGGGATTGAGGAAGGTGATGTTGGGAATGGGGAGCAGACAGTACTAGGTCCCAGAGGGAGTAAGTGGATTGGTGTGAAGGTTTGGTTTGGATGTTTGATGAAGCTCGGTGGGGGTAGCTGAGGAAGCTTCAAGAATGTTGATATGTTGTTATGAGGCGAGGTATATCCATAATTTGCGAGGTCGCAATCTTTATTTTACCAATAATACTGTCCTTCTCAAGATAGTCTTCCGTAGTCTAAGAGCATCTCCTAGTATCCCGAATACCTCTGGAAAGTATCTTGATTTCATATATGCCCGCTTGCACTGTCCAATAAGAAGCGACTTATCGTCTCTGGTAAAGCACCGCCAGTTTTGGTCCTTGATTTCGTAGTCTGCTGTCGGATTGGGTCTCTTGTTTGACCCTGAAAGCTTTGAGATAGATTTTCCTCCCCACTTAAGTTTCAATCCGTAGGATGTCGTGGATCATACATCTCATATCCCTCATCTCCAGTATCACTCTCGTCACCCTCATCAAGCACCTTATCACTCGGCCTCGGCTCCTTCCACGCCTCCTCGGTCTTCTCACCCTCCTTCACAGGTTCCTCAGCCGGTGTGAAAGCACTTTTGAAACCAGCCTTCTTGAAACCCCCCTTCTTGAATCCACCGCCTGCACTCCCACTACTACCAGCAGCATCCCCTCCTAGCTTGATCGAAATAAGACCACTCTGACTATTGGCTTTCTCTTCTGCTTTTCTGGCCTTACTACTTGCTAATGGATCTCGAGTAAGCTGTCGCATGTCTTTTAACCGTTGCTTGTGCGAATGGTCGTATGACGAGAGATGGGCTTCATATTCGTTCATGCGTGCATAGCCTTTTGAACAGAGCTCGCAATAAAACGATTTTACAGCTTCGCGAGCGCTCTCAGTTTTTGGAGCTGGGTTTGTAAACCCACGCTATATTCAAGTTAGTCATAAACAGGTACAATGATCGTGGATCTTACTGGAGGCATTCTGAGTGTTGTTGGAGGTGGAATGAGAAATGCCCAGACGAGGCTGAGAGGTCAAACCGAAGCGGCCGCCCAAATGTCTCAACAACCAAGGGACTTGGACATTTCTACCATCACCCCACAACACACTGCGCTTCCAAGATGGACCACCATCGGGACTCTACAGCGTCGCAAGATGAACTTGCTCCCCTTCAACAGCTCGACCCATCTCCCATCGACACTCCCGAAGAAGAGAAACCTCTTCCGTCTTTGCCCACCCCACCGCTGCCCTCGCGCTCCACCTCGATGGGCCTCAATGGGCACCACAGCGCAACCTACTATTGTACTTCTTCCTTTCGCCCATAAGCTCATTTGATTCAGCTAATAACATCAGTAACCCGCCTGCAAAAATACTCCTCATATGCATTCACCGTCTACGCAACCCTTCATCTCACGAACACCTCCCTCATCCCCCTCATAACACGGTCACTCCCAGCCTCAGAACCCTATCTTCTTCTCACACGGCCATACTACCAATCTTTCCCCTTGGAACCACTCCTTGTCACACTCCCCCTCACAACTCACATCCTCTCGGGGTTGATAATGCGCATTAACCGACGGAACAGCAATCTAGCACGATACGGTGGTTCCTCCCTTCCTATAACCACGCGTTTAGAACGCAGATTTAAGATATGGCCGCCCATGTCGTGGACCTCCCTCGCGGGATATGTACTTACGCCATTGGTAGCTGGTCATGCGGTGGTGAATCGACTACTGCCTTACGTCTATGAGGGAGGTAGTTCTGGTGTGGGATTAGGGTTTGTCGCGCATGGGTTTGCGAAACATCCTTTTATTGCTTGGACGGGGTATGTGGCCCTAGTGGGAGTTGGTGTAGGACACATGGTTTGGGGAGCGGCAAAGTGGAATGGCTGGGTTCCGGTAAGGATGGATAAGAAGGGGAAGAGGAGGTGGTGGGTTATTAATGGGGTCGCGGCTACTTTTATCGGACTTTGGGCGGCTGGTGGGCTGGGGATTGTTGCGAGGGCAGGATTGGCGGAAGGATGGCTAGGAAAGAATTATGATGTTCTCTACTCCAAGATCCCGCTACTGAAGTGGTAGCATATAGGGAGTTGGTATATTGTTTTGCATAGCGATGGGAGTTTGGTTGACTGCATTCACTAGCGTTCATGGAAGTTTAAAATTATAAAGATGAATATTGGTAATACTGGGTAGACTTTACGTTTCTAGGATAAACCTCCAATGAACTATCTATTCGCCTGAGCCCGATTTCAAACCACTCAAAACAAAGAAATGATAGCTATTAAGGACGGAAATCTTATACAACGAGGTACGACTATTTCGAATCAGAGAAGAGTGGGTTGTAATTTTTGGAGCTGTCGTCCTTCTTGATTTCCTGGGTTCTTCAAGTTGTTCATTATTGTGAATTTAATCAACTCCCACCGATTTGATCAGTTGCTGAAGCCAGCACTGCTGCCCCACTATTTGATTTCTGCTTCTTTGAAGGTGGTCCATCAGCTAAATCATTAGCAGCAGGTGATGGTTGAGAAGGATGCGGGTTAGCTGGTAGAAAGGGCCCGAAAAAGTTAGGATCAACTCTTCCCGCGTTGAGGATGATCCCGAAAGGAATATCGATTTTGCGGAGATCAGTCCATAAGATTCGCCCGTGGTTGCCCTCAAAGTCAACCACTTGGTACCGATGGGTCGACTGTTGAAAGTAAGAGTGCCGTTCCAGCAAGCGCACTATCTCTCCAGCATAGAATGGTGTCGTGTCCAGGGATGGCTCGATATCTCGCCGAACTTGAAAGAGTGGAAGCGGTTGAGATAAATCCTGGAGTTGCTTTAATTTCTCAATTTTCAGTACTGCTGGTGCAACTCGCGAGTCCCTGAGGAGCTTATCGAGATTCCCATTAAGTTCGTTGCTGATTGCAAAAAGATCCGCGAAGCTGGGATCTATCTCAAACAAATGGGTGGGAAGGAGCCATGGTCTTTCAACATGCTGTAGCCTTCGTAGGTGAACTTGACCGCGAGTGTTGTCAATGCTTCTCACGTTTGCTAAATTTCTTTCCTCGTCCCGGCCCTCGGAATCAATAAAGAAGTCGCCATTCTTAAATGTAAAGCTATCCACAGGTCCGAACCGGTTAATACTTACGTCTCCAGCGTCGTAATCCTCTCCATTCTTTTTCGACGCCTCTACAGCTCTGAAGAATCTAAACTTTTGTCCCTCCTTCAAATGAGTGGGAGCAGAACTTGCAGAAAGGTCAACGACCACTGTAGCCGCTAAAGCAGCAGCGGAGAGACCTTTCTTTTCTCCTTCTAGCGGTTCCAAGTGATCAACACGTGGTTTGAGTGAGAGGCCCGGCGCATGATCATCTAGCTTAACTTGAAGTATATTCCCGTCAGGGACGAGTCCATGTGAAATACTAGGTTTGGTCTGACACGTTCTCCTATATTCTATTAGTATAAATTTTATATCGTATTTCCATTTGTATCATACATGTATCTATGATTTGGTGGAATAAGAAAACCCTAATTTCAAGTTCTCAGAATTAGTTTACTTCATTCATAGATTTTAAGGATTGGGGTTGAGTATGCCGGGAAAGATATCCGTGTTGCCGGCTTAACTCAAGGAAGAACATCGAAGGAGAATTATATCTTCGGAAAAGTAAGACTTACGTTTGGAGGAGGATGGTCTCTCACAAAATGGCCCACGCTGGCTTGGAGATAATTTGGTCGGTCTCCAGGGTAATTTGTGGTGACAACCCAGACCCCTCTCTTAACATCAGCTCTAATTTCAGACCCAAATCCCCAATCTTGGACGCGGTTGGCGCCATCTGTCAAATCTTCTCCGCCAGTGTTGTAGCCAAACCCTTCCCCTGGTTGACTGTTAGCATTTCTCTATTCCAATAAACACAACATCCAGCATTCTACTATTAGGATTGCAACTGCTATTAATAAGAAAATATAGACTGACAATGACCATAATGTGTACCCTGAACACCCCAGCGATGTGCCATAGTATCACCATTGTTGTTCCAAACCCATACGACTGTTTGGTTGGTTATGCCACCGATATGTCCATCTTGAATAGCCGCTTGATGGTAATTTTCAGCATC
Organism: Arachnopeziza araneosa; assembly: GCA_003988855.1. Lineage (NCBI taxonomy): Eukaryota > Fungi > Ascomycota > Leotiomycetes > Helotiales > Arachnopezizaceae > Arachnopeziza > Arachnopeziza araneosa. Next base: position 188,156 of record QYAI01000026.1, read on the forward strand.
ATAGTCCCAGTAAGGCCCATCTACAGCATTGATAAATGTGCACCAAAAGCCTTGCATTATCTGTCAGCCTGCAGAGCCTTCATCGCAATTAATCATACCTTCCGTTATAAAGCCTAGGATTAAATTCGTCCCCCACTGCTTGTTCAATGCTTCAATCACCCATGACAACTGTTGAGCATCCAGATCTGTCGAACTTCCAAGATGTCTCTTCTGTTCTTCATAAGAACCATCCTTTAGGTCCTTGTGAAAGGCTAAAGCCTTTTGTACAAAACCTTTGTAAGTATCTGATTTGATTTGGCGTTTCAGGAGCGCGAGGAGTTGGCCCTTGGTTCCCAATTTGGGAAGAAGGTCTGGAAGCCATTCATCCAGGGTTATAAGAGAGTCTCTCAGGGCGTGCCAGGCACAGTTTAAGGTTCTACCCCCATTATTCGGAACAGGGATAAAACCTTCTGCAAGGAATGGAAGCAGTGCGTCTTTAATGTCGTCTGCTGGTTGTGGTTGGATTTTCGATTTGTCCCAACCAACCAGCCGATTTAACCAATACTTTTCAGGTGGATGACCAGGCTTAGCTTTAGTAAAATTTCTAGTTTTCCCTTTCGGCGCCGTCTGCGTTTTCTTATTAGTCAGCACTAAGTTCTGCACCTTTTTTGCCGGCATGATGCTCTGATCGTAATAACAAGCCTATGTTTTCTCCTGTGGCTGTTGTGAACGACAAATTTCAAAATAGATACTGGAAATATATCAACGGAAGCATAAGAAGGTAACCGAGTTGAAAGAAATTCGACGGATTCAGTACTTGATTCAAAGAAAATTCCCCGGACTTATCCAAGAGCCCCAGTGAGCCTCTTTGTTCTCAAATCTGCTGCGCTGCCGAGGACATGGTGACTCGATAAGTCCTCTTGAGAAAATATCAATATCTTCACAAAACTAAGGTGTGTTTTGAGTCGAAATCTTTTGCTTCTTGGAATAGCAGGTCCTAGAAAATATAGCAGGGCTTCTAGATGGCCGCAGCAAGTTATCCATGCTCGCTTGCTATCCAATACCTTTTCTACAGCCGTCGTTCTCATACGCAGCTTGAATTATCATCTGATTCCTTGAATCGCTTCCTTTTTCTTTCACCGTCATGTATAGGGAATGTTGTGATTGTTGAAGTTGTGGCACCTAAGCGAAACTTAGCGAGATTTTCAAGGAGGTGGGGGAATACTGATATGATGACATCACAGAATTCAGGTGTAGGGTTGAAATTTTTATTCTTAACAGGACACGATGGTTATTTTGCTGCCGCTGCCACGATCTCCCTCAAGCTGCTCACGACGATTCCCTCAGTCTCGCCCCAAATTTCTTCTTTCTTTTCATCTCCTAGCCAAGACACCCAGTCATACCTGTCCACGCCTCTCCCCTTCTTGACTTTTAATTCTGCTTCATTATCCCATTTCACCCCCAACCTGACTCCTTCTCTCTCCTTCTCCTTTCCCCCACCTTTGACACCTTTCACTGAAAATAAAAAGACTTTACTGCCCTTTTTCATTAGATTAGGTTGTGCGGAAACTTCCCAGCCAGTTTCCATTGCACAGTTGTCAGCCAGAGCGCAACCAACGGCCCAATATAACCACTCCTTAGCCTCGGCCAAACTGATGAATTGTGGCGGCGGGGGACTAATCTCGTTCAATTCGCTTTCTTCATTGATCTTGATACCGAACTGGGAGAATAGAACATTCATGTTCGTTCTCGCTATTATTGTGATGGTTGTTTTCGGAGCGAGGGAGAAAGTGGCAATGTTCTCGAGGTGTGCGGCCATTTGGTTGAAGATCTGTTCTGCCTTGGGTAGAGCCGGGGCAAGGGGGAAGGTAGTCGGTTGAATTGAGTAGGTTACAGCTTGAAGACCAGCTGAATTCAGAGTGCGAGTTAGGGGCCCGAGAATTTGGCAGAGCGAGGTGATACTTTGCTGATGCGTTATACGGTTGATTATCGGGCGCAGCAGGGGTAATGGCTCAGGTTTTGGGGCTATCGTCGAGGGCGAGATCGGTGGTGGTGGAAGAGTACGGCGACGGTGGGAGAGGCGGTGGGACCACGACAAGCAAAAGTGTAAAGCTAAGTGGATAGCTTCTGAGATAGGCTCATCCACTTTTGCAAATGAGAATGGAGATGAGAACAGAGAGAGAGGGACAAGATCAATGACAGCGGTCTTGGTAGGAGATAGAACAAATGAAATGGTATCCTCGACAGAGGAAGCACCGACTGAGAAGGACAAGAGTGAGCGTGATTCTCGATTCAATTCCTGCCAGAGTTCTTGAGCAAAGATTGTGTTCCTGGCTTGTCTTATCAGAGCCTCGATGGCCGCATCCTCAGGAATAAGTGTTGGGGGATTAGTAGAACCAGTCTCGACTCCTTCTGTCATGATTCTCACACGAAGTGATTGAGGTGTTGAGGCAGCAAGTCCTTGGTCAAGAGAGATTGTACCATCTGGCTTCCGGCGCAGGGCTCCAAGACTGCGGTTTCGAAACGCAGGCGAGGCTGTATATTGTTAGTGAGACCTGATATGCACATAATCCATACAGACCTTCCGAAAATCCAAATCTGACACCTAATGTATGTTTTTCGTTTGGTAATCGGCAAACTGCCCAGCCATTCTCCGTGACGGCCAAAACTTGCTCCCAGTATTTCGTTTCCAACTCAATCTCCTTCTCCAACCTGGTTGCGGAGGCTAGAATTGAGTCTACCGTTTTATTGAGATTTTGCGCTTTCCAGCCTTTTGCGACATGTTTATTGTCCTGTTTTTGTGCTTCTGTCGTTCTTGTCGCATGTATTTTATCCACTCCCAGCGTCCCTGTTCCCACCGCATCTCTCACAAATTGTGATAGAGTAGCACCGCCTTGGTTTGGCATATCTTTGGACAGTAGGAGGGAGATGAAATCTAAAGCGAACATGGCTGACTGGTGCGCCGAGCTGGCAATTGTTAGTGCTGGTTGTATTTCTTTGATTTTAGTCCCTACTCAATCTGTCCGAGAATTTCGTTCCTGGCGGCCATAAGCTCTTTGGCTCGATCATCATCTTCTGTTTCCTCTTCGTCACCCGATTCGTCTTCAGCATCATTCTCAGAAGCAGCTTCTTTCTCCGCAATCTCCTGGCGTAAGCTCTCTTCAGTGAGGGACTGAAATCCTCCGCGTTCGGAGTTGATGCGCTGGATTGTAGTCGCCAAAGTGTTCGAGTCGTTACTATTTGGCATACGTGATGCTCCTAGAGAGAGCAGCAGATCCGCCGGAAGATTCTCCATCTTGGGTTATTATCTGGTTGAACCTGTGGAATTGTGTTGTTGTCGGTGTGATTTATTTTGCCGTTCCGTTGCAGTGACTAGTCCGAGATCAGTAGACGTGTCTTTGATTGTTTCTATTCAGACGTCGCGTTCCTCCTCCTGGCCGCCCACCCTCCTCCACCCAGCGCCAATTGCTCGCCGTGAAGGATGTCCACCAGAAAACACTTCACCCAGTCAAATGGTTGCACTGGTGCCTGTGATGTGACTGGAAGATGGGTCGGTTCTCAGTCGGTGTGGTGGTGAGAAAGCCCTGGGCAGTCTTGTGGGATGGCAGGTGAGGTTCAGTAGAGGCTCCAACAAGGATGACTTGGACAATGCAGGCCCACTTGCGCTATAAATTTGATGAATGCTGTCCAAGTCCCTCTCGCGTCCGCGATAAGGCAGATACAAGGGTCCGATAAAGCTCTTCATGTCATGGCCCACTCCCCAACTTTCTTTTTGCACTTCAGCGTCATTGGAAAACACCTCAAATCTTTTACCCCGCGTCGCCCTGAAGGATTTTTCTGTCCCACCGTCAAATTTGCATCCTTCTTCCCATATCTTTCTCTTCAAATACCCTGATCCTGTCCTGTCCGAAGTTATTCATATTTCTCGAAAACCATGGCCCCTCCACATGCCCCTCCTCCCCTCGAGGGCAAGAAGCGCCGCATTGGTGTTATGACAAGTGGTGGAGACTCGCCCGGCATGAACGGAGCCATTAGAGCGGTTGTACGAACAGCAATTGACAAAGGATGCGAAGTTTACGCCGTGAATGAGGGATACGAGGGTTTGGTGCAAGGTAAAGACCTCATCAAGAAGATGGAATGGTCGGATGTTAGAGGATGGCTTTCAGAAGGAGGAACTTTGATTGGAACTGCAAGATGTATGGCCTTTTACGAGCGTCCAGGACGGCTTGAGGGTGCGAAGAACATGGTACTCAATGGCATTGATGCCTTGATCATCTGCGGTGGTGATGGCTCGTTGACGGGTGCGGATAAGTTTCGAGCTGAATGGCCAAGTCTCTTGACGGAATTGGTTGAAACTAAACAGTTGACACAAGAGCAAGTCGACCCGTTCAAACATCTCAATATCTGTGGTCTTGTTGGGTCGATCGACAATGATATGTCCGGAACGGATGCGACAATTGGTTGCTACTCGGCGCTAAGTAGGATTTGCGAGATGGTGGATTATATCGAAGCTACAGCTGCTTCACACTCAAGAGCTTTCGTTATCGAGGTTATGGGTAGACATTGTGGTTGGCTGGCACTCATGGCTGGTGTTGCTACTGGCGCCGACTTCGTATTCATCCCAGAGAAGCCAAGAGCCGACAATTGGAGGGAAGAAATGGCAAAGATTGTGTTAAAGGTCGGTCGAGCACGACTTGAAAACTTAGTGCTGATTCAAATAGCATCGAAAAATTGGAAAGAGAAAAACAATTGTCATTGTTGCAGAAGGTGCTCATGATCAACACGGCAGCAAGATTACCCCAGAGATGCTCAAGAATCTCTTGGCAGATAAGAAAGGTCTTGCTCTAGATACGCGTATTACAACACTAGGACATGTTCAACGAGGTGGTGTGGCATGCGCTTTCGATCGATATCTCTCTACAGTACAAGGAATGGAAGCAGTCAATGCAGTCCTGGAAGCTACACCGGAGACCCCGACTCCCTTTATTGCGATTACTGAGAACAAAATCACCCGAAAACCATTAGTGCAAGCTGTTCTGGACACCAAAGAAGTAGCCAAAGCTATCGATGCACACGATTTTGACAGAGCTATGGGTTTGCGGGATACCGAGTTCTCGGATTTCTACAACTCCTACATGACAACAACAGCTACCGATTTGAATGATGAAATGCGTCTTCCTGCTCAGAAAGTACGTAACACTTCAACATTGCCTTAGCCTGCTTACATTATCTAGCATATGCGCATTGCCATAATCCATGTCGGTGCTCCAGCGGGAGGAATGAACGCGGCAACCCGAGCAGCTGTCGCCTACTGTTTAACTCGAGGCCACACTCCCCTCGCCATTCACAATGGTTTCGCCGGTTTCGCTCGTCATCATGGTGATACACCTCTCGGCTCAATTCGAGAGTTTGATTGGCTTGAAGTCGACGGCTGGGCCTCGAAAGGAGGTTCCGAAATTGGCACCAATCGTGAACTTCCGTCCGAGTCAGGAATGGAATATATTGCAACCCTTTTCAAACAATACAAAATCGACGGCCTCTTTATCGTTGGCGGATTTGAAGGCTTCCATGCCCTTTCCGAACTCAGATTAGCTAGAGAGAAGTATAGCTCCCTCTGTATTCCTATGACCCTCCTACCAGCCACCATTTCTAATAACGTCCCTGGTACCGAATACTCCCTCGGTTCGGATACTTGCCTCAACGAACTCGTCCGCTACTGTGACACTATCAAACAATCCGCTTCTGCCTCTCGCCGCCGTGTTTTCGTCATCGAAACCCAAGGCGGTCGTTCCGGCTACGTTGCCACGATGGCTGGGCTTGCTGTCGGTGCCGTTGCTGTCTACACTCCCGAGGAAGGCATCAGCATTGATATGCTCGCGGCAGACATCCACCATCTTAAGAAGGTCTTTAGCGAGGATTCCGGTCAATCTCGCGCTGGTCGTTTAATTCTTGTTAATGAAAAAGCTTCAAAAGTCTACCACGCAAAGCTTATCGCTGATATGATCAGAGAGGAAGCTTCCAACCGCTTTGAGACTCGCGATTCCATCCCTGGCCATGTCCAGCAAGGTGGTACTCCGAGTCCTATGGATAGAACCCGTGCTGTCAGATTGGCAATCAAGTGTATTGAGCATCTTGAAAAGTATGAAGATCGTAGCGACAAGACAATTCTTGAGGATCCGCTCAGTGTGAGCGTAATTGGAATCAAGGCAGCGAGTGTAGTGTTCAGTCCGATGAAAGTCGTAGAGGAGAGAGAGACAGATTGGCCAAATCGTAGACCTAAGGATGAGTTCTGGATTGGCCTGAAGAATGTAGTTGATGTTCTCAGTGGAAGACCCGAGATCCCAAGGCCGGAAAGTCCTTTGCTAGGATGGAAGAGTAAGGATTACAAACGAGGTTTGATTTGAAGTGACGGCTCGATCATGAAAGAATAGAGAATCAGGGGATTTAGCAAAAATGGCATGTATGGGTTATGATGCAGACAAGACGACGAAGTTACGAACCTAGAAATCATGTCATCCCTCCTTGACTATTATTCGTGCATGTTCCACTTTCGCCAGCTTTGCTAGTTCAGGACAGTTAAAATGTATATAATGAAGCTCAAAACTTCAACTAGCGGAGAAACTCTTCAAATATATGGCGACGTTTATTTATTTCAATATAATTTATCTACAGACAACAAGTTCCATCTCTGTAGGTCAAATTCACGTGAAATATGGAACGACAAGTCAGTCGACGCCTATCGTCAGGATACCCAAATGCAAAAGCCAGAGTTAGCAGTAGTATTTGTTGCATGGAGCCCGAAAAGCTTTCGAGAATAAACTCTATTTGAGAAGATCCTGAAAGATATTGTTCGTTAAGTATTTGTTTCGAGACTTGGTTATCGACTTTAAAATGAAGGATGCAACTGAGTCTAGCAATCTTTGATGTGACTTGAGTGCTATATCTCGATAAGTCAATTTAGTTATAATTCTGTTCGCACAATATAAGATTTTACTGAGAAGACGTGCATGTTTGACATCAGACGTTGGAAGATGATACTAGCGCCTCTCGCTTAGGAAGCAATGAGGCTGATCCTTCCCGAAGCCCCTCCAACCTTCCTCCTCAACACCACTCCAACACAAAGCTTTCTTCAGTGACTTGGAGTTCCTACTCTACAGCATACCCCGTTACTTTACAACTCCTCGACACTATCCTCTAACCACGCTGCGTGTTCATCGCGACGAATTCACCTCCCGAACTTGCGTCGGTGGCGTTGCTTTATGACTTGAACTAATAGTAGAAGAAGTTCTTCAAATTCATCAGCATAAGCAAAGCGAGTCTTTGGAACTCTGAATATGTCTTATCGGGTCGGTACGTTCAAACACTTCTTGCTCCCTCTCAACACGATACACGAAGAATTTCATTACTGGCGCACGTGATTCAACATACCTTTTCGATATTCACACGCATTCATAACTGACTGTCATACTTGATAAAGAAACCGCTTCATCTGCTCGCGCTGGTTGTCAAGCCACCGAGTGCAAGAACAACAATATCAAAATCGACAAGGGCGAGCTTCGTATCGGTGTTTGGGTTACTTTTGATGAAACCGGATCCTGGAGATGGAGGCATTGGTGAGCCTTTATCTTTCATTCGTCAGAAATCAAAGTTTCTTGTGCTAATTATCACTAGGGGCTGTATGTCTGGCAAGATGTTAGAAAACATTCGTAAAAACCTAGACCCTGATAACACCGGAAATTATGAGTGGGATCAACTTGATGGTTATGATGGAGGCGAGAAGAACAGTTTGGATCATGTGCCTGAATATCAGGAAAAGGTTCGACGCTGCATCACTCAAGGTTTCATTGACCCTGAGGATTTCAATGGTGTAAGTCTGATTCAAATCCTTGACCATATTCATACTAACTACACTAGGACCCAGAGATGAACAAGCTTGGTGAACAGGGTCTCCGGACTGCAGAAAGCAAGAAGAAAATCCGTAAAGACACTATTTCTCGCGTTCATGAAATAGACGAGCTGCGTGAACAACTTGCAAAAGTCACGGCCGAGAGGGATGCACTTCTTGCTAATGGTGCAAAACTAGGAAAGCTTGACGCTCAACTCCAAGGTCTCAAGGAAGAACTCGAAGCAAAGGAAAGTCCAAAGAAGAAGCCAGCCGCGAAGAAGCGTGGTGCAGCAAAGATGGAATCAGATGGCGACGAGGAAGAAAAGAAACCTGCAACAAAGAAACGCGCCACTAAAGTCAAGAAAGAAGTTAAGGAAGAGACGGGCGATGAGGAGGTCATACCAGCTCCAAAGAAGCGAGCTGCCAGAGTCAAGAAAGAGGTAGATGAGGCAGCCGACCCTGAAGGCGTCAAACCGGCCAAGAAGCCACGTGCCAAGAAGGCCATGAAGCAAGAAGAGGGTGATGAGGCGAACCTTGAGGAGCCAAAGCCTGCTCCTACCCGAAAACCTCGTGCTAAGAAAATTGTCAATCAAGATGTAGATGTGGAGGCAGAGACCGAGGAGGTTAAGCCTATCAAGAAGACTCGTGCTAAGAAGATTGTCAAGCAGGATGAGGATCACGAAGGAGACAACGACATTGCCAAGCCTGCTCCTGCGAGAAAGCCCAGTGCTAAGAAGGTTGTAAAAAAAGAACCAATTGATGAAGATCAAGTTTCAGACCTAGTATCTGGTAAGGAGTCTAATAACGTTGAAGATTCTGTGAAAAAGGAAACTGGAGATGAGAATGATGAAGTCCCAGGACTGCCCGAGGCCCCAGAGCAATCAGAGGTTGCTGAGGAGAAGCCAAAGAGAGGACGGTCCAAAAAGGCGTAAGTTTCTTCACTTCATCCCTGACTATATACTTACAATTTTGGTAGTTCTGCAAAGGCTTAAATACTGCCGTCTAAATGGTTTCAACATTCCGACTGATATCTGTCAGTTGACACTGCCATCTTATGTACAGCTCGCTTTTGTTTGTATGATAAGTAGAGTATGCACATTAGCATGGTGTTAAGGGTTTCATTTGCTTTGCTTCTGCTTCGTACTAAAGAAAGAACGACTCGTTAACTTGACATATCCAATTCTGCTCTAGTGCCATACACCCATTCCCACATAAGTTTCACAGTGTACCTACTTGTAAAATCGACGCAATATACAAATCGCCATATCTACTCCTGAACTCGTCACAATATTTCCATTTAAAGAACAGATAACTAAACACTCAACCTAACCCCAATTTCGGTTCCACAATCAGCCAACCACTCCTACTTCTTCTCATTCTTCGATCCCTTTGACCTTCCCGTCTCCTCCTCGCGAGAAGCGGTGGCGAAGCTTCCTCCTAGCCGGCCGTCCTCTGTGTGCTTCCGGCTCTCCATCTTGATTTTCGGCTGTTTGTCGCCCAGGAGGCCGTTCCTGGGTCTTCTTTAGTCTTCGTGGTGGGAGCTTTGACGTTTTTGGTGGTGATGATATTTTCCTATTATTGGCTGTTTGCATCTGCTTTGGCTGATGGGGGCTTTGGTGATGGCATTTGGGGGGTTGAGGCGGGGGTGAGCACTTCTCGGCCGTCGTGGAAGCCTTGACCGACCGAGTAGTGCCGCAAAGGTTTCCCCCACCGGGTGAGGAGATGGGTTTGAATCCTAAGTCGAGTCATGGTAGGAGACTATCTTCTGAGTGATGTCTAGGAGGAAGAGAACTGGGCTCTCGATTTAGGCTGGCTCTGTGGCCGCTCGTCACTACCGGGTTTTACGTGGCATTGTAGCTTTACAGCCTGGATATATATTTCGAAGACCACGAATTTTGATCATATTCGCTTTTAGATTAGGAGAGCTAGAAAGAGATAGACGTATATGTTGTGAAATTCGAACCAAGAGATAATAACAACATCTGAGAAGAGATTGAAGCAGTCTAGAGCACAACAACGAAAGTCATTCAAACAAAACTATCAGCTTGATCCTCGATAAATTAGACAAAAAGGTGATACTCTAGTTGAATCCACTGGTTGATGCAGGAGATGTATATCTAAATTGAACAAATTGGGTATCCTGACTGGAACGAAGCAACAAAGATGCCGTCACTCAACCACTAAGTTTCGGGCCTCATTGGCCTTCGACGTTAGAGTCACTTCTCTTCTCATTTCCCATTTCCCTTTTCTTGAGACTCAATCAATCCCTTGAGTTCATCTAATAGTTCCACAGTTTCCGTCGGGTTCGCAATCCAAGCAGTGGTCCCTACAACCCTAGCTTTGAAGTCATTCGATCCAGCCGAGAGAAATTGATCGCCCACATGTAAAGTTCGGTCACCTCTGATTCTTGCCTCCTCGCGATCCTCACCATTCTCTTTCCTGGACTTGGAGCCAAAATAGTCCTGACAGACCTGAACACCCCAACTCTTGTCGCCAATATCGACGAACACATCATTTCCGCCATTGAAAGCGCAGAATGGCAGCGATTTGCCAGCTTCGCTCATCTCAAGCTTCTTTTGAACGACAAGGACTGTTTCTTCCAGTGATTCTCGAGGGAATTTATAGCCAGAAACAGAGGGAATAATACCTACCGCGCGTGACTTGCGGAGGAGGGTGGCTTGGAGAGAGAGATTCGTCATGCATTCTCGGAGAGACGACTCGGCAAGGTCCAGAAGCGCAGTAATAGCTGGTTGAGTCCAGGTCGACATGCTGGGTAGAATCCAAGTCTGTCGGGAGCGATAATCCAGGAGATGAGGGGACTCGGGCGAGTATATTAGGAGAAAGTTTGACTCTCCGCCTGAGATTGTAAGTTGATGTATAGGTAGAAGGTTAAAGGAATACCCATGATCATTAAATTTTGCTTCTGTGATGTAGTAAGAACCTTAGATGCTTTGATAGCTTCGAGTAGCCCGTGAAGACGCTGGTAATATCTCTCAGGTTCCGTATAGCCTGCTGCGGTAACGATTCCTATTTTTGTGTCGTGGCTCATAAGGTCTAGCAATCGAATTCAGTCCGGAATTTTCATTTGTTCTCAATGGTCTCACATATTATCCGTTCAATGACAGGATTTGTTGGTAGTAGACTTTGTCCATCGTCATAACTATCCAAAATTAGAAAAATATAAAAAAGAAAACATAAAAAGAAAATATATATTGAACACCCACAGAGTCACATCACCATCAAAAGTAGCTAAATCTAAATGACCAGCAGTCGTCACCGCCATTAGCTGCGCCGTGTTGAGAATGAGTCGTATATCATTGAAAGAAGGTGGAACAAATCTCCTGGACGAGATAAACCTCTTGGTATCCTGATACTTGAAAGCATCTGCCAAAGGGAGCCTTGTAAAGAATGTCCCAATACTCGGAACCAAAAGTTTGAGTTTTGATTGGCCATGAAGTCCCACCTTTTGATGTTCAACTGAAGTGATATGAGTTGGAGTTGAAGTTGAAGTAGAGTTCACGTACTGTGATCGTCGATCATGTGCTCGACATCTAGAAATATTTCAGCATATCGGCGATGAGCTTCCTCTGCCATCTGCTGTACTGAATGGCCTCGATCTTCGAATACGCCTGTTGGTTGAGAGTGTATAACAAAAGGAACGGCTAGAAGTCCCTTGATCCATTCTGGGAGAGAGTCAGTGAGGTGAGGAGGGAAGTAGCGGTGATGGATCGGATCTCAACTTTGCGCAGCACAGGAGAAGGAATTGAGATTTTTAATCTAGATATATATTACCTATGAATTGATCCCTCCGATGAGTTTTGAGCGCATCTACTTCTCTCAGTTTCATGCCACCATCTCGGCGTGGGGAAGCAAATACTCACACTCAACTCGGTACCTCGTCGTCATAGTTGGAGGTTCGGGGTCACTCTTCACTCGGTCCCGATAGAGTGCCCGTCCAATTGCTGGGCCTTATCAGATTGAAACTGGCGCGATGATCTGAGAACTTCCTCACGCGTCTTCAGACCGATGATGATGATGTGCTCTAGGGATGTTGCGAGAAGAAGAATGCTGAGTGGACCAACCCCTGTTGGTCCACGGATCGCGGGAGGTGAGTGGCTATTGCGGAGCTTGGCTACGGAATGAGTGAGTGCAGTCGTCGCTTCCTCCGTAGAAATGGTCAAGATATAAAATCACGTCGTCCCTCAACCTTTCCATGCTTTATCATCTTCGTCTTCACTTTCTGCTCTGGTTGATCCATCGCCGTCACCACCACTCTTCACCATGAAAGAAAACTACACCAATCTCTACCCCAACGAGCAGGTCGCTAAAGCTGTCTCGGATTACGCTTATGAGCATTCGACCAAACTTCCGGAGTATATCACAGATCATCATGCTTGGGGCAGTGAGCACAGTGCGATTCCGCGTTATATGATTTCAACCCTTCAGCAGCAATTCCAGGTATGGATAGCCAGAGCTATTGGTGCCAAGAGGAGTGAGTTCGTTTTCTTTCTCTGCTATTGAGAATTTTGTTGCTGTTTATATCTTATCTCTGAGCAACTTTGTTTCATTGGGATAAAGTTTCAAGCATTCTCTTATCAAGTGCGGTGTATCGCTTCCTCCCTTCTTCCCAAAACCTGCCGTTACATCATCTCGGTCCCGAACCATCGATAGAAACTAACAACTATCACAGTTCTCGAAATTGGAACTTACATCGGCTTCTCAACCATGGGATGGGCCGAAGCAGCTGGTTCAGACGGTCACGTGACAGCTCTTGAGTTCTCTCCTGAATTTGCCAAGATTGCCACCGATTCTTTTGAAAAGTATGGAGTTGAGAACGTAGAAGTGATTGTTGGAGATGCAAGAGAATCGTACGTACACTTTATGCTTGTCAATACCTTTTTCGCTACTATTCTTGCTCTCGCTTGTTGAAAGCTACGAGTTCTCGAAGGAAAATCCGGCTCAGTATCTATTACTTTGGAGTAGACCGATCCTGGAAAGCGTATTCTCCTATTTAACTATATTCTCGGCGTCGATTTAAATCCTCTCTACATCAAGTCCAGCCATCTGTTTAGTTGCAGCCGTTCAATCCCTCTAACTTTCCTACTGACAACCATCTCAGCATCAAAAACCTCACCACTAACCTTACCACCCCCTACGATCTGATCTTCATCGACGCGGACAAGACCTCGTACCCCACCTATCTGTCATTGATCCTATCTCTCTCCTCCCCAGATTCTGGCACGACCCGACTCCTCCGACCTGGCGCCATAATCCTGGCAGACAACATCCTCCGCTGGGGTCTCGTCGCCGACGCCACAGATGCTAATCCCTACGTCGCTCAATTAAAGGAGATGGGACGCTGGAGTCCAAAAGATATGGAGGCTTTGGATGAGTTCAACAAGGCGCTGGTTAAAAGTGAGCGTTTGGAGACGTTCTTAATGCCTATGTTTGATGGGCTTGGGTGTGCGAGGTTGAAGGATTAAGATAAGATAAGATTGAGGAAGTCAGAGGCAGAGATTGGTTGAGGAGGAAATAGGATTAAGATGGTAACAACGTGTAGTATGATCGGTATCCCCTCATCAATATAAGGCAATGACGTGCAGTTTTCATATTCGAAGAGCTTCGTGAGACAATTGTTTCAAACCCCAAACTGATTTTTATGACAACGTGATAACTACTATAACCTCTAATATAAATCATCTTTCAACACTCCATATACATCCTCTACCAATTCAATCTTCTTTATCTTCTCCTATCTATACCATAGGTTTCCCAGTCTTCCGACCTCCCCAGAACTAACGACATCACGCCTTGTCCAATTTCCTCGGAATCCGGTCCAATTTGAAGCTGCTGCTTTCGTGCTGTTATGGAGAGGTGAAACGGAATATTGTGGGTTCGAAACTGATGAACCTAGAAAAAGGTGTGTTGAAAGTCATCAGTGGAACTGTAATCATCGAGGTTCTGTTCGGGCAGAAAATTTCTGAGGACAAAGAGACATTTTTGGGTGGTTGATCTGCTGCTGAAATTGGGGTTGTTGAGACTGAGGATCTAGATAAAAGCTTCTCAGTTGGTCTTGACGTTACGCTCGTAATCTGCGCAAGTAGCCTCGCTAGCTCTGGTGCTAGCGTCATGCCTGGGAGCTGTGACGAGGTGAGGGAATATGTGAGTGTTATCTTTGTTGACATTGACATTTCGCCTGTATTTTGAGCGAATACCCGCGTTGTCTTCGTTATAAGTGGCGTACTCGAGAGTTTTGGCGAACTTAGTAAGAATAAAGGTATCAACCTAGTTGGCGGCTGGATCACGTTCGTGAAAGTTGACGTTACTGTCACTGAAATGGTCGTCACGATAGGTGGTAGCAGTGTCTTTTTTCTATTGTATCAAGATCAGTGGCAGTTGCTAGCCCACTTCCATCAGTAAATGTGAGCCATTTTGGGGAATATTCCGGCCAGGTGCTGTTGTTATTATTCACAATCTGCTTTTCGACCTCTAAAATCTCCTTTTCAATTTCGAGGTTCTCTTTTTCGGTCTCGAGAATCTAATCCAGGGTAATCTCAGATGTTGTCTCTCCTGCGGGGAATTCTGCAGTGTTATTGAGAGTGAGGAGAGGAATGGAGGTAGGAGTTTGATGTTTGTGTTCTGTGGAATGTCTCTTCCGCGCTCAGCTTAGATTCAAGACTGTTGAGTGATTCTCTGTCCTTGGCTAAAGATTCGGCTTTCTCATGATCAATCTTTCTTGATGAATAATCTAGAAGTTCATTATCCTCCAATAATATTTTAAATGTTCCTCTTGTCTTGGCGAAGAAGAATTGGAACTGCTCCGGAGTGGCGAGGAAAGGAATCCTCCCATCGAACCTCTAACCTAAATAAAATTTTGGCCCTTCATAATTACAGTAATCACCCTCGTGGAAGACGATAGGTATCGTATCTTTTCCCTTACTTGCCTTGTTGTAATATTCTTGGAATTGATCCCAGGTTAGCAGTAGAGATAAGAATCTATACACGTCACCGAAGTACAGGACAAATTGTTCTGAAGTTAGCATTAAGGAATTTTCTCTTATTGATTTGGCGAAAACTCTTCGAAATAACTGTGACTCATGTAGTATTTAGGGTAGTCCTTTCCGTTGATTCTATCCACTTGTAGATAATAGTGACCTTCGTTAAGTTCTCTTATCGTTACATTGGGTTTGGATGATCGAATATGAAGTTTGTCGAGTACAGGTTTGTCGATGGATTTCAACATGTCTCCATAGAGGATTTTAGAGGTAGCGGCAAGTATACAGATAGGTTCATTGATATATTTTGCGCTGATGCCTTGGATTGGTAGAAGGATTAGGATAGACAAGAGGAGCATGGTTGTGAACCTGACTGCTCTTGAAACGAAACCCTAGAGACACATGTTTTCTAGAAGAAATTAGTCAAGAACCCAGCTTATTTGAGAGTATAAATACTTTCGAAAATCTCAAAAGTTCTCTATGCAAGTGGACTCTCCAATACAGATATGTGATGGAAAAGAAATTCCTGCACAGATGAAGTTGATTGATACTTGTGCTTGGAGAACGCTGGAATGAGTAGTAGCTTTGGGATGCACAGAAAAATATCGGTAGTCGTCTTAGGTGTAATCTTTGTAAAAAGAAGTCGGGGCAAAAAGAGAATAAAAAGATGAAAATTCAAATAACGGTGACATGACCTGAAAATCGTCTACTTAGGCTCAAAATGGAAATAAACACTACTCAATAAATAAGAGCAAGTTGAGTTACTGGTGTGAAAGAGATTATAAAGGATGGTGTCATGCCAGATTTCGAATGTCTCCATCTTTGTTGAGATAGGAAAAAAATAAGAACGGAATACAGGTTAGGATCTAGTGTAATGATATATAGACTGATAAGGGAAACGAAAACTTTTTAATGTAGGTATTCAGATTCGCGTTTAAGAAGTCGGTCAACTTTAGCTCATACATCGGTTGATTTGGCTCGCGATAGTACAAAGGAGTGAGTGACGCAGAACACCTATTTCTGATACAGCAATATCTTCCAAACCTCCTCCCAGGACCTCTCCACCGCTTCAAATATCTCCATATTCCCCTTTAACCTGATCCTTTTACAGGGCCGGAGCCAATGACAATCTTAGGTCCAGAAACGACGATAACACGTGGTTCGAGGCTGACCTCCTGAGGATTGGGGGTAGGGAGAGCGCTGGATTTCATATTGTCAGCGGGTTTTCTTGTGGAAGATGGAAATCAAATACCTGACAGCCTGCAGGCCCAGGGCCAAGATAGAGATGAATGAGAAGCGCATTTTTAGATTTGGTTGTATATCTAGGTTTTTCTGATGAGAGGGAGAGGTAAAGATGACGGGATACACAAATGAGGGCGGCCCTTCTCCATATACGAATTCTCTAAGGACCTAAGGCAGTCAAACGCTTGGCCAGAGGGTGGAAAGAGTTTGCTGGCAGGGCCGTGACAATCTAAGTTCATGTCTAAGCCACTCTTGTGGAAAATTCCGAGCTATTGGTCCGAAAGCGTGCATATGCCAAGCAATACTGTCTCTCAGCCCCAAGTTTTCGGAGGTGTAGCTGGGCTGCATTCCGTCCCAGCTAATCCAATTTAAGGTTAAGACTCATGCCAAAAGATTATAAATAAATGCTTCATCGAAAAGTGAAATGAGGAAGGCTTAGAGAAAGAAGAAATAGAAAGTGAGTGCGCATTTATCTGATTAGTTCTCGGGCTTAGGCCTTTGAAGCAGGATGTATAGAGAAAGTCTTCGTTTGATTCATCATCGTTGAAACCATTTCAAGTATCGTCGTAAAGTTGCTTCATGGATAGGAAGATGAGGATTCGTTCTCCACGTGACCTCCACAGGAAGTCTCATGTCATTCAGTCAAGTGGTTCAGATTCACTTCAATCCTGGCCTAACCTAACTCGCTTTTGCCTTTTGGGGCCGTTAAGTGGCTTCATATGGATTAGAGCTCATGGGGCGATTGCTGTTGCCGTCTAATAAATTCTTGGGATCTTCCTAGGATTTCAAACTCAGATACATTCAGACGCTTCCATCCCACAGAACTCCCATCTAACTCTGGTTTGCTAAAGAGGTTAGATGCTAGCCTCTTCGGCAGATTTTGCAGAATGTCTGTACGTCCCCATGATATCCAAAGGCCTATTGCTCCTAAAACTATTATCGCTATACCAAGTGTCATACCTGCGATGAGACTTACAGATATGCCACTGCGTTGATTCTTGTGAGAAACTTTCGAGCTTTTCGAGGGAGTATTCGATGTAGTTGATGTGGATAACGTGGTAGATGTAGTGGATAGCGATGTGGGTATGTCGTCAGGATTCGTGGTTGGGGAAGTGTAAAAATTACCTCATTTCTAGCAGCGGTCGGCGCTAAGTTAACGACATTCTTAATAGCTCGAGCTGCCAAAGATGCGTATTGGGTGACAAGAGCTGACGATACATTGATACCACTGACTATACCAGCTTGACAATGGCTCGCTTGTGGACAATCAAAATATATTGCCTCGGTAGTAGTAATTTCGTCCGAAAATCCAGGGCTTTCTCTCCTACCAGTTTAGGAGTTCACGATCAATAACAGTGCAGCTCAAAGAAAGAATAGTTCACAACCGACTTTAAATCTACGGGGAGGAATCTAGCGAAAACCTCCAAGTTCAGTGGCTAACATGGTGTGATAAATTCTCTTCGTACCACGCTGTGATTTAAAAGGCTGAAATTGGAATTGCACGATATCGCCAACTGCACCAGTTGTATTCTCCGGATCAAAACTAAGACTACCATTGATATTGCTAACAAGTATAATTAGAAGTGTTGCATTGCCACTAGCGATAAAACATAACAGAATGATAAGTGCTGCAATCATGTCTCGAAAATGCATTGGTTGAAAATGACAAAAGAATGGAAATGAGAACAGGTCTTTATAACAAGAAAACAGTAAAATAAGAAGTGATGGAATACAGCGCCTCTGTTTCATCATGTTAAGGTAGTGAGCTTGGTCGGTCATAGGCGTTTGGTGGTCTTGGATGTCTTTAAATTATCGTCCTAGGTAATTGGCACACGCCAACTGGTAGTACTCGTCTCAAATTCCCATCCTACTTAAACAGACTCGACAGGTTATGCTATTATAAGCCTACTTGACAACTAAATAACACGATAGCTGAGAATGTGACACAAGAACTAAGATGGGTCAGGCAACAAAGAACCTCACGTGACCGTGCTTAAATCTAGGCTGAGATTAACATCCATAGCTGACCTTCTTCTACCACCACTATGTGAATTCAGTTTCACAAAGAAAGCACTACTTGGACTTGATGCGAAGACAGAAAGGAGAATATTTCAACTACCCAATTCCAAAAAAGAAAAGAAATAAATGCTGGACGCTTAAATCATTAAATAATATCATATGAGAGACTGCTGATGGGAATAGTCCTATCTGAGAACTAGATAAAACAAAAGAGAGGATTTTGAGCAACATAGAAGATTGTGACATAAGAGAATGGTGGTGGATGAAATATAGCAGATGTTTCTGTGCTGTTCAAGTTTTGACGTTGCTACTGTCTAGCATTTTAGAAAGTCCTTATATTTAGATTTTCTGCACCTGATATATGTCCCTCATAGTACATTTCTGTGACATCTGATCGCAGTAGTCAATTGCGACGACGGAGGAACGAGGTTCCATCATTCCGAATCTAACCCAAGGTCACCAGAGAGTGCTGGGGAGTGCGGCTCGAAACTTGGAGGGGAACGAAGTGGTAGAGTGTTGTTACGGACACATAATCAGGCGCGATGATTGTCATGAACGAGATGATGATTAGATAATCTCAGATGTTTGATGACAAGTCTCCGTACGAAGAGAGCATGTTTAAGCGATTTGTATTTCTGTAATTAGCCCATTGAGATAAGTTCGACTTTCCAAGTAAAACAACTCCTGCAGCTCTTAACTTCGAAAGAGCCGTCGTATTGCTTGACGCTGTAGCACAAGCGAAGAGAAACTGCTAGATGTGTTGTTCATGCGGTCTTTCCAACATAAGGTTGTTTTGTTGGGGACTACTTTTCAGGGCATGATGCTTGAGGTTCATCAGGGAGGAGGTGCTGCTACCAGGAGCTGAAAATCTGGGAATCGAACCCATGTATGGCCACTCCTTCCTTGTTCATGCAGTCTTTCGTTGATATATTGTTTTTGATCAGGATTAGTAGTCCGCAAAGAGCACTTCGCGTAATTCTATTCAACCTCTCTGCATTCAGTGTTGCCGCGATGGGAAGGGCATCTGGATTAATCTCTGTAACTGCATGGAAAATGTCATTCGTTTCTTGGATTCGCAGAATGTAGGCCTGCAATATAGGTACTTTCTTTCTCGAGCATATGTCTTTCCTGCTACTCCGACATTGTGCAAGCCTTCTATATATTTCACATTCTAGCGATCACTTTCATCCCTTCCATCGTCTCCTGCCAGCGGCAGAGAACTGTGGGTCGAATTCAGTGAGGCTTGCCATAGGTAGTCAAGCCACTAACTAGGTACCTTGGGTCGTTGGTGACACTTTTAACCATACTAGCTGTCCAAATCGACTGACAGAGTCCAGGGTTGCTCCTAATTGAGCTAGTGTCTTCCGCATTTCTCCGCGGCTGCCTTGTCTTTCTTGCTGTAGCTATCTTTTACGAAGTGTCCTACTGCGATTGAAGAATCTGAGGCGATATAGGCAGGTAATTTAGGTTGTGCGCCCGCCTATGCCTGCTGCACTGTTCTAACCTAAGAACACTCTTCGCAGAAAATCTCCTGTTCTTAGTCGCAGCGTCGTTTTGCTAGGGACAGTACGTTATTCGAGTCTTGCATAAGGAAAACCTAGTCTTGTCTAGTAAGCTCCTCAGCCGATCGTACAACGTATTTGCAGTATCGTTCGTCATGGGCTTCATTTGTTGTCCTATTGTTTTCCCGGGTTGTGAACGCAGGGGACACGTGAACATGTTTTCTAGAAACAAAATGTCAATTTAACTAGTAAATTGTAATGAATTGTATTGTATTGTTATTCCTATTAGTTGCTTACTAGGTAGTTATTATCTTAATCTCGATTTGATGTAACTTAATATCAAAATTAGCACCGTGCATGTGATAAGTAGTGCTTAGTTCCATTTGTTCCATTCTCCAAGCCTTCCGAAGCCGCGGGACGCCTTAAAATTACGATTTTGTGTCGCTGGCAGGAGACGATGGAAGGGATAGTTTCGTAAAATATTTCCTTCCACTTCAACTTAAAAGGTAAGGTAATTATGCCCTTGTTTTTGTATCTCACAGTAGGTAGTTGATGCACGCGCACCAATCATGAGGTTTGTAATATGTACTATGAAACAAACTTCACAGTGTATATGCCAAATATAAATTTTATTGACTGCTGAACACTCTCTAAAGTTCTACTGTATGCGAAATCTTCTCTATGCATCTTCACAGCGGGAAATTCTCCGGTGCTCATCTTTCATTTTCCTGATATCTATTTCGGTACATCGAGCGCCGTCTTCGAAAGCGTATCTCCTCCATCAATACATCTTCATAGCCTTGTCATTCGAGGTCTGCGTTTGGACTGGAATCTGTTGCAGTATTTGAATACTTGCTTTAGGTGTTGGTTAGCTTGAGATCACTGACGGTCATTGAGAGTCACATACATGAAGGCAAGTAATATCTCTTTGTGATAAACACCATTAAAATTGACAACATGGTAGAGATAATGCTAAAAGACGCCGCTATGATATCGAAGAGCCTGAGAAATGTGAGCCGTAGAGAATGCTGGTGGAGTGGAAGCGTTACCCATTTTGCAATACAATCCGGTAGAGCCTTTTTCCCAAATATCTCACCTTGAATTCGTGTTTGATTCTGATATGAATGATTCAGAAATACTGGGTCGACTTCAGGCTAAGAGCATAGTATCGCAATGGTATGGGTACTCAAAGTACTCGGCCTTTAGGGTGATATGAGATCAATGGAATCGTATTACAGAAACGATGGGCAACGATTTTGGTCTGGAAAATCCAACCCCATATTATGGTAGTTTCATTTCTTCAACTTTAATCGGGGAACGGCCCCATTTTATGCTTGAGGAGCTTGCGTACCGTGCTTGCTTCTCATGCTGCATGTAATGTTGACCGATCCGATGAACTTTAACCTGATTGGCAAATCCGCTGCCTCATGGTTTTTGGCATAGGCTGTTCCAACTAATAGATGTCGAGACGGTAGCACAGGTCACACTGCATCTTGAATTATGCTTAAACCCGAATTTGCGAATCAAATCCTGGATTGATTGAGGCTGGGTCCGTCACTCACAATATCATCAGTTTTAAATTCACACTCCTCAAGTCGTTGAAGTTCGAGTGAAGAATTTCAGTTTCACTTCATCACCATTTACCTGTCTCAGCTCATAAATAACAATGGCCACCTCTGTACCTTCAACCTCTCGTCTTGACGGCAAAGCCGCCATCATCACCGGCATTTTTGGTGGAATGGGACCTCAGCACGGTCTTGAACTCGCATTTCGAGGCGCCGACATTTGACATCGTCGTCTCGAACTCGGGCGTGGAGTCCTTTAGGTACATGCCCGAGATCACTCCCGAGGAAATCGACTACGTATCAATACGAAAGGTCAATTGCTGGTCGCACAGCAAGCATACAGGTATCTCACGCCTGGGTACAGTCTGACTATGTTGAGTTCCATCTCAACCTAAGCGACGAGTATCAAGAACCATGTGCTTCATTCCTACAGCTGAAGCATTGTAAGATGCCTCGCTGTTGATCTTGGGGATAAGAGACTTCGCTCAATGCCCTCGCGCCGGGAGGAGTCAAGACGGATACGTATACCGAAGCGGCGGGGAAGTATATTCCTCGCTGTGAGGATTGGAGGGATGAGAAAGTTGAGCAGACAGTTGCGGCTTGGACGTCAAAAAGAGAATGCGTGTCCCGGAGGATGTTATTCGGGTGCTGGCCGTCTTGGTGAGCGATGATGGCGGATGGATGAATGCACAGGTCTTGACGATTGGAGCCGCTGCTTGAAAAGCCTGAGTTGAAGTCTGGATGTGAGACTGGAGACACACCTTTCTGTTTTTCATATTCTCAAAATAAACACCCCCGTTTGAAATCGTTCTGTATATCGGAATATGAATCGATATTTTCCTGCGAACCATCTGCTTCCTGTTTCAGTGAGTCCAGCGGTATCTCCACCCAATCTTAACCAAAATTCTAAAGGAGCACTAAATCTGCAACTAGAGTCTACTCCTCCCTAGCTATCAAAAGTGTCACATCTAGCTCTCTCTTAACCCTCAAACATCCACAAGAATACACATCCGCAGAAAACCTCCCCTTCTTCCCTTCTTTCCTTCTCCTCAGACAAAAAATCACGTGCGCAGGTTACTCAACAACCCCCGCCCGCGTAGCGATTCTTTTGTTGCACTTCGCAACCAGAAGGGCAGTTTGCCTCATGGGGCAGTTAGCTCTTGGTCAGTTCGCTTCGAGGGCAGTTCACATGGATGCCTGACTTGCACACGAACCAGAATCCAAGAGGCTCAAAAAATTTAGGGGTTTTTTTGGCTGTTGTTACTGTCGACCTCTGTTTTGATCGTGGATGCTTGATGGGAGGGGATGAATAAGGGTTCTATGGGGAATTTGGTGTGCGGATCTCATGATAAATGTCGGCTGGGCTGTTGCTGACGGTGACGAGAGAGCGGTTGTGAGGATGGTGGGTTTGGACTGGCAGGACTGGCAAGACTGCAAGAAGAGTTACTCGTAATGTCTAATAGCTAGATTTACGGACTCATCTGAAAAGGGCTGGCAATTCTCTTATCGCATGTGATACCTCAACGACACTGGCAAGTTCATCTCGTCACGCACATGTAAGATGACGGATATGGCGACTCTTTAAAAATCACATACAAATTATGGCACAAGGTTTGGATATCATGATTGTATTAGCACAAGTTACATGGTGTACAATCAATCAAAGCAGTCATAGACCGCTACCTACGCCGTACGCCATCCTTCCAAGGACTTTTGGCTCGATCCTGAGCCTGACCACCCACCCACGCTGTCATGCATCACATAAGAAATCCCACCCCTTTTCAAATCTCTAGGTCTGAACAAGTCATCCAACTCTTTACACGCCTGCTCGTCCTCCTTCGGTGCGTCCACCTTAGGAGTCTCGCATCGTTCTTTCTCTATAACATGGATCGCCCAAAGTAGCGTCATGAGAGCCTCTATACTCGGCTCGCTACCCAGACGACGACCCGCATCCGCGGAGAGACAGGCTTGGAGTTGCAGCTGTTCAGACGCTGACCGCATTGCCACCATCGTCGCATCCGAAAGAGGACGCGCCAAATTGGGGCTGCAGGCTAGCAGTCGTCTCAGCAAGCTGATCCGAAGACTAATCTCGGTCGCAGGCTGGTCATCGTGGAGGAAGTCGTCGAGGTTGAAACTGTCAAATTCGCCGTCGTTGTGACTAACCAAATTATCAAAGTTAGAACTGAAGTTGTCGGTGATAGGGAGGATCCCGTTTTCAAAGATTTGACAATCTGACTCAGTGGGTTGAGGAACATCGAAATAGCTTCCGAAGTCATGTTGATGAAGAGTGTCATTGTCAAGATTCGAGAGATTATTGAAGCTGTTGATGTCGAAGCCATCCAGGGCCGTTGTTCTTCCGACTGACACTGCAGGTCGCACAACATCGCGGCAGGATGTTGTGTCATATCGGAAGAACTGGCGTTGGAGGAATCGGCGACAGGTCGCATCTCGGGTGAGAGGGAGGCGGGGTCTAGGGTTTCTGGCACAGTGGTATCTACCAGTGATTGTGTGCTGATGGGACGGCTGTCTTCGTCCCTTGAACTGAAGAGTTCTTGTGAGAATGTGATGGGCGTGGGAGCTTGTCGACGTTCCGTGGCCGGGGTAGAGGCGACTGAAGAAGAACGAAAGACAGTCATACTGCTCCCGCCAATGCGCTCCAACTCTTGTTGAAGCATGGCGTTCTTTGCTTCCATGTGAGCTAGTCGCATCTCGAGGTCTTGGTTTCTTCGCTCGACAGCGAGCTTCTGAGCCTCGAGGGCCTCAACTTCTTGTCGCTTCCTCTCCCTCGATGATTGTGCTGCGCGTCGGTTGCGGAGAACACGCTCAACCCGACGTTGCTCCTTCTCATCTTCAGTCTTGGCTCGCTTTCTATAGAGGGATTAGCTGCTGATGACTAATGATCGTCAATGTGTTGTGTACCTTGGAGGCAAGTTGGTCTTGGGCTCGGGGAGTTGTTGTCCCCATGACTTGCGTTTCTTGACCGGCTTCTTTTCTGGTGCTGGAGTGCCAGCCATGCTTCCATTGTGCGAACCTCCAAAATTGCTCTCGTCCTCAAATGACTGTGGGGTCATGGCCTCCTCGATGGGGTTCATGTTGTCGTCGAACAGAGGAGGGTACGACGAGCCGGGTGTGGAGATGAAGCTGTCGGCCAGACTCTCCACTGGCGACTGTTCATACTTAATTTGTGCTGGGGTCTCCATTTTGAGATGTGTGTGTGGTTGTTTGTGTGTGATCGATACTGACTACTATGAGTTGCCGCCCTCAGTAGTTGTATGGAATCAGTTCGCCCATAGTGTAGGGACACAGTGTTCAGAGGGAGAAGATGAGTCAGTGAATGGGGAAGGCAACCGTCATGTGCCGTCGACCCAATCACAGCAGCGGCTTGGTCTTTGCCTTGAGCGATTGTTGTGGCAGAGGAGCAAGATTTTGAGGGAGAACAGCGTGGTCTTAAATGAGAACACGGTGTCCTATGCCTCAGGCCAAAGGAGAGGCGCCTTTCCTCTTTGGGCAGCCCCTAGGATATTGCGCCCCCCGGAGAAGACGCAATTAGCCTCTGGCGGGCCCCTGAATTGTCTCCCTGCTGCTCCGTAACGACCGACGCAGCTTCATCTGAGCCCCTGCGGCATCAGCTAAAAACGTAGGGCACGTTGGCTCGGGGTGGGCAGAAGCCTATTGAACGCCGCTGCTGCTTGTTTCACCGGCTTGATCGTGCAGCGCTTCACCACCCCATTCGTCCCCTCCTCATGAACCTCCCTATTCAAGATCCGCTCTGTCCAAGGAGCGTCGCCATCCGTGCCTGTAGCTGAATCCGCCGACAGTGTCACGGTCGATTTGGATAGAGCTCCTCTACTCCCGCCTTCATCAACCTGATGGATTTCCGTGCTTTATGCAATCTACAGTGTAAAAGGCTCGTTTATGCAGCTATCGCTTCGGGAGTTGAGCAAAAATCTCACTCAGCCTCTCTTCCTCACTCAGCACGGCGTTTCAGAGCCAACCATAGGAAGAGAAAATATGCAACCTATCCTTAGCAACCTACATTCCTCACCTCAGCTCAGAAACAAACGCACCACCCAACATGCTCTGTTTCCCGTCGTCTAGGTGTGCTTGTCGCCGTCCTGCTCGCCAAAAAATACAACTCTCGTACTATATCGCAGATCGCTCTTCAACAGCAAGAGTCTCGCCTCCATGCCAACTCGCAGCCGATGAACCATATTGATTCTTACTAAATTTTCTTCAATCTCCAGCTGTGCCATGTGCTTTAATCTACACGATCTACCGGATTCATCAATATTGATCCCTTGTGTGCCGAAAGAATTGGGTGGCGGCCAGCCTCCACTCCCTTGGCAGCACTCGAGCCCTGAACCTTCTTTTTTAGGGACAACCTGTGCAGCGCCGATTGCGATAGGGGAATGCATAGAAGAGGATCGATTTGGTATGAAACAGCTGGAATCGTGTACCCAGATATTCTTCATTGCAGGAGCTGCTCGATTCGTATTTGTAGCATCGTAATCTCTTCTCGCCATGCCATAGAGGTTACTAATAACTTTCGCATGTACCTCGTACAGATGCTCGTGTAGCTAAGTGCAATGACACGAGGTCGTGGGGATTAGATTGAGTCTCCCCACCGATCCGTAACCAGAACTGACCCGTTTCGGATCTCTCACGCCCGCCTCTTTCCAGAAGCTTCACTCTCGCTTCACCCCTTTCGTCTCTCGGCTGCAGGGGCAAGGGATGGCTGAATGCCCATCGAGGGTCACGCTTTCGAAGGAGGTTGGATTCTTCCAGATTGATGCGGAGTGTCGAGGGAAGGGATGAACGGAAGTCTCATCAGATGATATTAAGAATCTGGGGAATCAATTTATTTGTTATGAGGGGGTACTTCGGAGATTTTAGAGCGGAGGGATGTAACGAGAGACGGAAGGAGAAAATTTAATTGAATCTTTGTGCATTTCAACATCATGTGCCAGAGCTCCTTCACGTGTCTCAATCCTCGAACGACGGCTGGAGGATAAAAGAGTCTACCAAAATATTTTATGCTTTAAATGGTTGCTTTGGGCTATATTATTTGGCCAGTCAGAGCATGAGAATGTGATGTCGAACTCATCACTTTTTTGAGTGTCACGTGTAACCATCATTCCTCCCTCCATCGAATCTTAAACTTAAGCTCAACGATATACTTCAAATCTTCAATGGAACGCTTGAGCTCAAGCAAATAAGACTCAGTTAGTGGACACAGCGATCTGTGCCCACAAAACTAATTTTATGACCACGTGATATCGAGATTTACTTCATCTCACACTTCTCTCCTCGTTTTCTCTTCTGATAAGCACCATTCAAGAAATCAAGTCTACTTGAACGATGAATGTCAATTCCACGCTTTCTTGCAAAGAAAGCCCCCACCCCTCTCAGATGGAAGCTTCATAACCATTATCACCACTCAATCCACCAGCGCTCCATCACAACCATGGAGAACTACCCCGCCCCCTCAATGACGCCTGAAGAGCGCTCAACCCACCTCTCATTCATGAGAGAAGCCCTCTCCATGGTACGCACCCCGACCCCCCATCCAAAACCCTCCTAACAACCCCACCGGCCCAGAAAGCCCTCACCGTGTCCGAAACCCCGGTGGGCTGCATCTTCGTGCACGAGAACACGATCATCGGGCGCGGCATGAACGACACGAACCGGACCTTCAACGGCACGCGGCACGCCGAGTTTGTCGCCCTGAACGCCATCCTCGCGCAGGTCGATGCTCGCGGGCAGCGCTGCTACGACCCCGAGATGATGCGGGAGTGCACGCTGTATGTGACGGTGGAGCCGTGTATCATGTGTGCGAGCATGCTGCGGCAGATGGGTATCCGGAGGGTCTTCTTCGGCGCCGGGAATGAGAAGTTTGGCGGGACTGGGGGGGTGTTGAGGATTCATGAAGGGGGTGAGAGGGTGGGAAGGGGAGAAGGGAAAGATGGGGATGGGGAGAGAGAAGGTGAGAGTGGTTATGGCGTTAGTGGAGGGTGGTTGAGAGAGGAGTGTATTGTTATCTTGAGGAGGTTTTATATTCAGGAGAATGACAGGGCGCCGGAAGAGAAGAGGAGCAAGGAAGGAAGAGTGCTAAAGCTGGATGTTGAGCCTTTGGTCTCTGTGGATGAGCGCCATATCAAGAGTGGAGGCTGAAAGGAGGAAAGATTGTATCCTATGCCTGTGGATCAGAAGCACCAACGCGCCTCATCCTCGACGCGACCAACCGCGTCTCCAAGATCAACTCCTTTCTTCACTCGTAGTCTTGTTGCACTTCGCAGCCCTTCAATCGCGGCGTTCAGCCCGCATCGTCCGCATCAGGTTCGCCAAACCTCCAAAACTGCAATAAAAAAATTTGAAAAGTATTAGAATTCGCGGCAAGTCGGAATTGCTATCTCCGACCCCAGGCCCACCAACCCAACCAGGCAAAGAACTTTTACCACGGAATAATCCTCGGGCAGTCCGAGATCCAGTTCAGACATTGGTAGGCCAAATCTTATCATTGTTCTCGGATCCGGCTCCAAAAAATGCGGCTTCTTTGCGAGTTTTCAGAAACGGCTCTACATACAAAGTAAATTTTCATCAAGTCATTTACCACCTAGGATACCTTTTCCGTATTCTTGTAGCTCATTGCCTTCCGTCATCTATAAAATGTCAAGCCGTTCTAGTCCGTTAGATGCACCTTGGAACTCTGTCTCGCTATAATCCTCGTTGCTGTTCCAGCCTCTCTTTTCGCTCATATCGGTAGCATCCGAGCCTATACGGCAGCAAGATTGTTAGAGGAAGGTGTCATGGTACAAGCAATATCAGAATCTAAGCAAATCAATGACCGAACCATACATTTCCATTCCAATATGTACAAACAAGTCTTCTTTGCGAATGGCTCGTCTCTAAGTTTCTTTAATACTGCCCCTCCAATTTCCTTCCTCAAATATTTCCCTCTAAACTTATCATTTCCCTGTTCTCTCAGTCTCCAGCTCCTTCTCTGCTTGTCGATAATACTTCGCCGTATCCACACCATGTTGATTGTGGTTGACAAAGTTAAACCACGGGAGGATATGGAGCCAAACCCCAGCATATCTCGAGTTTCTGCTTGCCATTCCCTGTGCATACGGACTCAACGAGCTGACGCCATACAGCGGCTCCCCCTTCTTGACCTTGGTCACCATCTCCTTCATATCCAGATCGACTTCGCGAGAGTTCTCTGTGAAACCGTAGAAACGCACTATTTGGGCGATCAGCTCATATAACGAGATTTGAGTCTGGGACCTACATATTGAGCGCTGATAAAACACCAAGAATCCCGCCGTCACTCCAACAGCACCTGTTAGTCTCCCGATCGGCGCAAACCCCCCTCGTCCCACGCCTGATGGCGAGAATTTCTCCCACAATAGCATGACAGTGGGGCCTAATGCCGCTGCAGATGCTCCGGCAGCATAATCCGACTTCCGCGCATATTTGAGGACTCGCTTGAAGTGTCTGCTGCATGTCAATATCCCAATCCATCTTTTTGAGTCCGGGATCAAGCTTACGGGTCGGAATCGATGAGCTATTAAAGACACTATCAGCTTGAGATCAAGGCAAGGGAGGTTTCAACTCACAGGATATTCTGTATCTAGGGTCTTGGCCGGAACGTACGGTCGCTGCTCTACGTTCGACATGTTGAGAATAGAATTGGAGGCCCAATTGCAGTTGCGAGATGACTTGACGTTGGAATTAGAGGTCGTTGTGAAGCTTGCCGAGCAACGCTAGTTTCGATACGGCGGGGGGAAAAGACTAGAAATGACAAGGCTAGGAACGCGTCCACCAAACGCGAGGCGCGTGTGCTATTGACGACAACTTTACGAGCTTTTGGATTTCGCTCTATTTCGAAATAAACCACCCCGAATTCAATTTCATTTTCATTTTCGCAGCTCATAATTCACAATGTCGGTAGCAGAACGGCCTCTCCCTACTGAAGGTCCCTCGGCTGGTGGTGATGAATTCGACGATCTATTTAACTACGACGTGGATGTAGATGATCCATTCAGCGAGAATTATGTAGTTCCGGGAAGCAAAGAGAGGCAGGAGAAGGAAGCTGCTATCAGAGAAAGGACTAGTGATGGATTGGGTCTAGATGAAGCAGTCGACGTTACAAGAAAACCAAGAGCACCAAGAGTGAAGCTTGATGAGAATAGGTACCATGTCTCGCCTTCTACATCTAAATTATTCTAATTGGTCAGACTCCTTTCTGCAAATGGCATTCCTAAACTACGTGCAAAAGCAAAGCACCACCTCAAATTCAAAGGCAAAGGCCACGAGTACTCAGACGCATCAAGACTCCTCTCCTTCTACCAATTATGGCTCGACGACCTCTTCCCCAAAGCCCGATTCCTCGATGCTCTCGTCATGGTCGAGAAGATGGGCCACAAGAAGCGCCTCCAGATGATGCGAATGGAGTGGATCAACGAAGGCAAACCCCACAACTCAACCAACGAAGACGATGTATTTGACGATCCGGCTGTAACCCCACCAGAAATCGAGCGCGAGAAGACATCGCCCAGAACAGCGCCGATATTCGAGTCGAGGGCGAGTGAACGGCCGAGGACTCCAGAGGTCAACGGGGATGTGGACGAAGAGGACCTGTACAGTGCGACGCCCAGACCGGCGAAGCAGCGGGTGGAGAGCACCACAGCAGCAGCTCCAACGGAATCGATATTTGGTGGACAACCTCAGATCTCCACCGGCGCAAGAGAAGTCGAGGATGGGCCACCAGAGGATGAGCTCGATGCCTTGTTAGCTGAGGAGGAGATTTTACGGACGACGTCAGGAAATACAAAACCTGCAGCTCCTCCAGCCAAGACAGCTACGGAGGATGATTTTGACGATGAGATGGAGGCTATGGCTGAGATGGATATGAGCTGGTGATGACAGAAATTCTGGCGTTTGGTGTTGGGGTCAATGGTAGTGTGGAATAATGGCGCTTTTGTTTGGATATCAATCGGTGTATCTGAACGTGTAACAAATATCATAGTACGTCTGGCAACATTCTATAATGTCCCTACGCCCATAGTCTTTTCGACTAGGCAATGAATTCTCCAGCCAAAAATGGGTTGGACGACGAGAAAGATTTCAGAGGTCACCAGAGCGTTTAGTTTGTCAATGCCAAACAGTTATCAAGCTAACAGCTTCTGAATTTACAATTCTTTCTATTTTCTATCTCTGCTTTTTACTCCCCTTCCCACTTCCACCGCCCTTCCCCTTCCCAGGCGCCCCTTTACTTCCACCACCTCCTGCACTCCCACCAGCCATCATAACCCTCACCTTAGACACAGGCACTGTATTAGTGATCTCCTCTATCTTCCAGCGCTTTAAAAGCTCCACCTCCCTCGGCCACATCCTCTCACCATCCTCACTCTTGTCATCAACCTTCCCTTTCTGGCTCGCATCACTCGTCCATTTGCCCACAATCTCCTTGATCGCCTTCCCCTTCTTTTGGGCTCCCGGTTGCAGCTTAGCTTTGTACTTATACTTCCCCATTGCCGCCCAGGGCGCACATACCGGCACCGCTTCGAGAATCTCGTCGCCTTTGAGCGGCAAGCCGACAAGATTCTCAAATGCCATTAGCTTCTCCTCCTCTCCTTCATCTAGCAATTTCTCGCCTTGCTCTAGCATTTTCTTGCGTGTCTCTTCATGCTCAGCTGTTTCCTCTTGAGTCCGCTGATGCTGTGCTCGTCTTCGCTCTTTTTGAAATGCAAGTTCAGCCTCTCGAGCAGCTTTTGTTGCAGCTTCCACAAGGGCCTTTTGGGCACCCGCTGCAGCGCCAATGAGTCGTTGAGCTGCAAGACGATCTTCTTCGTCCTGATCTTTGTATTTTGTGGCCATTTTCTTAGCCTTTCCTTTCTTGCCGCGTTTGAGAGGCCCTTGCTTGTTACTTGGAGTTTGAGTCCCTGTGGCGATAGTAGATGGGGCAATGCTGCCGAACTCTGATCCAGATTCTTGTGCTTCCTCGGCTACTGCCGGCATCTCTGGTTCTATGAGGGTGTTGTTTAACGTGAGAGCAGACACTCCTTCAACTGGCGCATCTAGAGTGACTGGGTCAGACGATGCATGAGCTTGTAGTGGGTTGGCATGTATCCGATCATTTTCGGAATGATAACCCTCGTCTCCATTACTCAGTTGATCATCGTCTTCTTCCGGTGTATCTACAGCAGCTTCATCATGAGATAAAGCTGCTTCTGTCGGTTCGAGCCCAGATTCTGCGTTTAAAACCGACTCCTCTAAAGGTGTATCATCTTGCAGCCTATGCTTGACATGGTTGACTTTACTTTCCTCGCTGACCAAAAACAAGATACCAAATCCAAGTAGCAGGACAGCTGGAGACAAAAAGTTTTTCTTACCACGAACCATAAAACTACCTGTGGGTAGAAAGTCTCCAGTCGGTGCCGACTTAGACACTTGATCGGCGTTCACCCACCAAGCAGGCATGCCGGCTTTGGAATCCCACGCCGATGAACATGCTACAGCGAGAGTTCCTGCTTGTGATAGAGTCGAAGGAGGTATTGGAGCATCCGGTGTCTTTGGGTTATTCTTGATAACGACGGTAGCAGCGCCTTCCAGATCAGCATGAACATACACATCCCCCTTTTTGAGATACCTGAAGGATGTAAGTTATTTCCTCAATTATGACAAAGATTAAACACTCACTTTTTGTACAGCATCTCATTTTGCTGGGCGTCTTTTCCACCAAGAACCAGATACCCATCAGATGAAACGAACCAGATGAACTTTTCAAACCACATTAACTTTCTTACTGGGCGCAAGATTGCCTTCTCTTGCTTCAGACCCTTCTTGAGATCTTGCGTGATCTTAGCCTCCTGACTTTTCAACGCCTTAGTCGAAGACTGCAAAGTCTTCTGTTCTTTCTCCACGGCAGATCGTCTTTGATCGTAATATTCTCCAGCATTTGCCCATGGAGTCAGGGCGAGATTGACGTCAATCGATAGTCTTTTATCCACAGATTTTACAGCTGGCTTCGCCTGTTCCTCATCTTCATCTTCCGAGACCGCACTATCTGTATCATAATTCGATGCCTCGTCTTCAGCATCCTCTTCCTCCTCATCAAGAAGCAGAGTGATTGTGTTTTGTTCAAGTTTTAATGGTAGCTTGATCATTTCAGCAACGGGATTCTGTCGCCGCCGCTCCATCTCAATAAGCTTGCCAATCTCAACCCAGTCCATACCCTGCGCCACAAGTCCATTAACGGCATCGATTGCTTCTTGAACTCGTTCGACATTCGCTTCCAAGGCGGCGGCTTTTCTCTCATTCAGTGCCTGGGTTTCTTGCAAACCACCAAGTCTCTTCTGTTGATCTTGTCGAGCAGCTGCAATTTTCTTCTTGGCGTTGAGTTCTCGTTCTTCTAGGCGTGACTCTAGCTTCTGCCCTTCGATAGACGAAAAGAACTCGTCGGCGGTTTTATTGAAACCTTCGAATTCTAAGAAAACTGTAGCTGGGTCGTTCTGGAACTGCAGTGGTTTGAATGGATGAAAATCGTCATAGATGAGAAATCTGCGCGAATTAGATTCTTGAATATTTGGATTCTCAGAAATGCCTTCTTTGACAGCCTCATCATAGCCAGCCTTTTTCTTCGCAATAATATAGCCCTTGGTGACATTTGAACTTGTAATCTCGTGTACAACGCGTTGAGCTTCCTGTAAAGACCGCAGTAGATGATCTAATAGACTATCACTCTGTATTACATCAGCGGGTTTGAGAGTTGAATCGAACTCAGTCACCCGCATAGCGTGATCTACCAGCATTGGAGGATACTCGGTGATAGAAACGGCCAGGGCCTTTCTCAATGCGTCTGTGTTCTTCTTCTTAGGCTTCTTCCCAGCTACCAAGCCGTCATCTTCTCTATCCACTGCTTTTTGCAAGGCATCTTGTAAACGCTCTTTTGTCAAAGGCGGAATTCCCCCATAGTTCTGTCTGTTCTTCAAAGAGTATGTAAGGTTAACCCTAAGTTCCTCTTGTCCCTCCCCTTCCGGCACTATTCGCTGCAATGCCAAAATCTTTAACTCCTTGTCCGTCAAGATTATATTCCCGCTGGCGTAGAACTCTAGAAACAGCTTGTAGTTTCCATCGCTGAACTGGAACTCAATGACTCTGTCAGTACCAACTTGCGAAACAGCAGTGACTCTTCGTGTCTTCAAAAACTTCCGCAGTCGCGCCACGAACGCAGATGGCTCTGCCGTGGTGGCTCGAGCATAATCTGTAAGATGGCATCGGAACCCGGAGTCTATAATAATCTGCTGCTTGTTGTCGGGTTTCGAAAACTTGATCAGGAAGATTTTGGTGGAGAGGTCGTAGACATTGGAGACACGCAGAGTCACAAGGGCGTTGGAGAGCTCGTGGGCTATAACCTGAGTATATCAGCTATGAACTCTGATTCTGGAGGGCTCATAATACCTTGACATCTATTGAGGAAAATCTCTGCTTCATTTTGGGACTGAAGACAAGAGAGTGGGTGAAAATGTGGAGGGGTAATTTCGATGATGCTTTGGGACAGGGACCCCAAAATTCGGCCACCGTAGTGATGACTGCTGAAACTACTGTTGATGAGATAGATGTCTTTTATTCACTCTAGCGTACGAAACGCGAAGAGCTTGAAATTTATGACTCTGACTGTGGCAAAGTCTTCGTTGATTCCCACGTCAAGGGGTTTCAAGTTATTTCTACCTACTTCTCTATCATCAACGTATCTAATCGAAAAATTCCTGGCTTAGTTTGCAAACAGCATTCATTCCTATTCCTAAACCTTTCAAGTTGCAAATCTTGATCTTGCTCATGTTTACAGTAGTCAAATAGTCGTTGATCAGCTTAACTCAGGTGACTTTTTGTTAAGAGTAATAAGTTTTCATTGAGCTCTTTCGAATATGGAAAGGGAACGATTAAAAAACGCTGGGTATAAATAGCAGGTGGCAAAGCACAAGGCAAACCCCGTCTAAGCAATAACATGACGAGTAATAGTTCATAACATTAGTAATGAATAGGTATACAGTCTTCATTCGAACCTCGTTCAGTTAAATTAACGAGCGTGATCAATTCATTATAGGCCCCTTAGAAAAGTCTGCAAACCCGTCCCTCATCATCTTGCTCCTACTAAGTAGTTTCCTAAGCCCAAGTCTTTGGTCCGATTGTTTGACCGTCCGGGACCACCTTCCGCACAGCGGAGTCTGTCATATCCAATGTATCAAAGACGGCAACGTTTCCATACCACTGTGCTAATTAGCATTATCGTCCTTCTTCTTGGCATATCAGAACTCACATTTGGTGCTTTAGCGTTTGTAAGGATGAGAGTGAAGAAGATGAGGAGCGTGCAAAGAATAAGGCCGGTATCGAGGGCGGCGGAAGTAACATAGTTCTGTAACATATTAGTATGTAGCAATATAATGCGGGATAATAGACATACATATTGACTCCACCATCCGAAATAACGTTTTCTGAGGAATCTATTGAATACAAAGCCAACGGCGCCCCAGGATAAGTAGTTATATGCTGTTGCCGGTGGAATTTGTCCGATTCCTCCAAACATGATAGGGACACTTAGGTATCTGAAGAAACTCTTTGGCCATCTCCTTGCGGCCAACCAGGTGGCAATGGGGAGGAGGAATCCGAGGAGGAAGAACCAAAGTAGCTTAGCGTAGATAGCTCCTGGCGAGAATATACGAGATGGGCCAACAGCGCCCCAGATGACTGAGGCGGTGAAGAACACGTTACCTCCAGGGCAAGTATATGAGTTTGCTTGCTCGGGAGTACAGATGCTACGATTTTTTAGTTAATAAAAAGAGTGGGGTTGAAGAGTGACGAACTCTTTAATGCTTCCTAGAGCCCAGTTCATGACAGCAATTTGGACGATTGAACTCCAGAGGGTGGCAACTGATGGAGTTAGACAACATACCACCAATTCAGATGAGACGCAAACCTGTTTGGGACCAAAACATAGTTCTGGGTGGAACCTTCAGATAATGTCCTAATTTAAGATCCTGTACAAAGTATTGTGCTTGAACCATGGTGATGTAACCTTTTCAAGTTAGTGCAATTCATTCCATAGTATGTTCCAGTTCTTACCGTAGGATTTGAACATCATCATGGCCAAAGGCTTACCAGGAGTCATGTATCCAACAATGAACTCCGTGATAACGTTGAGACCGATCTGGATATTTGTCGTGGCAAAAATGATGCCGATTGGGACCATAAAGAAAATGGGAATGATGATGCACACAATAAAGGACCACCAAGAGAAGTGTGTGCTCCACACGTAGATGGTAACATAGCTGAGACCAATCATGAGAACGAAGAGGACAGCATACCACCTAGCCGCACGTCAGTTTGCAAATTGGAAAGAAGAGGCGGCCTACTAACCAATCAGGTGCTTCCTGATACTTCTTCATCAGTTTCATGTGTACATCGTCTTCCTGGTCTCTGGCTTGCTTCCATTGTCTCCAAATAGTCTTGCTATGATAACTATCAAAAGTCAGCAAGGCTAGTTCATTCTCTACCAATTTTACTTACAGAGCAGTGTGAACAATAACAGCCATGATTCCAGCAAATGAGATTCCATAGCACAAAGCGAAGTTTGTAGAGAGGAAAATTGGCGAGTAGGATTTATACAAGTCCTCTTGGAACTCAAAGTTGGAATCCAAGATCCGGGACACATTGTACCGAGCTCCAGTATTATCGTAACTGTGCGAGTCTTGCATAGGGAAATAGTCTGCATACCTGTTTCCTAATGTTAGTTCTCATGGAGCTTATATTTCGTAATGCATTGTAGGCTCACCATGTTCCAGTGTAATGAACGCCCAACGCAGTGAAGATGATAAAAATGACGAGACCAATCAAGGTGTTCATGATAGCATACCAAGGGCTAAAGTTTGTTAGATCGGATGTAAGACATTTGAAAGAAGCACTGACGGGATCAAGGGAGATAGAGTATAACCAGTGATGACGGTCCAATCGAACGTGATAGGAATTATGCCGAGACCTATATATCGTCAGTCGTAATCTAGATGTTCAATTGGAATAATCTACCTGTCAAGCCTCCAAATACCTGGTTTACAACGACATTCTTCGGTGCGATCCAGCAGGCAAATGTAAAGTATGAAAGACCTTGGAAAATCCACCCAGGGAAAAAGTACCAAACAAAAGAGCCTGATATCTTCAAGTTAGCTTCATACTTGGACGTTTGATGCAGATACACTTACCAGCCATAACGTACAAGAACCAACGATACCTGGAGATAGACCAGCCATTTGTTTTCGCTGGATCAGATGGGCTATGGTCATGCAGCGTATACATGAGAGCACAGTTTACCAAATCAGCTGGCCAAATCATGGCGGCAGGCCAGACTAGCCATCTTCGACAAATACCAGCCAATCCGTAGCCAAGCATCTGGTTAGAGATTGCAAACAACAATTGGAAACCCCAACCGAAGTTCTGACCGTAGAAGACCATCTGGGAAACCAGCACATCTGTAGCGTAAATCGCGCCTCCAGCGTAAGAAGCATTGGCCATAACAACAATAATAGCATGCTCCTTGTAATTGAATTTGCCGGGACGAAGATTGAACTTCAATCCAATGAGTGGAATAGTCCATACATGATCTGGCATAACAATATCCCAGGCCAGAGCAATGGGGTACGACACCAACTGGATGGCATATGTGGTGATAGCGATTGAAGGGTTGCGGAGGGAGAAGAGGCAGTTGATACCAGCTCCGACGGTGGTCAGAATCAGACCAATTGTCCAAGCACGAACGGTTGAAGCTGGTAAGTCCTCATCGTAGTTTCGAACCGTTGCTCGGACCTGAAATGAGAGTTTAGCAGATTGTAAATGATAAGTACAGAGCTAGTTTACCTCGGGATATGGCGAGTTCTCTTCAAGTAAAGCCCTCTCGATTTCGACTCCTCTTTCAGCATTACCCTCCCTCAAAGCCATATCCATCTCATTTAATTCATCAATTGGAAGGTTAGGATCCAATTCATGTTCTTTAGAGAACATGGCAAGAGCATCGATTGCTGCAGAACCAGTTCTATCAATCTCCACGGCGGGATTCTTTTCGACTCCGGTAGATTCAGCGCCATCGCTGTGTTTTTCGGAGACCGAGTGGGTAGGTGAAACTTCTTGGATGATCTCATTGGCATTTTCATGGCGGCGCGCAGCCTTACGCCTGATAAAATCCATGGTTGGAGGGGGTGCGTCAGAACGTGACCAAAGGGTTCGGGGATATAATAAGAGCTTATACAATAGAATCAGAGAGATTAAAAGAGGAGGAAAGGCAGAAACATCGGCTTAATCGAAGCTGTAGCTCGAAGCTGTAGCTCGAAGCTGAATGCGAGCTGACACGAGACCAAGGATAGATCCCGATTTCTCTTGTGCTGCGTGACAAGTAGGGAAGGATTGGGGGACCAGCGACAGATCATATACTGATGTAACACTGTTCAACGTCGACGGCCTTCCCAATCTGTCAGACTCGAAAATGCTGCCAAGCGGGTAACCCGAATATATGGATCATGCGACATCCTTCCATCTATCGTCTAGAGTTGACGATTATCAGCCCAGCCGTCAGGGAAAGAGGCAAATGAATTCCGGCTTCCTATCTCGAACGTGGTCCTATTTCCTTGCCATTGAAGTCCGTGAGGCAGAAGACGAATACATGCGCGGCCGCTGGGCAGTGTGAAACGTCTCGATATCCCGCGCCATCGACTGGATAGATAAGGATGCTATGCAATCTCCATATAAAGATCATTCAGGCTGAAACTCAATCAACGCAAAGCAACATGGGAGCGACGCAAGGAAGGGAGTAATTGGACAATTAATGCTTTCCATCAAACTTGACGGGCCGGGGTGGATGAGTTTGAATTTATCTGCACATGCCCTATCTAATCAATGTGCTCTCTATCTAAGCCTGAATTATGTTGACAGCCTCCAATCATGGCCATTTGGCTCATGGGATCGACGCGTCGAAGACTAAAGATACCCCATCGTCGCCAGCAGTAACGACCTTCCGGCCATCAGAACCCTGTACAAAGCCCAAGACACCACCACCCTCCCCATCGCCGCGGTGACCTTTCCACTCTCTCACGAAGCCCGAATTAGCCATCCCCGTTCCTCCTCGCGTATCCCATCTTCTGACCACCCCGTCCATCCCACAGGAAGTGAGCAACCATCCGCCTCCAGATTTCACAAACTCGACCTTGACGACGGAGAAGTCCTCATGCGCCTCTTTGATATGTCTTC
Organism: Arachnopeziza araneosa; assembly: GCA_003988855.1. NCBI lineage: Eukaryota > Fungi > Ascomycota > Leotiomycetes > Helotiales > Arachnopezizaceae > Arachnopeziza > Arachnopeziza araneosa. Next base: position 226,635 of record QYAI01000026.1, read on the forward strand.
TAACCGCGAAGCGGTGGGCGCTATCGAACAACGCGATTGACCCGTCCACACTTCCCGCGGCTAGGAGGGTCAACGGGGGTGGCGCGAAAGCCAGCGTCTCAATGCCGTCCGTCTGAGCCTGTAAGTCGGCCAGGATTTGGCCAGACTGCCCCACCGCAGCAGCAGCAGAGATAGCAGCCTTCCCTTTTGATTTTCCGGCCCCACTTTTCGCACCTGAAGAGGCAGCTCCCAGCGTTGTGTCAGAACCTAATCTAGGGAGTCCGACAACTTTAATTGCGCCTCCAGCACCTCCAACCACTAACAGCGTGCCGGTGGGGGCGATAGCGACGCTGTAGAGGCCGCCTTCCACCGCGAATCGTTGGTCAGTCGATGTTAAGCCAACGACATAGGCCCCTCCATTTCCCTGTGTAAGTTCTGACGCTGAGCCAAAGACGTCCCACACGTAGAGTGAGCCATCTTCCGATACCGTGGCCAAGAGTTTCCCGTCTGCGCTCCATGCACCCGCCGTACATGATTCGGTGTGAAGAAAGTATGATTGCACAATCTGGAGTTCTCCACCTTCAACGGTATATACCCATACAGAGCCGTCATTAGCTCCCAGAGCAACGGTATTGGGATGTAGAGGGTGCGGGCAGGATTGCAGCCAGTTGATCTCTTCGACTTCCTGGGCTTCGGTGATGAAATTCCATTTTGGGCCCTTGTATGCACGCAGTTTCCCGTCCAGCCCGCCTGATAAGAGGAAATCCCCAGAAGGGTATGTGAATGTCAGCGCATTTATCGAATCTGTGTGGCCTTCCAATCTCGCCACTGGTTCTAGGCCTCTTCTCTCTGACCGTTCAGCTGGGGCAGCTTGGTAACTTGCAGGGAGAACAGGAGCTTCCACTGTAGTATCGAAGACATACCCCATGCCTCCCGCATCATCTCCTTCACTCCCTCCTGTCGCCACTATATTCGGATTTGTAGGATGTTGTGCTATGCCAAAAATCGAATCTTTATGGAGATCGAAGTGCGCACTAGAGTCATTCTGGAGTTGGATTTCCTGGTCTTCCATATCCTCGTCACCTTCTTCAGAACCTGAATCCATAGCAGCATCACCATCCGAAAGTATCTCCTCTGCGGCATCGTTGGGATCAAGCATGACGGCCTCTTCTTCTTCTTCTTCTTCCTCTTCTTCCTCCTCTTCCTCCTCATGGCGGGGTCCTTGGTGCTTGTGCGAGCTCATTTTAGCGAGTATGAGGGCAGATAAATATGGTGAGATAGAGAAGAATCAGTAGAAAGGCCTGCGATTTAAAGGAATGAATTCGGTGGTGTCTATTCTCCAGCCTTCGAAAAAGATTGCTAATCCAAGGAAAAAGTTGAGTTCGGTAAGCCCGCACAGACCATTTCAGCCTTTCTCAGCCTTGCTCAGCCTTGGGCCCTCCTTATTTATTTTGTTCTTTAAGCTTCATAAGATGATACAAGAGTAAGGATGAGAGAGAGAAAGTCGGGTGGGATCAAAATCTTTCTGAAAGTATGGGACGGGTGGTGGAGTACCTCCAGTATTGCTGACGCCGTCGCCTCTACAATTATGTCTCGGAATAGCTCCATCCGCCGACTGCTTGCAGTAGTTCTCGGCATTCTCCTCAATCTCAAAATTGCTTTTCCTCCAGCTTTCCCTCAAAGACTTAGCTGCTCGATGGTTTGGCCCATAACATTCTCATTCGGATACCTTTGAGCCATCAGGTTGAGCTTATCGATGGCTTGTCCGGCTAGAGCCTTATATTGAATCTCGAGTTTAGATGCAAATAATATACAACATCTTTGTCTACCATCAATTTCCTCACAACTTTGCGCTCTTTGCTCTCCTAGCTTCTTTCTCTTTATCCCGTAGTAGTCTCCTCAAGATCTTCCCACTAGGACTCTTGGGAATGATGTCAATAAACTCCACACCACCCTTCAACCATTTGTGTCTCGATTTATGCTCTTCCACATATTTGCAAATCTCCCTCGCTGTCATACGATCATTGTCCTCCAAGCCCACTGACGCTGATTTAACAATAAATGCCTTTGGAATCTCGCCCGCATCGTCGTCCGGGACGGGAATCACCGCACAGTCAGCGACCGACGGGTGAGTAAGGAGATGAGCTTCCAGTTCCGCGGGAGCGACTTGTAGGCCCTACTACACGTTAGGCGTGGAAACTCCACTAACATGACTCGAGAAGCTCACCTTTACTTTAATCAACTCTTTAATTCTATCTACTATAACAACATGCTCGTTACCTTTCGCAGACTTTCTAATGAGAGCTTCATCACCCGTTCTCATCCACCTTCCTTTTCCATCTTTGTCCGGTAGGAAAGTTTCGTTATTTGCTTTTTCATTATTCAGATAGCCAAGAACTACTGAAAGAGATTGAACGACGAGCTCGCCAGGTTGGTCAAATTCTGTGATTTCTACACCTTCGACTGAAACAATCTTTGCAGAAACCCCAGGGGCGAGAGAACCACTGGTGCCGAACGATATATCCTCCTCTGAAGTGGCACAGATCACCGTGGAGGTCTCTGTCAGGCCATAAGCTTGACGAATAATCCAGGATGGATACAGTTTCTGGAGATCAGTAGCAGTTTCAGCTCCAAGAGGAGCAGCACCCGTGAATATTGCTCTGACGCTGCTGATATCGAACTTTTCAACAGCAGGTTGATTTTTCATGATCCCAATTATGATGGGAGGGACCTAGGCAAGTAAGTCTCTATCGCACAACAGGAATGAAATACTGACTACGTAAAGACACTTGATCTTGTATGTCTGGATTGCACTCAAGAAGGATTGCAACTCAAATTTGGGAAGGATGATTACTTCGTCGCCTCTCCACGTACTAGCTTGGGCTATGACAACTAGACCATAGATATGGCTCAGCGGTAAAAGACCAAGACAGACCTCAGATCCATTTCCAGGTCTTTTGTCTCTTACTGGCTTCTCATGGTAAGTAACCTGAAGGACGTTTGAGATTACATTATGGTGGCTTATCATGACACCTTTCTAAATAGAGAGTCAGCGATTGCTCAGGATATGATTTACGATTTCGCTTACTGGCAGTCCTGACGTTCCACTAGAATAACATAAGTATGCAGTTTGCCTTGCACCTTGTCCTTTCTTCCATTCCAAAGGCTCCAATGGCGGTAACTTCTTTCCTTTCGAAATCAGATTGCTAACAGTCTTGAAAGGAAGCTTCTTATCTGCCGAAAATGCTTTCGGCAGTTCTAAAAGATAAACGCGATTGTTCGGAATGCCGACAGCTTTTGCAGCATCTAAAGAGATTTCGAGAAGCGGTGTGCACTGTAGAGCAATGTCAACGAATCTATCTTCTCGTCCATTACTGCTCTGCTTACTGTAAACAGCACCTTGGCTCCAGAAGATTTGAGCTGAAATTCCAGCTCTTTCGCCGAATATGCCGCATTCGCAGGGGTCGCAATCCCTGAGAGACGATGTGTAGCGTAAGCCAGTGTCATTGAATCAACCTGCGGGACTATTGTCAACGTGGTCCTTTTAAAATCTGCACCGGGATTCAAGTACGGTATTCAGCGCAAAGATTCCGACCACTTTATCCCACTCCGTGCCCTCATTCGGCTTCCAACCAAACTCATCTGCCAATGCTCGTGCCAAGTAATCAACCCGTTCTACCATTTCGGCGGCCGTATAGCTTGCGCCTGTCAAACCGCAAGTGAAGGGATTTCGGGAGTCTTTGAGGGGACATCTTCCGTGCCTCTCATCCAGCATGAATTCAGAGATAGGAATCGAATCTGGCGGAACTTGAGGCAGGATCAGCTTCAATCGCCATATACTTGTGTGTTCAAAGGTGGTAACGTACAGTATGGCAGGTTCGGAACCCATGGTGGAGGTAAAAAAACCATCTTCGATGCAAGAGAATCCTGCGCGTATGTTCGAAGCTTGCTTCCTCGGAATATCGAGGTTTTAAATCAATCGCAAGAGCAATTTCGAAGGATATGAAGAAGTCTTCAGCATTTTAGGAATAAAAAACGGGAACGATAAGACGTCGAGGTTGGGTTGGAGGTACCATTGGGTCATCCGGTGGAAGTGACGATGGCACGGAGAAAACTTGGCCAACCACCGGCGGTCAACTACCCCAGGAAATGCCGCTGAATTGCGGGGTGATTCCGCTGACGATACGAGATGACCGAGGCCATCTAGTTTGGGGAAGTCCTTCGACCAGGGTCACATTGAGGCTCTGTTATGCCACACTCATGACTCGTGTCAGTATATCTTCATGTACGCGAGTCAGTTGTCGATGGAACCGAGCAAATTGTCGCCAAGATGGCGATTGAATGAGAATTGAGAATCTGAAGTTGAGGAAATCTCGTGATCGAAGATAAACCATCTGGACTATACTTTCTTCTATCCCAGCAGCAGTTTACGATGTCAAGCTTAAAAACACTAAATTCTCAGCACGTCTTGCTCGCTAAAAGCTGTGCCCCATTGAGGATGTACATCCCGCTCTTGCCGCACTGAACTCCCGCGGAGACTCTGATTTTCAGTGGCTAAACAGCTTTGAGTTTTTGGCTTGAAAGTAAATGTCCCGTGTTCCACAATGCAGTCACACACAAGCGCTTTCCATCATCACCTATGCTTCGCTTCCGCTCATTCATGTGTCAAAGCCAAAAAGGACCAACCCCAGAACGGATATATCTCCGGTAAGCGCCACATGACGACTGAGGTGGCACCGTAAATTCGTGCTCTGGCGCAAGCGAAAGTGGGAACGACAGACGACACAAACATCTCCTATGAGAACAATATAGCTTGCACTAACACGTAAACTTTATTTCATCCAAAGGAAGCTTTCTATTCCCCGACAAGCACTACAAGCAAGCGCTATTCGACATGAAGAGGATAGATAGTCCCTAAAGCACCTGAACAGGATCCAGATCTTCATTGTTGGTAGAATCTTCAACACTAATTGGAAGGAGAATCGATGGAAAACTCGTCGCTGAACTGCATTTCTTCAATGAAGAAGGCACGCCTGATCGCAATGCATTGTATAATACTGCACCGGAAGGTCAGCCCAGCTTACCGTATTACCAGTCAGTGCCTCGAACAATGGCGCCTTCTACCAAGACATAGCAGTTCTTTGTCTATAATAGCTTTGCGAATTTTTGCTCCATTCCAGTCTTAACAAAACTTGGGTACGACACTTAGTAGTTGACGGATGCAAATATAGCAGACTCTCGAAGCTTTGGGTCATTGCAACTGTACTACTTGATAGACCACGGTCTTAGTACATAGAACAGGGTCCTCTGCTTTTAACAACGCCGAAATATATGGGGAGTCCCGCTTCAATTTCGGAAGTTCTATTCAGTTTCCTATGATGTGAACCTCCAGCCTTCAATTTAATCGCTACGTGGGCTTTTCGGTTTTGATGGAATCAAATCAGCTTGGTAGTTTAAAGCACCATCTGTGGAAATAGTGACGGTGATTTGTCTTTTGCTGTTTTATATTCTGAACTTACTTTGATTGATGCATTTCTATTGTCTGTCAAACATATTCTGTCTACTGGACAGATTACGCAGGAATTACGCTTTCTTTAGGATAGATTAAGAGATTTTTCTATGTGCAGATTCGTTCTTGCTAAAGTACAATTCTCCTGTAGACTTATTTCTGTCAAAAATATGCTATTGTACCAGTGTTGTGTCATTCGACTGGGAGATGGGACGTATTTCTATGGAGAGATGTACACTGATTGTTAAACCTGGTCTACCTAATGAACAAATGAATTCTTGCTACTTCCTCTCGATATAAAACGCTTGAAATGTGATATGCTACGAAAGCCCTCCCATGAAATTGTAGTGGGAAATACCCATGCTTTTGGAGTGGGAAATTCCCATGGCTTGGGTTGACCCCAGATAAGCGACCCCAATGCACGGTCCACAAGTTCATCGCTCCTTCCCCAGAAGGAGGACTTTCGCGTTAAAACTATTATTTATTCGATGGTGAACGCAGAAATTTTCCTCCTCCTTTCCTTCAACTCAATCCTCATCCTCCAGATCGGAACCTCTTTACATCAAGTCGACATTCACAAGTAACCAATCCTAGAACCGTTATTATTCGTCCCTGTCCTCAGATTATCCTTCTCCCTCTTTTACTACACTACCCCGCTCACTACACCAAAAAATATTCACAACAGGCGTCACTACGTGTTTGTACTGCCAAACACACTGGATCCTATACCTAATAAGGTCTGTTTATTTAAGTTTACTCTCAAACGGTTCCTTACTTCCTGTTACCTATTCCTTCTCTGAAATGAAGTATCCGTCGACTTTCGACATTCGGACTTCGACGAATTTTCTCTCATTTCTTTTCTCCGAAGTTACGCCGCAGGCGTCACTTCAGGATATCACCACATATCGGAACTAATAACTTCCGCTCCGAGATCTATTCAAAAGACCTTCTACCCAAACTCCTCCTTCTTCTATACAACCTCTTCCTTCTACACAACCCCCACTTCCTCTTCATATTACAACTATTTGTTTACAATTAACACTTGGCCCTTACCAAATATCATTGCTCACGTCTCACTAGAAAAGTAATTTTTGATAAATCGTCACTGCGGGAATCGGTTAACTTTCGCAATTCGGACTTCGACAAATATCCTCACGTCTCACTCAGCATCTACTAATCGTCACTCTAAAAGTAGCACTATGTCTCTCTCTTTTTCTTCCAGACGTCTCTGACATATTACTTAGTTTCTTCACTCTACACTTGATATGGGTTCCTCAAAGAAAACTGCAGTGAATTCAAAATCAACTTTCAAATCCAAAATTCCACTTTCTACATCCGGAATTCACGATCAACAATCAGATCGAAAAATTCTGAAACGAGGTCGAAATGAAATGATCAACAATGATCTAGATACAATGTCAAAAAAGAGAAAGTTGCCTGGAACTCCGTACCATGTCAATGTTCAAGTTGACAAGCCTGAGCCTATTGGCCAACCAGAAGTCTATGCATTTGGGCGTGAGGCTTTGTGCAGCACGCTTTCCTGGTACAAAGCTTATCAAGGAAGTGCATACACCGGTAATGGCCTGGTTTACGGTTGTTTAGTGGATAGAGAATCCGGACTTCGTGATATCTTTGATCACGAAGTAATCATTACTGATATGTATGTATCCTCCTACGATAATAGAGATTGATCAGCTTACTTGGCATAGTGGTGGAGGCAAAACAGCAAATGAGGACGGCACAATCGAACGCCAAGCCAACCAGCCAAAAAGTCGCTATGTGTTGGCCTTCATCAAAACTATGGAAACAATGCAGCCTGTCGGAGTAATTGCAGGTAAGTGTTTTTGATACTAGAGAGTACTAGTCTATTTAAGCTACTCTAACAACATTTTTCAGGCCAAGGTAACAAGGTTGCACCATCAAAGTTACCCTACGTCTATAACATTCTCGGCTTCTTTCAGGTTACCGGAGTTTGGTGTGAGTTGGCTCATGGTCTGCATTCCTGGAGAGTGAGATTGCAAAAGATTGACCGCACAAAACCATCTTGGTGGACACCCCGCAATGCAGCTTTATCAGAGCTACCAAGTGACTCGCCAAACACAACTAAGGCGGCCTGCTGGAGTTGTCAAAAGACTTCAAAGACTACTTTTAAGCAAGGCTGGGCATGTTTAGACCCGGATTGTGGTCAATTCTTTGACTTTGGTCGATCTGTTACCGAAGGAGAACTTATATACGCTACAGAGTTCATTCAGGAGCGAATAGACTACACGGGTCTCACTCCACCAGCCTTAGGACCAAACTTCCAAGCCGATGATCATGCAGATGATGTTGATTTAAAAGACGGAAAGTACCAGAAAGGCTTTCTTTGCCCTCGTTGTGGATGCTGCAGTCGACGAAAGCAATGGTCGCGCTTAAACTGCGAAAATCCTGGTTGCGATTTCAAGTTCTCTATGCCATTAAGATCGCTCACTCTTAGTACTGCTGTTCTAGAAGAGAAAAAGCAAAATTTGAAGCAACCTGCACAGGGTATCGAAGTGCGCCGCGACCTGATTATCGGTTCCTATAAAGTTGATCTATTTTACATGCCTGGACTCTCCGGTGAAAAGATTGGAGTAGTCGCGCACTTTAAGGCCAACAAATTTGTCAATGAGCAATCAAATGGACCCAATTCGATGTTTCAAACACTACAGGTCCTCGATCTAAATTTAAAACGCAACCCAGCCAAGTCAAAAGGCAGTGAGTTGCCCTCTGTAATTACGACAATATCATTTACTTATATGAAACAGGTATCGCAGAGGTTCTTACAAATCACTTTGGCGCAAACTGGGTAAGTTTGACTTCTACACGCATCTTTAGAGCTCTCTCTAATACTCTCTAGGGCGCCCCGTACAAGTTTGGAGTTTCCCAGGACTCAAAACCTTTCAGCGAGACACCAGAGGCCCTTTACGGTATTGTACAGCGCCTTACCTGGGCTGGCAGACAGACGGTGAAAATCTACGATACACGTGAGGAATTTATCGCTTTTAACGAGTTACTCACGCTGGCTTATCTCCAGGGCCAGAAGATTGGCGTAAGCCTTTATGAATCCCCTGTCTCCTACAAATGCTGAGATCTTATAGTATCACGACGATGGCGAAAAAACTCTTGGCCCAACAGTTGTTTCTGTCTCTTATGGTTCATCTGCGAGAATGTCATGGCGACCTAAAGAGAAGGCGGATATTGGCATGTCCAAGAACAAGAGTGGCACTAAGACCGCCGTTCTCGAAATCCAACTGAAACATGGTGATATGATGGTGATGCACGGAGCCGAGATACAGAAGTTCTATGAAGTAAGATAGCCTACTATATATTTGAGCCTTGTACTAACCTTCTAGCATGCTGTCGAGCCTGCTGGCCCATTGCGCTTTGGTTTGACGTGTCGCAACATCCTACCTGAGAAGATGGGATCTCTCGAAGAACGCCAGAATGTTATCAAAGCTGGAACACTTCCCCAAGAAGCTGCAACTCAAACCTATGATGGTGATGACGTCAAAGGATTTCTTCAGCGAAATTTCAATATCCTAGTAGAAGAGGGTCTCTATACGATGGGTGACCTTACAGAAATGTTGAGTTCGATGGTCTTGGACAATGGTATGTAGTAGGGGGGAATTTTTAGGGGTAATATCGCGATGGACATTCACAAACATCTCAAAATGAATCATTATCTTGCAGCGGTACTTTTTAGCTTCGCATTCTATTTGCTACAATTAGCCTGATTTTAAACTCAATATGCTTTTGCACATTCAGGTTCTCTTGAATCTCAATGTGCGTTTGTGACATTCAGGTTCTCTTGAATCTCAATATGCGTTTGTGAAATTGAACAAGCTTTTTTCCTTTCTAACTTTCACAGTATGGGTTTGACATTGAGAAGCCTTTTTCATAGTTTTAAATTTCACAGCATAGGATCGACATTAAGAAGTCTTTTTTATATTTTCAAATTTCAAAATATTAGTTTAACATTAAGAAGCTTTTTTATCTTTTCAAGTTTAAGAATATAGAATTGACATTAAGAAACCTTTTTATTGTTTTAAATTTCACAATAAATGATTAACATTGAGAAATTTTTTTATCGTTTTAAATTTTACAATAGAGAATCGACATTAAGAAACCTTTTCATCGTTTTAAATTTCACAATAGAGGATCGACATTAAGCAGCCTTTTTACCTTTCTACCTTCTACAATATAAGTTTTAAATTAAGAAGGCTTTTTACCGTTTTAAGTTTCACAATAGAGGATCGACATTAGCTTTTACACCTTTCTACCTTCCACAATACGTGTTCCACATTGAGAAGCCTTTTTCACATTCTTCGCTTAACAATCAGATTCCGAACAATGAACCATCCTCTCACCTTTCTCCCTCCCACAATCCGATCCGGACTCTCAAACCTCCTTTGCCCTTTTCTGCTTCTCGGGAAATGGGTGGGACTCTCAGCTGACCCCTTTCTCATCTCATTCTTGACAAGGGGATTCGACAAGGAGAGAGTTCGGGTGGGTAGAGAGGAGATTGGCTGGGAGTCCTGGGATCACTTGTGTCAGTGTTCTATGTGGTACATTGTCCAAATGCAAGTGTATTTTTTATCTATGTCTGGGTTGTGTACGCAGTACAGGTGCTAAAGCTATTCAAACGGAACACAAAATCGAAACTCCTATCTATGCGCGGAAGAGCCTGCTTCACTCGCTCCCATCTCGGTATGTACTCCCTCACACAGTTTTATTCCCTACGCCGTGCCGCCATAACATCTCATAAAAATGAAGTGGCAATCTGAAAACCCAGTATCCAACTAGGCTCGCCTTTTCAAAACCGGTAGTCCTGTCTCCTCTAGCTGCTCCGCCATTTTGCTGCACCACTCTAGGTCCTTGTCTAAATCAAACTCTCCTTCAATCTCGAATAGTTCGGTAAAGGTCGCCCACGCGCGATCGAATGAGAAGAGAGCCACTAGTTTCAAGGCGTCGATGCCCCCGTGACTGGTGATGGCGTCGAGACAGCGACATACTGTGCGCGACCAGTTCAGGAGCTGCTTGATTACCTCGTTCAGTGGGGGTGTGGACTCTTGGCCACTCTCTTGGAGGGATTGGGTCACCTGACGTCTTAAAGAGAAGACCGAGATCTGGATGCCCGTGAATGCTACGAATGAGCTTGCCTCGGCATCGTTGTGGAAGATGATGGCTGTTGAGTCTTCTGAAGGGACGCCGCTCCAGAATGTCGGCTGTGCCTCGAATGCGGAGGTTGAGTGCTCTTTCCAGAGATTCTGACGCCAGGCTTTGAGGTCGAGGGTGATTTCATCTAGTTGTTTGAGTTGCTCTTGTAACGAATCCGGCGAGTGAGGTTGACCCGTATCGTAGAGCTCGATTTGAGGTGGGAGTTGAAAGGCAATGTCGTTGAGGACTTGAAATGAGTTGGCTGCGCTGTGGTGGTCATCGCGCCATGGTAGGTGGATCCACTGTGGTTGGGAGAGGAAGCTCGATCGTCGTTCTAGAATGAGGAAGGGGAATTGAACGGTGCGGTATCCGTAGAAATTGGCTTTGGCGTCGTCGGTCAAGAGGCCTGATATCCCGCTGTGTTCGATCAGAGCACCTACTCCTCGTAGATGGAGCGAGAATCCATCCCAGGACCTGTTCACTAGTAGCTCGGACATGGAGCATGTCATTGCTGTGGCAGCGAGCAGAGTTGCGTTTTCTCGGCCGATCCCATTAATATAGGCATCGAAACCTTCCCTTAGCTTGCGCAAAGCTTGGGTTTGGATTTGCGTCGCTTGGAGACGCATCCTCTCGTCTCTGTGCTCGATACTGAGGAGATTTAGAGCGGCTGACAACAGGGCTTCTTTCAACATATCACTCCCGGCTGATGCTGACTGGAAAGTGATTGCTGTGATCCACTTCCCCAAGCAGATTTCAACATGAATCGTGGCTGGTTGACCACCAGTGACGGATGAGACAACACTCTGATCATTTGCGATTGTCGAACTCGAGCTGTTGGGCGGCGTAGATATAATCTGAACGGATAGTGAAGCAGTATCGGGAGAGTTGGGGATACTACGATTATGGAGAGCCGAGATGAATGCGTCGGTGTATGTAGGTCCCATGGAAATCTTGAAGGGCAGTCTCAGGGACCATCTCACACCATTGTCGATTGTCTCTCGGCCGACTTGGACTTCATGACTCGTGGTCTGAATGTAGAAGTCCTCGTGACCGAGCTTGACTGTCTCGGATCCAGTGCTCGAGGTTCGCCTCGACTCAGGATTACTTGGATTCTCCGAGGAGGCGGTCCCACTGCCGGCGCGTTGACGTTCTCGGTTCCTCAACCGATATGCGCGAACATTCTCCCTCACTTGCTGGCGGCGGGCCGCTGCCCTCTGAGCGTCTGTTCCTGGGAGGCGTCGTCGTCCGGGCATCACAAAGGAAATGACAAAAGATTTGGAATGAGTGCACAGACATCTTGACTATTTGTACCTAAGTAAAAAGCCAGGGGATATATCAACGAAGATTTAAGAAAGCCAGCGGAAGATATGGCTGGCCATGCATAGAAAGGTATGCGACTCACCTCGCGTTCCTTTTGGATTTAGTCAGCTCGCTAAGGGAGCAGACAATGAGGCCAGTGGCAAGCACAGGCTGGCGGTGACGATTTGGGCATAGGCAGGGACGGGCACGTCCAGGATGCCGCTACAGGGCTGAGCGGAATGACGCTGCCCTCTGGCGCTGACGGTGCAGAATCGCCGTCCGGTCCGTCGCCAGTCAGCGTGACCTCAGCGCTGGCTTGGAAATGCCTCCTGTGGATAGGCCCTGGAGCTTCGAGACGCATCTTTCTGCAGGTGCAGCCACATGGCCAATTCCATCGCAACGCTCTGCCGGTGTTTACTAGCTGCCGTGACGCTCCTATTCGTGCTCGGCATCCGAGGAGTGCGGCCAGCGACTTGGGGACGGTACGACAAATCTGCCATCTCCCCACTGGGGGCCAAGGCAAACAACGGAGCACCCGATAAATCACGAAAACGAAGAATCCAAAGCATCAGCTGGCCGAGAAGACACCGCGACGGCGAGCAACATACGCAACATCCGAGGCTCGGTGCTGTCGCGTCTCTCTCTGCTGGCACTGGCCATCTCGAAAGCACCGGAATGTGCGCGCAAAGTCCATGGAGGGGGAGAAGACGTGGGAAGAAGAAGCCTGGGAGGCAAATGGCGACGCAAAAATCCCTCCTCTGCTGCGCCTTGTGCAACGAGGGAAGGAGAGGTGGAATTGTTCCAAATCAACATCCAGAGAGGGAGAAGGGGGGAAGGGGAGCGGGAGACGATGGGCGAGGACGAGGAAGAGGAAGAGGAAGAGGAAGATGAAAGTTTAGTGATCGCTCGCGACCCGGCAGTGGCCTGGATTGGACCCTGAAGCGGAACGAAGCGAAGCCACCAGCACGAACAATAGCACCACCACCACCACCACAACCACCACCATGGGACGAGGATGATGGTTGTTGGAACTTTAAAAAAAAAAAAAATATGCCGGCCCCTCCTCGCGATAACCGAGCACCTCGCACCTCGTAAAGCGAAGCAGATCCGTCCAGTCCAGTCCAGTCCAGTCCAGTCCCGTCCCGTACATCGCAGCTCGGATCCAGCGCTGCAGATTGAAGATGCCGAGAGATGCATTTCTCCCAGGGGTGGATGGCTTTCTTAAATTTAGCACCGCAGCCTCGGAACCCACCAGATGCCGAAGCCATCAGTCCAGCTCCCTCTCTCTCTCTCTCTCTCTCTCTCTTTTCCTTCTCCAACGCCAAACATTTGGATAGGTTCTGATAAGTGCGAGACCATTCAGCTTCTATAATTAGGGGGATGCACCTTTTCCTGAAATTTCTGGGCGGAGAATCCAATGTTGATCCCAGCACGTGATGCTCGCTCAGCTCGAATCCGCTACGTCACCGCTGCTCCTATCTCCGACCTCAACCATCATCTGCTTTGGGTAAGAGACTCATTTGTCATTGCTACACCTGCTATTTGGAAACTTCCTCAACTGCTTGGACTTTATTCTCTATCGATTCTACACCTCCGTTAGGCCCCGGAATTATTCCCGCGCTTCAGCGAACGATCCAACGAGATCCGTCTCTTGATTTGGGGAGCTGCCCTTCCAGGACCTCGAGTTATCAGCATTCGGCGAGTGCAACTAGACAAAACTTGTCGGGAAAAGGAAAGAGAAGAAGACCAACGGAAAGCTACCGATTGCATTTCCCATACCGCTGCGGAAAGCGATTCGCTGCGATGACGAGAGGGTTCATTCTGAGAGCGGATTGTTAGCCGCCACATTTATTGTTTGTCGCTTGAAAAATCTTTCGAAAGAGCCTCAAGATCGTACTCATGCGAATCTGGGTCCAGATGCTCAGTCGGCTTTTACCTCGATTTGGACCGTGATCTTCTCTACTTTCGATAGAGTCCAGTCACAATCAATAACCACATGATCTGAAGACGTATGGCAAGAAAACACTCAATTGACTATCAATAATTACTATCTGATCTCTTTAAGATATTAGTCTCTCACATCACCCCCGTACCACCGGACAGAAGCAACCGTGGATTTCCAGTGTCGAGAGGATCAATAGCGGTAGTAAACAACGCATACAGTTGCAGAAAACTCAACAAATAATGAGAGATGAATGTAAAGGGAAAGACAACGACAGCAAGAATGATCTCCACCGCCGGTGCCTTGAGCAGAAATGGGAGATGCCGCATAAACTCGACGACCAACAGAGTCAACAGAAACCCACAAACCCATCCTACCTTCGCCTTCCACAAGAGCAAGAGTAACGCAGCGTCGTAAAAGACCGGGATGTCGAAGAGGAAGATGAATAAGGAGAAGGTGGACCAGGGGTGCGCATGCCAGCACACGCGGTCTTGGAAGAGGGTCTTGATGGCGTGCCGGTAGTTGGATCGATGTGTCTTGACCACACGCTCCCAGAACATGTGAGCGCGAGGCGGGTCATAGGCGACGTTTGTGATAGCATCGGCATGATGGTTGAACACGAGTTTATAGCCCCTCTTCTCCACGAAACGGGTAAGGAACGTCTCGCTGTCACAAACAAGCGGTCCCATCCCAAGCCACGTCTCGCTGAGGAATTCATGACGGAAAGATAGAGAGTGCAGGATCTCCGTGCGGATGATGCGGACGGGGCCATCAAGCTTAAAGATCCCGCCGTCAATATTGGATGTCGCGATGGCCTCGTAGTTCTCGTGCTCCACGGAGATGCTGGCGAGGTGATTGTGATAGTTTGCTCGATCTCCTACCACGGGAACAATGTGCCGAGCGGTTCCGACCATGCCCACAAACGGGTCTTGAAAGGCAGCGAGTGAGGTGGAGAGGAGTCTCTCAGGCCAACCGACAACGCCGCCTTTTTTCAGGGCCACAAGGGGCGTCTCGACGTGTTGAAGAGCTTTGACAATCTCGCCGCGCTTGTTGCTTTCTAGCGTGGAAATGACGCGGACGCGTCCGACGTATCTGGCTGTGGCGGTCACGGCTGCTTGCTGCATGGCTAAGCCAGTGGTGGTAATGATGACGCCTGCTACGCCTGCGGCCAGGATAGATTCAACCGTAGCAGCGAGACCCAAGTTGACAATGGAAATTTTCAAGATGACCGTCACGTCTTCCGGGGCGTATTCCGGGTTGGCGATGGTTTGCAGAGTACGAGTGAACAGAAAGTACGAGATGGCATTGACGACAATCTTGGTGGCCTTGAAGAATGCAAATATGACGAAGAAGAACAGGTACTTGTTGCTGAACCAGAGAGAATTTGGCCCGATGAGATAATACCCGAGGACTGCTTCGTGGTAGGCAAAGAAGACGGCCAGGATCCACTGCATCGGTGGCCATGAGATGATTGCTCGAGTTAATCCTGTGACATGTGGCACAGGGTTTCTAAAGGAACGCATGATTCGATGTGTTGCCCAGGTCAATAGTATGATGGTTATTATCCACAGCGAGGTAAATTGAAGCGAAGACGCACAGCCGATGCCTTGAATGCCTGACTCATCCCCAGAATAACTGACCATAGGTCTGGTTGCAGGGGTCACGCTCTCTGGTAAGCCTGAAATCGAAGTCACCGCCGGCCTGACTCTACTCTGAATGCTTGTCACCGCTGCAGCTTCTGGCACGCCTGTCTTCGCACCCGTCGTTTTAGGAAAGACTCTTGGTGCCTCGGTAAGTTCTGTAGTAATTTAGCTCCTATTTCTAGTCGAGAAGTGTTGGACGATTGCTTACTCTTTTGGCCAAACTTTAAAGACCTGCTGGTTCGCGCTTTTTCTTTAGCGTCGTTGATCTCGTTGAGTCTGCCTTTCGCGTCTTCGAGGGCTTTCTTGTAGTCATCCAAAGGCTCGGTCCTCTTGCTGCTGGTCGGGACATATTTAGAAGATTTATTCCTCATCTTGGCGAGCTTGGAAAATATGCTGCTGCGTGATTTCTCTCTCTCGGCGTCGATTTTGTCGAGTTTGTCTTTCGTCTCTTTGAAAGCTTGCTCGTAGGCATCTAAAGGCTCGCTTGTGCGAGGTTCTTCCTGCCTCGGTTCCTCTTTTTTTGTTGTTGAACTATCTCCTTCCCTAGTTACCTGTGGAGAAATCGTGGTTCCTTTGTCTCTACTTGAAGTATATCTGTCCCAAAATTTTAGAGCGGGATATGTCCACTTTTTCTTCTCTTTGATAGTCTGCTTGTAATCATCCAAAGGTTCGCTCTTGTAAGGTTCTTCCCTTGTTTGCTCTTTGACAAGCTGCTTGAAATCATCTGAAGGCTCGCTCTTGTAAGGCTCTTCCCTTGTTTGCTCTTTGACAGGCTGCTTGTAATCATCCGAAGGCTCGCTCTTGTAAGGTTCTTCCCGCCTTGTTTCCTCTGTCATCGACTCTGAACTATCTCCTTCCCATCTTATTTCCTCTGTCGTCGACTCTGAACTATCTCCTTCCTGAGTTACCTGTAGAGAATCGGTGGTTCCTTTGTCTCTACTCGAAGTATGTCTTTCCCAAAATTTTAGAGCGGGATACGTCCACCTTTTCTCCTCTTTAACAGTCTGCTTGCCATCATCCAAAGGCTCGCTCTTTCGAGGTTCTTCCTGCCTTGTCTCCTTTGTCGTCGACTCTGAACTATCTCCTTCCCAAATTACCTGTGGAGAATCCGTAGTTCCTCTGTCTCTCCCTGAAGTATATCTATCCCTAAATTTCAGAACTGAATACGTCTCCTCTCTCTCTTCCGTCGGCTTTGAAGTATCTCCGCTCTCGATTTGCTCCGAGAGATCGTCTAGGATACCTTCTGCAAACTCTGAGGTTGTCTTATCTTGTGAAGGTGCAAGGTTGTTATCCTGAGTTTGAATCAGCTTAATAACTGCTGCAACACCCTCCCAAGCAAAGTTCAGCCCATTCAGGACGATTCTTGTCAAAGGAGACAAAATAAGATATCCTTGGAAGTATTCGAGGTAACGCCAGAAATGAACCTTAAAGCTCTGGACCAGTCTGCCAGAATAGTCAATATGGTGGTCCATGTTCGTAGCATCAATGATGGCGGATCCAATGACAACCAGGCCAGGTATTACGGCGTTCACAAGAGCGGCGGCCCAATAGGTTAAATCAATTTTAAAGATCTCAAGGACGGCGAAGATTATAAAACCGAACCAAAAGACTTTCCAGGACCACCCCTCAACGTTTCCAAAGAAGCAACCAAACATATAGTTGTACCAAGGCAAAAGCCCATTATAGACGTTGATCAAATAGTTCCGCAAGCGTTCGCGTAGAGAGACTCGAGGCGTGCCAGGTATTGGAGCTTGTAAGGCTTGAGGTGGTCGAGCGGGTCTTGCTTGACCCCAATTCAGCCCTGCCGCACCAGGAAGACGACCAAACCATCCGCGTAAGAAGTCGATAGCGTGTTGGTATAGTACTGGCAATACATTCCAGCCTCCAAAGCGAGGTCTAAAGATCCGAAAATTCATGAACTCGAAAAGTAAAATAGTGATTGCAAGCACACAGATGCTGATATATTCCACTCTCAACTCGGTGTTTGTTAAAATCCATCTTTGTGACCACAGGTTGAAGGACGCAGGGTTCAAGAACAGGTACTCCCAGTGTAGCTGCACAAAATGGGCAGCTACAAAGGCAGAGACCCATGCAACAGTTCTCAGGAATCCAATTCGCAAGCTGGTCGCAACCAACAGCGGGAATCCAAGATGTAAAGAGTATTCAGTCGTTGAAAATTTGTCGAGGTCATCTTTGTCATTGTTCATCATCGCCGTTGTGATAACAAAGTACCATATAAAGAGAGCCAAGAAAATTGCATCCCATAGCGATAAGTGTGTATGGAATGGTTGCAACCATCCATTTATACGAGCTAAATAGACATTGTTGAGAGGCAACCAGCGACGGACTCGGTTGCTGCGGAGGCTAGCCCAGACACATAAGGATCCGAGTAAAATGGCGGTAATCGCCCAGAAGATCCACGGCCAATTTGTGATTACGAACTGTATAACCGGGTTGAAAATACCGAGGATGCCTTGAAGCCTTCCGGTTGCTGCTGTCCAAGAAATATCGCTACTCAAACTCGTACCCAGAACAGGATCGAAGATGAAGTAGGTAAAAAGCCAGAAACAGCCCCTGAGAATAACATAGCAGGTTCCGAGGATGATTGCTACCGCAGTAGCGACGCCCGTCCACGATGCGTCCGAGATGTAAACTGCAACTGCCCCAAGCTTGGCCGAGAAGGTCTCCTCGGCATCCCAAACACGCACCAGCGCATTGCTCTCCAGCGACTCTGTAATCTTTCTCACATCCATGGATGACGGCCGATCGAGATGCTCGAGATGCGATATTTGGGAAAAAACATCAAGCCTCCACCGTCAGGTCGCGGAAACCAAAGCATGTTGTGAGTGTCGAGAACAAAGAGCTCTTTACGAGCTCCGTCATGCCGTTTTCGAGCGGAAATTTGCTGCGTTCGGGTGGGTATGTACTCGATGAAAGAACCAGGTGCATCGTCGTGAAGAGTACAAGAAAATCAGTCCAGATCAAAGGAGAAATTTCACTTGAGATGAACCATAACATAGATGCATTCGTGCCGGACGGACAAAGAGATAGCTCACAATCACGTGAGAGACCGATACCTTGGATCTTGGTGACCGCGGACGATGAGAAGCGCTTGCA
Organism: Arachnopeziza araneosa; assembly: GCA_003988855.1. Classification (NCBI taxonomy): domain Eukaryota; kingdom Fungi; phylum Ascomycota; class Leotiomycetes; order Helotiales; family Arachnopezizaceae; genus Arachnopeziza; species Arachnopeziza araneosa. The sequence continues at coordinate 245,302 of QYAI01000026.1, forward strand.
TACTGGGGGACTAGAAAAAACGTGATGACCCGAGAGTGTGAGGTGTGGTTGTGAAATGGGAGAGTGCATCCTCCATGAACTTACGTGAAAACAGGGTTCTTTTTGCGAGGTTTCCATGAAGAATAACGAGATGCAGACGAATAGACTCATGCACCCAAGAAAGAATCATGTAATTTTGACACTGCATCTTAAAAGTTTTAGCCGGCGATAATTGTATCTGTGGAAGTGTTGAAATCATGGCTAGTAATGGTGATGGGGAACATCAAAAGAGAGGGAGTGGTTCTACCACAGATTATTGCAACTCGCTTGGTTACTAATTAGCCGTGGGCCATATTCAATATCATACTCTTGAATTAAACAATCAAATGGTCAGACGACTAATAACTATACCTTGGGAAGCTTTTGGCGTCTTTGGAAGCGTGTTGATGCGTCTGGAGTTGTCTCTTCCGGCTCGAGAAAAGATTGTCTTTTGATATTGCCAACAACTTACTCTACCCATCCGAACAGCAAGCAACTAAAGGAGACTATGGTTCTTCGCCAATGCTCATCTAGGAAACTAATAAAGTACGTCAATGACACTACCAGCTTCCTGCCAGCCGGAGGGAAAAACAACAGCCCATGAGCTCGCTTATCGTTCCGCATTGGGTAGTCTGTATATATGTCAGCAGGGAGCAGGTGCAAGCGAATGTCCCCAGACGGATCCCAGATGGTCTACCCTTCCATACTTGGCATTCGGTTTAGAGACGCAAGAATCCCAGGCTGTAAACATGTCGCTGTATGATCCATGTCCGAAATGGAGGGTTTGCGTATAGCCAAGGGGCCGACAAGTATAAGGTTTTCCTAGTTTTGAAGGTAGTTAGAATACCTAGAATCTTCATTTGTGATATCTCTCCTTAATTTTCAAGTTAGAGCGACTTGGCTTCGAATTAGCAGATCTTGCTAACTTAGAGGCTAAGTTATGGATACTTGCTTACTAATCTCAGCCGAATTCAACCTCCCTTTCAACATCCGTTTTTCATCTCAGGTAACATATATCACCTCGAATCAGAAACAAAGCACATATCATTGCATCTTGCAGGTAAAGCAGTAACCCAGACGGTCGAGCCAAAACGCCAAGGTTGTAGGATCAGCACGTGACTGGTGGCGGGGTCTTGGAGACACAAACGACAGCCTCACCACCAGACTGGGATGAGAAAACTTCATTGAGGATTACCTCGTTTTTGAATAGCTGCATCGTTTCATTCATCTGACACTATATTGAGGTATTTACCATCAGACAAACCCTGAACTGGTAACTGACCTTTAAGCATCGCTCACTGAGCTCTAGGTAGCCTTACGTATTGCGGCACCACCTGATGGAAACTTCTTATTATGGATGATCGGAGACGCAGGGGCCGCTCAGAGGCTGGGAATAGCAGACACCAGTTTCTTTTCGAGAACCGCGAGTCTTTTGAGCCGTTCATCAATGAGGCCGACTTGTGTAGGGGTTGCCCACTGGACAACAAGCGGAATGTCTTCAAGAACGAGATCGTTACTCAGAATGAAGGACTCCAAGGCCTTCCCGTGGAACTATATCACGCCTGTCTGAAGTATCTTGATATTGGAACCTTGACAGCTCTTCGACGAGTGTCACAGTGCTCTCGATCCGTGGTTGATTCTCTCTACGAGTATAAAATTATATATGGAAGTGCCCCAAATGCAATTAGAGCCTGCCTCGCAACGGGTATTGCATCTTCTATGCCCATATCCAGAATTTACCAGACTTTGACGAGCATGGAGTGTTACTACTGCAGAAACCTGTATGCATTTCATCCCATATTTACCAATGCTAAGACTCTCTAGCGATGAGCCGCAATCCACATTTGGAGCCTACTTGTGCCTCTTCACAGGTTACCGAGTCTGTCTCTTTTGCATCCGTAACAACCCTTTACTCAAAACCGTCGATCTCTCCACGGTTCTCCATCTCACCTGCAAACGCAACTCCCACATCTCGAGCATCAACACCATGAGCCTCCTGCACACGCTCCCAGGCACCTATGGTCCTCGTCTTCCTTCGCTCCTTGACAACTCACCACGGAGTACCATCGTACTTAGCTCTTCGGTCCAAGCGCTCCCTGGCGAAACGCTGACAACAAGAGATGGCCGGGTCTTGCACGGGCATACACTGGACATGGTCTACCACCACCCGCTCGTCGACCCCAAATACGAGTCCAGCATCCTCCCATTAGGCTACGTGACTCCGGACAAGGAGCGCCAGATAAAGCAGAAATACATGTCCGTCATCAGACTACCCTATCTCTCCACATCAAGAGAAACCTTGGACTGGGGTGTGCTATGCAAAGAATGCGTATTAAGCATGCAGTACGCCGAGATAAAGTGGACGCGCGACCAAGCTCGCCGAAGGCAGGCGGGTCATGTCCCATGGCTAGCCACTGATTGGATGAGATCGACCAATCGCCTTCGAAAAGCAGCGTGCCGAATTTTCACTGCAAGCGAGCAGGCGATGGTGGATGCATATAAGTTGATTGAGAATGGCGAGTTGGTTGCCGATGACCTTTATATGGAGGGACTGAGTATGCAAAGTCATCGATTGAGGCATGTGAGAGAGGAGAAATTGAGTTCAAAAGAAGTTCTGTGGAGATCAGAACAGAAAAGGTTGCCATTTCCGCTTTTGGGAGAGACTTTCCAAAAGTTTGGTTAAGACGGGGTGATTCGAAGCAGGTCTGCGTTGCGATTTCTTCTATTATGACGGAGTCTGGATTTACCTTGATGGGAGATAGGCTTGCTCGTATTGTACTTCTTGGTGGACTTTCCGGGAGTTCGTCGTCCATAATATCATGCAATGAGAAATGAGTCTCCTTCGATCACACTCTTCTTCTAACAACAACAGTTCTATTGACATTAATCAATCACTCATAAGATACAGTACTACAGTTGCACCATTTCACTCATTCATCCCTGCCCAACACCTCCCAATGCTCCGTGCCCTATCATGATATATCATACAGCCCCTTCCTATCACTACCTCGAGTTCATAAGAAACCCTTGCTTAAGCTCGTCTGCCTAGATACGCTACTCTTTCTCTTCGGCACATCAATACCATTCTCTTCAACCCCAGTTCCACTAGCCATGCTCCACATCGCACTAGTTCGTCTCACACTTCCCGCCCGCTCTCCTCTCAATTTCCAACTTTCTAGCTCTCTCTCGATACGCAAGGCGCGCTCTTTCTCCTCATTCAAAGCTCTCTCAGCCCTTCTGGCAGTAAGCTGCACTGCACTCTCACTGCTCTGTAATTCGTCGATCGTCTTCAACAGTTTTTCAACCTTGTCTCGAGATCTGGAGATATCCTCTTGCAGTTGAGAATTCGTCTTGTCCCGGCGTTCGATTTGTTGTTGCAAGTCCTTGACAGTGCGATCAACATTACGGACGGAGCGCTGGGATTTGCTGCGTTCAGTTTCTTGGGCTTCAAGCTGCGATTCAAGCTAGAGGATATGTTAGCTAGGTAACCAGGACAATCCCTCAGACACTTACTTCTTGGACGCGACCATGGAGGAATCTAACGTCTTGGCTTGCACTTGAGTAGCTCTTTGTTTCAAGATCGACAAGTCGTACTTGGAGCTCCTTCAAAGACTTCTCGAGCGCTGCTTTCTCTGTATTGAGTTGCACAGTCATCTCGCGTTCGGCAACGATGTCCTTCTGCATTTCGGAAGCAAGGGCTTCGGCACGTCTCATCTTACCCACAGCTGCTGCTGCAATATCTTCTTGTTGCGCAAGGTTGGATTTGAGTTCTAGAAGTTCCTTATCTAGACTAGCCGCATTCCTGAGCGAAGGGCTATCACCCCGTGCAAGGTCATCAAGGCCAGCCTTTGCCTCCACTAAGCGAGCTTCGAGACCGCGCTTCTCCCGTTGAAGCATGTCTCGTTCGGCAGTGATATCATCAGCCGAGGTCCTCAATGTTCTCAATTGGGACATCAAGCTAACAATCTTGTCCTGAGCATCGGTATGAGCCTTAATAGCCTCATCTCTAGATGCAGACAAATCTGACAAGGTAGATTCAAGACGGGCCTTCTCTTTGGACCAAGTGGAGCTGTTGAGGACTTCATCGTCCCATTTAGATCGAAGCTCTTCAAGTTCTTCTCGGAGTCGAGTATTTTCTGCTTGCTTGAAGAGTTTTTCTTCTCTTGCAATATCAAGCTCATTTGTAAGAGTAGCGAATTCAGTTTGGTACTTCTTGCGAGTTTGCTCCATGCTAGTTTCCTTGTCTTCGATATCCATGGCTCTTTGACTACGGTAATCTTCCAGCTCGTGTTGCAAACGCTTCCTTGCTTGAACTGCTGCTTCCAGATCGGATGATAGGTCTTCAAGTCGTTCTTCGTAGCTTTGGTTTTGTCGTTGAAGATCTTCAATAGTAGCATCCATTTGCTGACGTTCAGACATGATCTCAGCGCAAGTATCGTCAGCCTCCTTTGCTTGGGATTTGGCAAATTGTTCGGCACGGGAAGCTTTCATTACTGCAATCTCAGCCTGCTCGAGCTTACCAAAATATTCATCAGACCGGCTCTTGTACAGTGACAAGCTTGATGATATGTCAGCCAACTTTGAAGATTCGGCATCAAATCGTATCTGAAGATCTGCATATTCTTGGAGTAGCTGGCTTCTGCTGGCTGCCTCCTGCTCTCTTTGCAGAGTCATCTCCTCTAGATCAGATTTCGCGTCCCGTAATTCGACTTCCAAAGTGGCACGAGTATGTTTTAGAACTTCGAAGTGCTTTTTGGTGTCACCAAGTTCCGCGACAATATCATTGTGCGAGTGCAGGAGAGAACGACGAGAATCTTCTTGGCTATTGATGAGTTCGAACAATTCCTCATGGGATTTTGCCTGAATATCACGGAAAGACAAGTTACCGGTTTGAAGACTCTTTTCAAGAGCTGACACTTTCCTAGCTGAATCATCTAGCATTTCATGCAGCCTGCTATTTGCTTGTTCGAGTTTCTGAACACGACGAAGAGATGGACTATCTTCTGGCCACAGCTCCCGAGCTGGTGTGGATCTTTCCAACTGGCTTTGCAGGTGACGATTTTGCATCTGAGCGAGCTGTAGTTGGTTTTGCAACTCCTCTAGGTCAGCTTTGAGATCCATACGGTTATTAAAGCTCAATATATCAGCAGTACGATCAGATCGTCCTGAATCTTGAAGTTCTGTTGCATTGCTTGGAAAGCGGCGAGTGGGTGTTGATACATTTGATCGGGGTCTCGCGTTGAGCTTGGTACGGTGGGTCGGTGATCTGTTAGTCTCAACCTGATTGGGATCGATTTCCTCTAATTTGGGCCGGATTGGTGATTGTTTGTCTGGAGAATCACCAAATTCATCCGTGAATCTTTTACGAAGTTCGGCCAATTGTGATTCAGCGTTGGCACGACCAGCTGTTTGAACTCGCAAGTTTTGATGTAATTCCTCTACTTTTTGTACAAGACCAGGAACTAGATTTGGGGTCTTGGTGGAGCTTCGATCACTTCCGCCATCAAACTGAGGCATTGGATGCATGACGTCGGGATCAAGGAGTTTCATCAAATGAAGGACTTCTTTTTCACGATTCTCGATAATTGACATGAGTTGTCGGTTCCTAGCTTGAGATTGAGTATGAAGCTGACGTTCATCCTCGAGTTTTCGGTTTGCCTCTGCAAGTTGAGTCGTGAAAGTCGACGACACCTTCTCAGCATTGCGACTAGTTTTGTGCTCCTGAGCGACTTGGTGTGAGAGGTCCTCTAAACTTAACTGAAGCTTCTCCTTCTGTTTTTCGATAGAAGCTAAAGCTAATTGAGCATCACCGAGTTGTTTGTTCAACTTTTGGTTCTGGTCGTCGACCTTTGCCTTCTCGCGTTGCAGGGTTAACAGCTGACCTCTAGATGTCTCTGAAGCCTTCGAGGTTGACCGGGCAAGTTCAAGCCCTTTCTGTTGAAGCTTATTCAAGAGAGCTCGGTTATCGTTTTCAGAAGCCATGAGTCGGCTTTTGGCTGTATTGAGTTCTCGCTCAAGCCGCTCCTTCTCCTTGTCTACCTGCATGCCAAAATTACCAGATTCAAGAATAGTTGTCTCGAGGTCTTTGACCTGCTGACTCAGTCGAGCACACTCTTCCTCGAAATATTTTGCTCTACTTTGCTCTGCATCAAGATCTTTGCGCAAACTGGCCGCTCGTTCCTTTGCGAGTCGTGATGCGCTTCGATCATTTGAAAGTTCGGCTTGAATTCTAGCCTCTTCAGCGGCAGATTTAGCTTCCCGCAATCTTCTGATCTCGTTGCGTGCTTCGTTTCGTTCTTTCTCCGCAGTAACTCGGGCTTCTACTGCTCGCCTCAATGTGTCCTGTTGAACATACATTTCTTTCTCTATGATGATCTTAGCCTCGTTTAGTTCTTGAAACTTGTCGGTCAGCTCTCGGTATTTGTGCTCTGAGAGGAGTTGAACATCATCTCTTGATTGACGTTCCTTGCTAAGATCACGTTGGACCTCAGAGAGTTGTTCTTTCAAGTCTTTAATTTGTGCTTCCAGCATCTTGCGGTTCTGGCCGGCTTGAGCATCCTCATTAAGCCTAGCCTCAAGAAGCTTTCTTGCATCAGCTGCTTCTCTCTCAAGGTTTGCTTTTTGTGATTGCATGGCAAACATTTCGGCTTGGACCTCACGAAGTCGACTTGATATATTGTCCTTGTCCAATATTAGAGCACGCTTCTCATCATCAAATGTTCTCCGCTCAGTTTCGTAGTTGCGATTATCAGAACGGAGGACAGCCAACTCACTCTCTTTCTTCCGGACCAGATCCTCGTATGCAGTGGATGTTGTGGTTAATTGTGAGATTTGCTGATGGATTCGGCGATTCTCATGGGTTAGTTCGGACTCTCTAGATTTTGTCGCTTGAAGATCTCTAGTTGCGTTCGCAAGTTTGATATCCAAATCGTGATCCACTTTGAGCAATTTTCCTTCCAAGTCTTGGACTTTGCGATCTTTCATAGAAAGTTGGCTTTGAAGCATGTTGATCTCTTGGGAGAGACGTGACTCTTCAGCACTTCGCTGAGATTGCTTACTCGCAAGGACGTTTAGTTGATCATCTAGAGCTTCTAACTTGTGAGCAAGATCTCTTTTCTCCATTTCCAGCTGAGAAATTATTTGTCCAGCTTGCTCCAATTCGGAACGCCATTTCTCTGCCTGTTGCTCTGCTCTTTTCTTTGCGTCCAAGAGGTCATCCAATTGATCCTCCAGTTTCTCTTGGTCGTCAAGCGCTCCTGCAAGCTTATCGCTGAGTTCAGCTTCTCGAAGTTGAAGTCTCTTGAAAATTTCTTCCTTGTCTAATGCTAACGAACGCTCACTCTCCAGAGTCTGCTGAATTCTTTGCATCTCCAAATGTGCATTTCGGCGTTCTTCATCGAGTCGTTGACGATCCGCAGCCTCCTGCTTCATCTTCTCATTCAATTTAGTTATCATCTCATCCCGCTTCTTAACCTCACCTGAGGTACGAGTAGCGCCCAGCAGAGGTTTCATTTTCACCAAAAGTCTCCACCAAGGATTTTGGGAAAGGTCGAGATAAACTTGAAAATTGCGCTGGATAATACGTGTCGCTTCTGCACGGTAAAGTCTCTTATTTGCAATGCGTCGCTGGGTGAAGCCTCTTGCGACTGCCTGGAATCGACACATGATCTCGCTGATGAGTGCATCGCGCTGCTCTTCAAGTTCGGCTAATACACCAGCTCTGAAGAAAATTTTCGTCAGGCCAACTCGGAACAATGATTTATCTAGAGCTAATTTCTCGAGCATAATTGTCGCTGCTGATTGTCCTTCAAGATAGCCTCGTGGCATGTTTCGACACAAAACTTCATATCTCTGTCTGAATTCGGAAAACGGCAAGCGATTAGGAAAACCAGTTCGGGCAATCCTAATTCCTTCAAGGACACCATTACAGCGTAGCTGGTCAAGGACGAGAGGAGCACTAAGTTGTTTGGGGCGCTTTTTGTGATTGGGAATGATACATCGAACGAAATGAGGGTGTGTAGAATGTAGTTGTGCCATCAAGCTCGAGAGTTGCTCTTTGTGTCTTTGGGCAACGGTTCTGAACAGCCCCTTCTTAACGCGACTTCTGGTAGATCCAGGGTCATCATCGGTATCAGCACAATCAATGAACAAACCTGCAACATGTTTGTCGGCAGATAGAGCTAGGAGCCGTGTTACATTGTCGTTCAGGGGATCCTTATTCTTCTCTAGCCAGCCTTCGGTCGAATATTCCACCTCGGCAGCATAATGTGTGAGCATGAAACCCTGACCGAGACGAGAAGGACGGTATTTAGGTGTCTTGCGATCCCATAGTGAATGTAATTTCTCTGTGAAGGATTTATCTGTGGCTTTCGGCATGACACAGTCCTCGTCCAAGCAAGAAAATATACCAATGGGGTTGGGCAACTCAATAAGATCGATGGTTGGTTGAAGATCATGCCCGAAGTCGATGAATTTCCACTCAATTTGCTCTCGAGCATATTCTTCTTGCTCTAGCACAAACATATGGTGATTGAAGAATTGCTGCAGCTTTTCGTTCGTGTAATTGATACAAAGTTGTTCGAAGCTGTTTTCCTCAAAAATTTCGAATCCAGCAATATCCAGGACGCCGATAAAGTGAGAATCATCCATACCCATTCCATTTCGATCAAGCTGTCTGTTGACACGGCTGACAAGATCACCAAAACTACGCTCATAAATACCTTTCGACAAAGCATCTATAGCAAGGCGAACTTGCTCGGGAGTTTGAACTTTCTCAACCCATTCTCGCCCAGCTTTTACTTTTGGATGTAAAAGACCTTGTAAGAATGGCTCTACAGACATGCCAAGAAGTTTACAAAATTTCTCTGCATGGATACGAGCATCTGGAGCAAGGCGAGCTTGATCAGCTGCTCTGCTTTCCTTGACAACGGTAATGTTTCCCAGATGTAGAACTGCCGCTATCGTTCGAAGAATGGATGACTGCTCTTTCTCTGAGAATCCCATAATGTTAAATGCCTCGATGAGAAAGTTCCACTCGTCACGGTCAGAAACACCAGTAATGGTATCATGACCGTCTCTAGTGTACGCAAAGTCTTCCACATCCATACCATCAAGAAGAAATTCTTGCTTCATTCGACGATCCGCACCTTTGAGGAGCTGGTAAAAGATATGGTAGTTTCGCTCATGAGCGTTAAGACGTACAACACGAGATTTTTCTAGCAGATACCAATCAATAAAAGCTCCGACAATGGTCCCGGAACCAGTAAACTCTATGCGTATGAATTTTCCGAAACGAGAGGAGTTGTTATTTCGCACTGTTTGAGCATTTCCAAACGCTTCTAGAATGGGATTTGCGCGCAGGATTTGTTGCGATAGATTCGAGTGTTGTTGAATCTTATTCTTGACTGGAGAATCCGAATAAGCAACTGCCGCTAGGTATTGGATGACCTTCTTGGTATTTTCTGTCTTTCCTGCACCGGATTCTCCTGTAACAAGGATGCTCTGATTCTGCCCTTCATCAACCAAGTTTCGAAAAGCTTCATCCGCCATAGCATAGATATGTGGCTTGGTTTCCTCTCTTCCTTGCCCTTTGTACATGTTAATGTACTCGTTTGTATAAATTGGAAGAGGGCAATACGGATTGATGGCAACTAAGAATAAGCCCGAGTATGTATAGATCAGGTCTGCCTGATATCGCATATGTAGATTGTGTACAACAGAGGCCTCGTTAAGGTGCGTAAGCTCGGCCATGTCATCCGCTTTGTCAAATTTGGCAGGATTTACTTTATCTACAGTATCTGCATTGGCTTCCCGTTGCTAGTAGATCTGTTAGCCAAGTTAATTCTGCATTTGACTTCAGCACCTACACTGCCGTCCTCGCACTGAACCAAAATCTGGTTATCTCCAAGCTCTTCTACTATCCAGCCCTTGACAAAAGCCGTCTGGGGATCCTTCAGCCAAACATAGCGTTTCCCAGAGAAGTCATTCTCCCCCTCAATGCCGTCCACCGTCTCTGGTCCGCCGCGCATTTCCGAAGTGTTGATGAATGATGGAGCGAAAGTATTAGATGTCGGTGTAGCGCTCTTCGAGTTCGAATATCGCCGGCTTGTGATATGACTTGGTGAAACAACTCCCGCCAGGGAAGAATATGATCTATTATGTCCTGAAGGGTTTGGGGTACCACTGGGGGTTCCTGATAAAGGCGAAGACATAATCATGGACTTTGGCCTGCCGCTGGAAATTGTAGGAGCAGGTGATGGAGAGCCTGTCCTCGAAAAGGGATTAACCCGCTTCTGCGACGCCATTGTGTCGCTGAAATCCGAATACTCCAAAAGGGAATGGGAATTGTGATGGAGCTCAAGCCATAGGATAATTTACCATTCGTGAGAGTTTTTGAACTGAAGTCGTAAAGGATTTTGTGAAAAAGGTAAGGCGCGCGAGTGATTAAGGCAATGGCCGCATAAGAAAGAGAGAAGTCTAGTTGTTAGACTGTCGTGGGTTGTCCTTGCCAAACAGTGTTGTTGACTTGACGCGCAGCCGTGAGTGGTTGACGCACAGTCTGTAAACAAAACAGCGCGGCAACCCTAGTCGGTCCCGTGACGGGCTTGCAGCAGGTTACCGCTCGTACAACAACCTTGGAAGGCATTTCTCTATTTGTGCAGAAGATATATAAACTCTGTGCTGAAAATATCTCGAAATCTCGGGGGATTTCTCGAGGCGCACTGGATTTTAAAAGGACTTGGTGTTACAAGTACAATAACGAAGGAGCATTGAGTTCTACCTCGATGGTAGGGGTGGTAGTTACAGGTACAAGGGCTGATGTGGGGTCTAGTAGAGTGGCAGAGAGAATATGAGAGATTAGGTGGAAAGTCTTGGAACCCTGAAACGAGATGGAAGTTATTTTTCACAAGATGGTATTGTCTTGTATAGTTATTTGGTGCCTCGTTGGAAAGTACCCAACCCACTATCGGATAAAAGAAAATCCATTTCCAAAGAAGTTCGGCGCTTATGCAGTCAGATCCCGTGATGCTCTGCAAACGGCTTAGCCGTTTATTAGTAAATCTCAAGGAGCTTCGAAGTCGTCTGGGCGTCTTGGACGATCAACTTCAAAACTTCATTCTCCCCCTCTACAAACAACTGGACTAATCATCCTTAGTCTTTGATTCAAGACTTTGGTACACGTTTGCTCTTATTCTCAACCCTACTAGCAACATTACGCGCACTTCTTTACACGTTCTTCATAACTTTTTCTTTCTGTAGCAAGATGGTTCTCCAGTGTCGACCACACCAGTCTTCAAGATAAACCTTGAGCTTTACTAATTTGTGCGAAACCGCAACGTCATAAAGACAGCTCGCGCATCAGTGAGATGGCAGACTACCCAGTAGCGCCTGCATATGGCGCAGGATATGGCTCAAGAGATCAAAACAACAATTCCTTTGTACCACCATATTCAAATCCGTACATGCAAGGCGATGGTGCAGCGCAAAATCACATAGGAGCAAATTATAACACGTCGATGTCTGCCTATGGATACAACCAATCTGTTCCCGGCTTCCCAACGCCGAATATTGCCACAGGCGCACCTCCTATGCCTATATACCAAGGTTGGAATCAAGAATCCGTTTCACTAAATTCCTACTCGACACCACCCAATCCAGCCCCATATCAAGGTTATATTCAAAATACACCAGCACAACAAAGTGCTCAGTATTATCCCTCAGCTAGTCAACCAAACTATCAACAGAATATGGCTTCAGTTCAGCGTTATGAACAGGCCGATCTGAGCGAGGGCGAATTTGAAGATGGCATTGCTGCACAGATAACCAATAATTATAGCGGGTCTCAATGGGGGCCTGCCGGTGGGAACGGATTTTCAAATACTGCGCAACGCGCTTTTCAAAATAGAAATGAGAGCTACAACACACATCCAGCTATACACACTGGTAGGCGTTCTTCGAAGTTCCGACATCTCTTCTGACTTACAAGTTCTAGGCAATAATTACACTCCCCGCTCCAGAGAGAATTCTCAACTAATCCGCCAGCAATCTGATTCATACTCTCCATATGCAGCAGATGAGCCACCTAGACCTAAGTCAACGGCACCGAACCAAGTAATCCAACCTATCATTGAAGCGGCAAAACCACAAAATGGCGGAACGCAAAACGGTGCGAAGGACCAGACCAACGAGCATCAGACAAACGGATGGCATAAACCGCAGGAAGGAAATAGCCATGCGGCTCACACCGCCCTTCAAAATGTAACTCAAAACATTCCAAACCAACACGCAACTTTAAAAGGTAGAACTATTCCTGAAATGCGAGTGGAAGCTGGAAAAGCTGTCCGAGAATTATTCCCGCGCGGTGTACGATACTTAACCTATCTGGACGAAGGATTTAAGGAAGATATCATATCGAATCTCTTCGACGACGTCAAAATGCCCAAGACTCCAGTAGCACATGGCAAAACTGATGCAGAGCATGCTATCTCAGCTAGTAGAAGGTCGGACCAACCGGATGATGCAAAACAAGATGCCAGTTTTATGATAGCGAATAGACCAGTGATTGTGAGTGGACCGCCTCTATCAGAGGTTGCCGTCGCTCCAGCAAAATCTATAGCTATGGACGAGAAACAAAAAACTCTTCAGTCGAAAATGGAAGCGTTAAGGAAATCACGAGAAGAGCGTGCTCAGAAGGCTGCTGCCAAAATTCCAGTAAAACCAGTCACCGTATCAGAACTTGTACCTATACTATCCACACCCTCTGCCGTAACATCCTCTATTGCACCACCCGAAAGAGAGGGATTGCAGCCAGAGGACTCTTCTATAGCCCCAGCTTCGAATTCGCCTCCAACGACAGCAACTGATGTTGTGACCCCACCACTTGACGCAAGCCAGGTTAACTCAACTCATTCGCTCCCCATAACGCTCAATACACAACCCCAGCAACCTCTCATCCCAGGACTGTTCCTTGCATCGAATGCTGCTACCCCTGCTCCGCTTCCGACTCCACCTCCAGTTGCTCAAGCACCTATTGTCAATCAACGCAAGCGTCCAGTCGCATCTGACTTCGACCAGCCTACAACAGCAATAGCTACTTTCAAAAGGCCATTTGGACACAGTCGTAATGAGCAGCCCCTTGTTATCAATGTTAGCGAGGATGAGTCTGAGGACGAAGATGTTGCGATGGAACTAGAATCTCAGGCTGACCAAGACTCGCCTACTCTGCCTGGACGCAAAATGTCCGATCAGCGATTAGCCTCGTTCCAAAATTTACAGTCAAACAATAACCCAATCCGAAAACCTTATACTCCTCCCCCAAACACCGTCGGAATTAGTACACCACCACGTCCTCAATCTGCCTCAAAAACACCAATGCCAACTCCCGACGTTCTGTTGCAAAAGGAGACTGAGATACAAAAGCTTAAGAAGATGATCGCAGAACGCGAAGCGGCACGCGCTCGAGCACGACAAACTCCTAGCGGTAGTGGTTCACATACTCCACGCGGATCAGAGACAGAGGCAACTACTTCTAAGGATAACTCAAACTCGATAAATGGCACATTGACTAGTAAAGTTGAAACATCTATTCAAGTACAGAAAATGATCACGGTTGCAGACGAGAAAGTTCTAGTAGATCAGCAAAGATTACTGGACGCCCAGGCCGCAGAAGCCAAGAAAGTAGCTGAGGTTGCGCAGAAAGAGGCAGAGCAAAAGCGCTTACGGCGACAGAAAATAGCTGCTGACCTTCCACTCGTTGATGCTGAAGTTCAAAAGGGTCAATCGAAGCTCGAAGAACTAAGGGCTGAGATGGCCAAAATTGAAGCCGATATGCAACAGAAAATGGAGGACAAGCGCAAGTTATCGGATGAAATGGCAAGACTAGGCCAAGAGACAGAAGAACAACTCCAAGCTGAAAAGGATAAGCTTGACGATCTCAATCGGCAAGAAGCAAACTTCAATATCGGTAAGTATTCGTTTCATTTCGTTTCTACTTGTATGCTTGTTTCATTCGTTTTTTGAAGAATTTTGTTCGAAATTGGATGTAGACTCACTCTCCAGGTACTTTACATACTGCATCTTCAAAAGTTCAAGCAGAGCCAAATGAACCTACTCCAAATGATCAGGAAATGCCGCTATCAGTCATCAAAGCAAATGCGCCTAAAATTGCTCCTGTGAATATCCCGGCCGACAAAGTACCTGATCCCCCCATAAATCCTCCTATTAACGACTCCAATCACATCGAAGAACCTCCAGTTGCGTCATCATCTAGTGCATTAGGGGAAGATAGAGACGATTCGAAGGATAGTATCTCAACCGATCGAGCCCTTGAGGCACAATTACAAGAAGCAGCGCAAGCTCAGGTGGATAGGCATGATTCTGGACAGAACGATGTGCAAATTGGTATTCCAGTCCCTGAGTCTTACCAAGAAGGCCAGAGAGCAGCCTCTAGTCCTCCGGAAGAGGGCCAGATCAGCGATGATTATTCTCCTGTTCTTGACCGCGATATGGCTGACGCTGAAGCTCCTGATCGCGAATCAGATGACTACGAACCGCCGGATGCAACTCCTCCGGACGAGGTGTCGGAAGCGGACTCGCCACCTTTCAGCCCAGCTCCTCCAGACTCTGTCCCTGAATTACATAACGATGATATGATTATTGACTCAATACAGCCAGCTGATACAAGCAGCCAGAAGGATGATAACGAGACGAGACATTACGATAACGGGGCACTTCTACAGGTGATTGAAGTAAAAGATAGATTTCTTTACCCGGCTGTTTGATGTTTGCTAACACCACATAGCATGACATCCACCAAACCCCTAAGACGCAATTTTTCACCCCATATGAAAGTCCCTTGAAAAGATTCCGAGCTTATCGTTTCCATCCTGAATTCAAGCACGACGTCGCCGGTGGGCTAAGATCTCTAACTTATAGCCACAATATCGATCCCAACGCTGAATTTTGCCGCTATGAGTTAGCAGGCGGGATTTGCAACGATCCCAACTGCGCTGAACAACACTTCAGATCCATTAAAATTCCTGGTGCGTTGGTCACCAATGCCAATTGACTTAGGTTTCTTTGGTTCAATCCATTGTCGTCTACTGACCAGTTTGAGCAGATGACCAAATTATGGCTGCCATCGGATGTCCTGACGAATTTCAGGGAGAGCAACGTAATAAATTTCGAGAGAGCCTGAGAGAGGTTCTCTTAGGACTTCGAGTCCGCAAAGTCAAAGACTTCGATACTATATCATCCGAGATTATTGCTCACCGCGCCAAATTCTTAGGAGACCCGTCAAAGATCTTGGCGGCTCTCGAAGGCATTGCCCTCTAAGCAACTCTCATACGTATACCCACGGATTGTAAAACAACCATTTCCCCCTCCTGTCGGATTAAGTTCACATCTAAAAATTCCCCCCATGAGCCCTTATTCCCCCATCCTAGCATTTGCCGGCTTCAATTTGCGCCCTTCTTCTTTGTTCTTCTTGCGAGCATCAAGGCAATATCTGCTTGGACGGCGTTTTTGCATGGACATGCTATTATACCCAGCCAATTGGCTTCTAGCATTGAGAAGATAGAGGGCCCTGAGTGTGGACGCCTCAAGGCGAAAGAGTTTCCAGCCCATTTGCTGGGATCTGGGACACGTAGTCAGTCAGCAAATGATAGATCACAATAATAATTTTTTCTCTTCGGAATCTTGTTCTCTGGGATCTTTGTAACATATGTAAAAGCCACCTAGAGTGCTCCGCCCGTGCCGATCTAATCTCAATCATCTATTGCTCTTACAAAAAAATCCATGTTGTAAGTTTTTGTAAGGCTTGTCTCTAAACTACCTTTCCGTTCCCTACCGCGCGGCGTCTGGTTATTTCCCTGCGAATGAAACAAATATCCTAAGGTAGCAATTCAATCACTTATTTTTAGAGCTCACTAATACTCATATTAACTCTGCCACACCAGACTATTTTCTCATCAGCTTCAAGCACCGTTCCTTCGCTCACCGTTGAACACTCGGCAAGTCACACAGCTTTCCAATACCTCCAAACTCGGACCGAAAATTGATCCTTTTTGTAGTGGAAATAAGATGAATTGCCGAGGGAGGATTGTGGCCGTTGCTCATGTTTTCATGCCTACTCTCATTTTCGTAGTTTTAAATTATTTTTCTACCAAAGCTGTGTTTTGCCTACTGGAATCCTCGAGCAAGGCTTTCACATTTTTATGCATTACATTTTTTACTTGACCCTGCAGAAAATATACCGTGTAGATTTACCCTATTGAATTGTCTAGAGGAAGCAGGCAACCAAAAAAAGGGATGTCCTATTTACTTACAATTTTCAAGTAGGTACTCCGATATCAGGGCAAGCAATCGGCAGCAGCTTAACCAAAATGATGGGAGAAAAAAAAGATGGCAAATTCCTGCTTCCTCCTCCAGCCAAGAAAAATATTTTAAACCACTCTGTCGTCTGCTGCTGCGAAGAGTCTTCTGAAGTCACTGTTTATGAAATAAGGGACAACCTACAGGGGTGTTTATGTTGTTTCTTCTCGATTGCACCCCTGAGCTCTCCACCTCCCGATATCTCTTTCCCGGACCAGCCGAGGAAATGAGCAGAGAGAGTAGCTCAGGGATCAACCGAATTGACACTGACATCATACACAGTGGCTAGGGCTTATCTATACCCTCGCCTCCGAAGAGGGAGGTGGCATTATTCGCCTGGACGATATGACTACGCGATTTACTTGTTAGTGTCAGATACATGGAGAGGAGGGGTGAATACGGACTCAATCTTTCGCAGCATCATGTGACATCCTCGCCTCCGAAGAAGGAGGAGCCATTATTTGGAGGTCGAGTACCCCCAAATAGCGAGGGGTTGCTAAGTTGTCTGTAAGACTCGCTTATTAGCCGATGCTCTGAAAATGAAAGGGGAGGGAAAAGGTAAGGAGGTAAGGATATGTTTTTACCATTTAGGTCTTTCAACAACTTCACTTCCGCGGTGAGAAGAGTTAGACTGGGTATTCTTTACTCTTTCGGTGTTTGATGGTGGAGAGCTATTTCTTCATGTCAGTGAACTGGTCTATTACTCACACAAGGTTTAGAAACATAATTTTCACGAAAGCGAGTTCATTCAAACAGCGTGCAGAGTGGGTTTTTTTGGATATCAAGACAAGCCTTAATTAAGACTTTACCTCGGCGGCCGCATCAGTTTGAATCCCGGATACCGGATTATTTATTGGGCGTGATTTCGGATCAGCGTTCCTTCCATTCATTTCTTAAAAGTCATTCCATCATAAATACATTTCGAATCAACAACGCCAAGTAATGCTCCTCTCTCTATATCCCCTGCTCCAGTTCTATCATTATCTCTCGCGTTGAACCAGATCCCATTCATACTGTATGTAATTAGTGAGATGTTATAGTGACAAGAGGAAGAAACACTCACCACTTTCCCCTCTTCATCCCCCGTGTAAACTATTTGTGCCATTGGTTTCACACACGTAATGGCTGTCTCTGCATTTCCACTCAAGCTACTTCGACTTCTTCCCCTCCCGCCTTTTGGCACGCTCAAACTTCCCACCGCTGTCTCTCCTCTGCCGTTCCTACCTCCATCATAATGTTCCATTCTCTTCACTAGTTGTAACTCCCACCCCCTCTTTCCGACTACTTTCCTCCAGATATTCACCACGCCCCCTCTCTGTCCCGTAAAACACAGCTCTTCCTCTAACCATTCATTCCCCGTGCCTTCATACCAAGCACAAGAAGCGATATAATCATCGTGGTTTTCGCACACATTCTGCTCAAGGAGAAAGTCTCCGTTGAGAGTGTAGATAGTAACCTTCTGGCCGCGGCAAACTAGAATGTCACCGTTTACATCATTGATTTTTGCACATTCTATCTGTCCTCTTCCGTGTGTCAATTTGCGAACGAATTCAAGACGGTTAAGATCCCAAAGGATCACAGTGCCGTCTTGAGAGGCAGATAGTAATGTGGAAAAAGATTTTGAGAGTGCGAGAACAACGACAGGTGTTTTGTGGCCAAAGAGTGAGGAGCGTGGCTTTAGTTCTACTTCTTTGGATGGAGATGTGACGACAGTGTGGGCGGAGATGACGCAGTCCTCGCCGGCAGTGATAAGTAGTTGCGACGAAGCAAAGATGGCGGAAGAAAGTTGACCTTGGTGAAGGTTTTCGAATAGGCCGGCGAGTTTTCTAGACTCGACGAAGAAGAATCGGACACTGTTGTCTGCGAATCCCCATTCCAGATACTTATCGTAGTGTGGTGGGAGATTGAGGCGGAATGCTGTGGCGCAGAGGAGACGATCGAGTTTCGGTGAGTAAATAAGTGAGGCTACTCGCTCATTAGATTCAAGCAGCGGAAACGGCAGCCGAGTAAGAGCTTCAGCTGATGTATCGAGACGCCTGATCTTGTTGCGGGTGTCTTCGCGAGCTTGATGGGGCTTTGAGAATACTTGATGTGGTGTTTGACCGAAATTATGGATAATACCAATTGTTGCAAGCTTTTGTACAGGATCCTCTATCAAATCAAGGTCTTTAGCACCACGGTATGACAGATGGTGGAAGACGTTGACGCTTTCAATCGCAGCTTCTCCTCGCTGCTTGCAGCCAAATATAAGATCAATCCATTGGTGCAGATGCCTACTCACATAGGGACTCTCAAGAGCTTCTCGATGCTTCGCAATGAAAATCTTTGGATCTCCTTTGGCCCATGGTGGGAGTTGAACGGTATCTATTGCGCCACCGTTTCCCTGCCTCATGCCAAAATTGAAGCCGTTGCTGTTCGTTAAAAATTCGGACAAATAGAAGAATTCGGGAATGAGTTCTCTAACGTCAGTCATATTATCGCGAGAAGCAGATTGATATGCCCTCTCGATTGAGTAAAATAATCGATCAGGATGATCAAAGCTACCTCCCTGAAGAAGCAAGTACGACTGAACAAACGGCTGAAGTCTGATGAGGTAGGATGTTACAATCATAGCAGACGAATAATGCGTCCCGTAATGAAATGGAGGAGAAGTTGGATCCATCTCTCCGAATTGCTTGTATCTTTCAACAAATTCCGCCGCACGTGAATTATGCTGCGCTCCCATTGGTTTGGAGAGGTCTCTGAATACAGCGGGGTTGTTCAGATCCAATTCATCACTGGTGTAATCTGCAAGTATCCATGGAAATACTGGATACTGCGTAAGGTCATTGAAGGTTCGACCAGCCATGGTATTTACAAGCATCAAGTAATGGAAATTTGAAATCTCTCCCTTCGCCCATCGCCTCATTGCAGGATTCCAGGCCGAAGAATTGAAAATGCTTCCAAATTTCGATCCAAAAGTTGTTGGAGATTCCTCGGCGACCTTCAAGACTTCAAGACGCCAGCTATCTTCAGGATTGGGGAGAGGAGAATTTCCTGTAGTATGTGGCGCTTTTGATGCAAGTTTTGAGAACAAGTCATCTCTGAGAGGGTGGGATATAGCTGTTAACAAGTAACTACGACCATCGGTAAAGAATACCTCTACAGCAACATCTCGGAATAGGAAGCGTCGTTTTGAGATACTGATAACATCATTCCACTTCCAGCTTCTGGCCTCTTGATCAGATCTAGAAGGTTGCTGCTTTTTATCAGCATTGTCCTTTTGTTCCTTCTTGCCGGAAATCATCTGAAGGTATGGGTCACGTTCTTCTTTCGGCGCTTGAGATACGTTGACAATTTCGCCGTCGGATCTCTGGAATACGTTGTCGATGAGGTATAAACAATCCTTGCCAATAATCAGGAGCCCTTCACAAGCTTCAAGTCCAATGATCCGCGAGATATTGAAGACATGTTGAACTTGATCACCACGTTGAAGACTGCGCATAACCTTACGATTCTTGTCTTCATATGCGTCATCTTCGCCAGGGTCGTTGGGATCATCCACGAGTTCAAAGTCCTCTTCAGACATGCCCGGCTCTTGGGGCATCTTGACGTCTTCTTCTGTAATATTTACAACAGAATCACTGGTAGGGTCGTTTTGGGACTCATGTGCCCCATCAAGTACAAGCGCGCTTGGGGGATCCGATGCTGTTGGCGTTCTGTCTATTGATTGCGTAATAATCGGCGCCAATGCCTTAGTGTTGAGGCGAAGAGCTCCATATGAAGCCGCATCGATATTCCTGCGTTTTGGTTGGTAATCGTATGCTGACGGAGCCTTGTCTGGCAGCATTCTTAACCGCATTCGGTTTCTGCCTTCTGTCCTATCTAATTTCCATTTCGTGGGAGATCCATTGTGAAAGACAGCGCAGGGTCGATGTACTTCTCTATCCATCTTCGAGAACGTAGAAGCTAGGAATGTAAAACTGTCTTGTTGATCTTGTTGAGCCCGTTGGTGTTTAAGATGTTCTGAAGCATAAATATTCTTCATCCACATCGTCGAAGAAAGCTCGTGGCGAAATATGATATCTTCATTGTTGAGATCCTCTTGTCGCCACTGCTTTAGCCGCTCACGCCTCTTTATAACCCTTGTCTTAGATGTTTCTTCTGTCTTCTCATTTTCCATATTGACAAAGTCTTCCCATGTCTTTGACATCGCTCCAAAGAACAGTGAGTCGAGTTCAGCTCGTTGTTCATCAACCCATAGGACAAACGTCTCATTATCCAGTTCCATAAGTTTCTTGAAACCCGAGGTCAAACTTCTATGATTGTCTGTCATAGCGTTTTGGAGGATTGTTGACGTCTCTTCTGGTTTTTGAACCAGCATGATACGCCAAAGATTAGCAGCTGTAAGGCGGATACGCTCCCTAGAATCGACGAGTTTCAAGTACAGTTGGTAACATATCAGTTTGAGGAAGTCTTCTTCGCCAACATGAGAAGACAGAACTACAGTTTGCCAATAGAGAAGCCTATTCAAGAAAGTGACAGCTTCATCTTCTGGTACTTGGATGCTGTCCAATTCAGAAAGTCGAAGTAATGCCACTCTGAGAAAGACGCTTCTAATAGATTCGACTGCCTGGTGACAAAGTCTAACGCTTTTGATCTTCGAAACATCAGGGCGCTGCAAGTATTCCAATAGTGTACCCGCGAAATCTAATAAAGGTTCCGCGCCACTCAAGAACCAGCCCTCAAAGACAGCATCCCCGATGTGAAGTATGAAGCGGGCTACATTTTGAAGGAGCTTAGGCTCCCAAAGACATTTTTGATTCAGCTGTATAGTGTTTCCCAGTTGAGATAATGTATTGCGCAGCAAATATGTTTCAAAATATGCTTGATGTTCTTGGAATCCAGGAGGTACTTTCGAGAACAGTCCGAATCCTGGAAAATCCTTTCTGGCCATGACCTGGTCAATAAAGACATTGATAATAAGTTCGAGCAGCCCCTCGACTAAATTGTGGCTAACCTGCTGAGCTGTTAGTTTTTTCTTCGGCGATGTGACAAGTGTCAGCCTAGCAGAAGATGGGCTAAATTCAGAAGGTCGAGAAGTTAACAAGATGAATGAAGAGCCCCGACGTAAAGGCTTTGCTCTGGGGGCTGTGGGGCTGGGAGGAAGATGGGTTTCCACTGAGGAAGTCCGTACAATAGGCGTAGGCATTGTTGAAACTCGGGAGACTGGGCGTATAATAACATCATCGCCCTCAAAAGTTAAAGCGGAGTCCCGGGAGTTGAGTTCAGTGTCAGCGCTAACAGCATCTGTACTGACAATGACAGGGAATAATGTTATCAGAAGTAGTCTGATGTAGTCTGAAGACAACGCAAAATCTCGGAATTCGGATGATTTTGAGTGCAGGTCTGCAAAGAAATGTACCACTGTGTTTAAAACAGTTGCTTGGCCTCCCAGGAGTTCTCGGTTAGGCTGACGAGCTTCTGTAGAAAAGTTAATTTTTAATGTAGACTACAAAGAAGATTTTACTAACGGCGTGATTCCAGTTCTTTTGTTAAAGACATTGATCTGCGACGGGAGGTACTTGTAGACGGAACACTTAAACTCTTATTATTAGAAGCAATTTCGTTACTTCGATCATTGACCTGGTACTCAGGATCATCTTGGTTTCTCAACACATCCTTCAAGCCATGTTGCAGCATAGCCATGATCACCGGCAGTGCTTGCGGATAAATGACTTTGCAGGTGCTAAAAGTTTCCCATAGACTGTAAAGTTCGAATGATCGTTCAAAATCAATATCAGCAACGTCGCGATTGAAAAGAATGCTAAAAATAAGCGGCCATAAAGTTGGAACGTCCCACCACCTTTTCAGGCGATGGCGCATTATTGCAAAACCGCCGGATTTATTGGTGTACTTGGTGACATATCCTGAGCCTGATATCACCAGCAGTCGTGCGAGGATTTTAGTCGCATGCACTACAACTTCTGCATCGTCCTCCGTCAAGAGATGTAAAATCCACTGGATTCTAGGTTAGAATGGCTTATTCAGTCTTAAGATTTCACGTACCTTGTCTGTTACTGTTCTGGCAAACTTCTTGATATTTGAAGTATTCCCTTTCTCACAAAGCAGATCCGAGTACATTTCGAGAATCTTGGTGCCAAGTTCTCGCTTGGTCAAAGTTGAACTAGGAAAGTCATTCGTATCCAGCATACTACTTAACGTTGGTCTTCTCGGTCCAACCGAGTTACTAGACTTTAATGGCATTGTCCCGGTATTTCCTTTTGGAGTTCGAGAAGTTGAATTTGAAATTGTAGGTTTGTGATACGCATATGTGATAAAGAGCGCAATCAACCGAAAAACATCAGCAGTCACGTTGCACTTCACAAGGCTTGTAAAAGCTTCCATGAACGACGGAAACACGTCTGGCGAGAATGACTCGGCTTTTAGAGCATCCAAAAATCTCTTCACGATCCCTATAGGTTTTTAGTTCTGCAAAGGAAAGGTGCAAGATCGAAACCTACTCATCCGAAACAATCTTCTAGAATTGAACTGGTGGAATTTGCTACTGACACCGAAAACAATAAACTGCTTATAGTAAAGTTTTTGTGTAATAGGAGCAGTCTTTCGCCACATATCGAAATCCACAAGCAGAATTCGATACGCAAGAGGATTGATGATGTATGACTCTTCAGGTTTCTCATGGTTATATCCTAGAAAATCCAAAACAAGACTCAACAACTGGAATCCGAGTTGGTCGCGATCTTCGTTTGTCATGCCGGAAGCAGTCTGGCCAAGTTTTGATGTCACCACTGTGCCAGCGCCGATTTTACCACGAAGGAGAGCTCCGAGAATAAGATAACCGCTCTCTTGTTCCATTGCCTCGCTGTTCCGCCAATTGCCTCTAATACTTTCAAATAGAATTTCCACAGCTCGTACAATATCCTCTTTCGTATTTGCGTCTTCAACTAGCTTCAAAACGATAGATGCGAACCCACCAAGCTGCCACAAAGTATCATCAAGAGAGTGCGGGACCTTAACAACAGGATCTCCGGTCAGAATAGTTGTTCCATGGGCCCTGCCTAACGCTTCATTGATAGATGGAATAGCGGCATTGATAGCTACCGAAGTCCCATTGTTATGAGTTAATTGGAAGAGATTATTTGAAGACGTCTTATCCAATCCTCGAAGTAGTTGCGATTCCTGGCCTTTGTAGCGATCATCATCTCCGAGGATTGCAGTAGGCAGAATACTGAGGAGAATCCGACTTTCTGGAAGCAGAGTGCTTGCTTTTTTCTGGATAGCACCTAGAATCTCAGAATGCTCATCTTTTCCAGGATGGATGAGCTCATTTCGCATTCCAAGTGCTGCAGACGCCTCGTAGGTCTGAAAAGATCCCAATGAATCTTGGAAATTACCATTATAACGTGGTCCGAGTCGATGATATACCGCCACTAAATCATCGCTAAGTGCATCCTCGATAAGATGGGCAGCAGCAAGCGACCATCGGGAGAAAGTCACACCTGGGCCGAGACGTGCTGATAAGTCTTTAGGGGTTCCAAGGAACGCTTGGACTGGATTGGATTTGACTATAGATGACGTAAAGGAAGCAAAACTCTCCGTGCTGGGATTCGATGAAGGTGGTGGAGAGGGATATTGACATTTGACTTGTTCAACAAACTCCCCATCAATATAAAGTGAAGCCTTGCTTGAGGTCATTGCCCTCGGTCGTTTATGGACAATTGCAACATGGTACCAGCGATTGGTTGTAAAGGCTGTTGATTTAAATCTCACGCTCGGCCTAGTAGAAGTTATAGACGTCTGGAGGATAAGGTTGCGAGTATCTTTTTCGAGATACGCGAGAACAAAACAAGTTTGAGACGTGTCGAAAGCTCCAAATATTGTGGTATGGACATTTGGATCAAATTGATCCACATAGATCCATGCCATAAATGTGTACCCTGGAATGCTTGAAGATGGTGGAAACGGTCGACCAAGAGTTGGGAGCTCTATTGAAGAGAAGCCATTGAGCGACAAATCAAACTGTATGCAAGCAGGCTCATGAGATTCCTTCATTGTCTTAAGAAGAAAGTCTCGAGCTTTTGGAGATTTGCTGCAAATGAGATACTCAGCATCACTCAAAGTACTAACACCCATAGACATCAAAGAGGTGCAGAGAACTTCTACACATTGCCTTTCAGTAGCACCAAGAGGAGAACCATTATCAAATGCTAATGGAAGTAGAGTTGATAAGATACCTGTAGCATGAAGAGCAACAAGATTGTGACTAGAAATTGAGCAGATCTTTGTCAGTGACTGTATGACAACTAGTGTAGCTGAATTGACAGCTTGTTCTGGTCTCCTAGGAACTGTCTTCCAAAAGTCGATGATTGTAGGGACAACATCTGCGTTGCGAAGCACTGAGCTTTCGCGTAAGATTTCTTTGAGTCTGTTGTCCACATATTCAAGGACTAATTCTCCTTTAGGGAACGCAGAAATTTTATGCGGCGAACTTTCTTCTCGGGTGAGTGTCTGAGGTGTATTTGGTACGCTCGCTTGCTCTCCTGGAGAGTGAAGTTCGGTGACTTTTTGGCATAGAGACTCAAATCTCTTATCATCCAGAGCAAAAGATAAGAGCCTCCCAAATAGTTGTGATTCGCTCCAGGTATCAGACTCGCTACCTCCTATTCCAATGCTAGCAATTGTCTGTTCAAGAGCAGCCCAGCCACCTCCCTCGACTCTGCGCTTGAAATATCTTTGATTTCCATAATGTTCCCGAAATGCCTGCGAGAAAACTCCAAGTATAGCTTCCAAGAGCTCAAACAACTGTGTCTTGTCCTTCAAATCTCTTTTTGTTGGGTGGTAGTATCCAGAAAAAGCTCGCAGAGTGTTCAGAAGAGTTTGGAAGCCGTGCAGACGCCGGAAGTCATCATTCGCTTCGGAAGGCTCAGGAGAAGCAACCAGATATCGACGTATTGATTGAGTTTGATCGATGAGCGTCGGTAGGTCAGGATAAGTGCTGTCAGAGCGGGTGCGAAAAGTGGCAGAGAGATTGTCGAGCAGGAGCCTCAGTTCTGCCATTGCTCTTTCTCCATCTGGCGAATTAGACGCAACTGTCGAAGAGCGCTGTCGTCGCGACCGTGTCGACATTATTTCTTGTCTTCCCCTCACTCCTTACTACCAGTTTCGAGTCTTCTGAATCTCCTTCATCTGCCTTACGCAAGCCTGCGAAATATCCAGGCAGCACTAGTGCAGGATCGCATAGAGAGACCGTGTATCAGCGAAGAATCTGATGGAGAAAAGAAAGACAGTCTTGGGTATTTTCCAGGCTGCGTGGAATGCCAGGTTCTGCAAAGAGCTTGTTCAAGTTTAGCACATAATTGTCCGATTGCAAAATGTCAAGAACTCGAAGCCCTTCACAGTGAGGCTGAGTAGTTGAGAGAGGAGAGCTCGTTGATTGGACCGAGCGTCCGGGCAGAGTTTCGCCTTTGTGGCCTCGCGTCCACGCTCATATCATCGCTCCTTGCACAAGTCGTGTGAGCACGATGAACTCACGCAGAGATGGAATGCATTACAGGTAGAGAGGTCTACTTCTCATCTAGGTATTTCATTCCTCTCTACACCTCCCTTGCCGACATCTCATAGACTATCTACCAAGATGCTCCGACCACTTGAACAAGACAATCTTCCTGGTGCACGTGAGTCGGCTTCAAGTCAGCCATTCAGAGTCACAAGCCCGGATCAGCCTTGGTACCTGGGGGGAGTCAGATGGCCAATTGTTTTTTGTCTCAGTCTGGGGAATACAGAGAGAAGAGAGCCTTGAAGTCCTCGCACAGCCCTCGTGAGCTGGCTTCTCGCTGCTCGCCCCGGACGGGCAGAAGAAGTCACGCATTCAGGTACCTTGGACGCCAGGGTGGGGGGTGTCACTGAGCTGTCAAGCCACCAAGCCAGCCTGAAACAGGTCTGGCGAACTCCTTGAAGGTGGACAGCTGCAGAAAAGAGAGGGAAAGAAAGAAGACGAGCATAATCAGAAATTTGAGAGTAAACAATCTTGATGCGCTGTGCCCAGAGCTCCGTCAATGACCTGAAGCTCTCCTTCATCTTCGTTATCCAGTCAATGACCCTTTCGTCATGATGGCGATAAGCAGGGGTCACGTTGCTCACCTCCGAAAGCGGTTTAGATACTTCGCTTACTGTCGCTCGGCGCAGCAATCAGGCGGCTGGAGCTTCGTTGCCTTCAACAACCAGCCGACCTGCTCCATCCTACTTCATCAACAAGCTTCCTCCCTCCCTCTCTTCCATCAACAATCATCTTTCCGAAGACAGACTAAATACCTGTCTTCATCCAACTCCTTCTCCCTTCAGTCCCTATTATCCATCTCTTTGTCGCAGGCAGACTTTCAGACCTTCCTTCATCATGCGTGGGCTTATCAGCTTCTCGCTGCTGCCATTGCTGGCATCGTCAGCACCTACCTTCAGCACCGAGACGATCCATGAAGGCGTTGCTCCTCTCCTTTCATCATCCAACTCCGATGTCGTTCCCGATTCCTACATTGTCGTCTTCAAGAAGCACGTCAACCAGGCATCTGCAGCTGATCATCACAGCTGGGTTCAAAACATCCACACCGAGGCCGAGATCCAAAGAACAGAGCTCCGAAAGAGATCTCAATTCCCAATCACAACCGATATCTTCGAAGGTCTCAAGCATACATACAATATCGCCGGCGATTTCTTGGGGTACTCTGGCCATTTTGATGACTCTGTCATTGAGGCGGTCCGTAGACATCCTGATGTAAGTTATCTCACAGCACCCTGGTCTTGTTGACCATCTTTCTGTTCTACTTCCATCAATTCAATCCTGTTTGTAAGCTCTTATCATACTCCTATCAGCTCCTTGTCAGAACTGGTATCACGAGGCCATGAACCAGGTACTTCGACTAGGCTCGGACCCAGATAGCGCACGTGATGGATTCCATCAGCTTAATGATAGAGCACGCCTAACTACTACATCTTCACTTTGCTAACTTCGGTTTTAAACAGGTCGATTATGTTGAGAAAGACTCAGTTGTACACACCTTAGAAGATACCCCCGAAGGAGAGCTTGAGAAGAACGCCCCATGGGGTCTCGCTCGTATTTCACACAGAAAGAGCTTGGGATTCAGCGACTTTAACAAGTACCTGTATGCCGCTGATGCTGGTGAAGGTGTCGATGTTTATGTCATTGACACTGGAACTAACGTTGACCACGTTGATTTTGAAGGCCGAGCAACCTGGGGACAAACTATCCCAGCCAATGATGCTGATGAAGATGGAAATGGACACGGCACTCACTGCTCTGGTACCGTTGCTGGAAAGAAATACGGTGTTGCCAAGAAGGCCAGCATTTACGCTGTCAAGGTTCTCCGATCCAATGGCTCTGGTACTATGGCCGATGTCGTGAAGGGTGTCGAATGGGCTGCCAATGCACATGTCGAGAAGGCTAAGAAGGGAAAGAAGGGCTTTAAGGGATCTGCTGCCAACATGAGTCTAGGTGGTGGCAAGTCTCCTGCCCTTGATCGCGCCGTTAACGGAGCCGTGTCTGCTGGTATCCACTTCGCCGTAGCTGCCGGTAACGACAACGCTGATTCCTGCAACTATTCTCCCGCAGCAGCTGAACTCGCAATCACGGTTGGTGCGTCCGCTCTCGATGACTCCCGTGCATACTTCTCCAACTTTGGAACTTGTAATGACATCTTTGCCCCTGGTCTTTCCATCCTGTCGACCTGGATTGGCAGCAAATATGCTACCAACACCATCTCCGGTACTTCTATGGCCTCTCCTCATATTGCTGGTCTCTTGGCTTATTACCTTTCTCTTCAACCATCTGCCGACTCCGATTATGCCGTAGCTGAAATCACACCCAAGAAGTTGAAGGAGAACATCATCTCAATTGCCACCGAGGGTGCCTTGACTGATGTCCCAACGAACACCAAGAACGTGCTTGCGTGGAACGGTGGTGGATCATCCAACTATTCTTCAATCATCAAGGCTGGTGGTTATTCTGTCAAGAAGTCAACCAAGGCTTCCAAATTACCCACAACCATTGAGCTTTTGGAAGAGGCTATTGAACACGATTTCAATATTCTCTCAGGTGAGGTTGTTAAGGAGACCGAATCAATGGTTTCCAAGACTGAGAAGCTCTCGGAGAAGATTCAGAAGATGGTAAGCGAAGAGATTCATGAGTTCTTCGAGGAGCTCAGCTCGTAGAGAATTGGCAATGTACGGCGCCATTTAGGATTAGGATCGTGAATTGTTCAACAGAACATAGACTCCTGGGTTTTCTTTATCGTCTAAGCATGAACATGGATGGGAGCTTGGTCGTGGTTTTTCACTGTACGCATTTTGATTATAGGTTTCATTGCGTTCAGATACCGATGGTTTCTATTGTACTACAGTATATGCATTACCAAACTCCAATGATTTGATATTCAATAGTGAATGTATGCTCTCAAATACGATTTGATTTGATTTAAATGCTCGAAGCTGGGTCCAACGGCCGTGCCTGCCACTTTTGAACTACATCGATAACCTTAATCTACTCTTTCCTTTCTTACACAACCACTGCTTTATTTCATGACTTTGTGTCTTCAATTCTTTAGACCTCGTCTCACTTTTGGTTAAAATACATGCATGCGACAGCAGCAGTACCTGTATCGCATTCTACAAGTTTCTTTTCAATTAGTTCATCCTTGAGAACGATACATAATAAAGATGCTTCGACGAAACAGCTCTAAGCGACTCGATCGACGTAAATCAACATCAGCCCACGGCAAATTTGATTCCATTGACCCTGCTATCGCTCGTCAGCATGCACACACAGCGGCAACATTAGCCTTCAACCGAGCCCAAGATCGGTTAAGCATTGATAGTGCTCGTACTGGAAATGGGAATCTGCGGGACATGACAAATAATCAGAACTATCAGAGCCGAAATCCAGGTATCAGAGAAAGTCAAAACAATACTGGGGACCAAGCTATTCGACGGCAGCAAAGCGTGCGCTTTGTGGGATCAAACGGTAGTGTCGAGAGACGACAATCTATCGGGACTAGAGCATTAAATAATTGTATTCAGCCAAAGACAAGCACAGCAACACTTAGGCCTGTAGCAATGACCACCAATGCCCCAGTTCCCGCTGCTTATAGACCTCCTAGCCGTTCTTCTTCGATTGGAAAGGCTTCTGGTGGACGAACCGAGAGTTTCTTGGCTGCAAGCGCTTATGATGAGTATTACGCTCAGGGAGAGGAGGAACTTACCTCTACGCCTTCTTCATATCGTCGGATTCGAAGATCGAAGTCGATGTACAGTCCAAGGCAAGCTCCAAATGCATATTTCACAAACGGAACACCCAGCAGACCAGAAAGCTCATACACTGGAACAAGAACACCCTTTTCGACGTCTCAAACATCTCAGAATGAACATTCCAATCCTATTCTGAGAGCACCAAAATCGATGACCTTTCTCCAAGGTATACGAGGCCAGAATAACCAGGAGAGAAATGATAATGCAGTTCAATACGCCCGCGATAGATTCTTCCAAGAAACAGAACAGCAGAGGCTTCGGGCACAACCTTCCTTTATATTTCGATCGAACGCCCAAAAACAAGATAAACCATTTCGAAAATCTGTCCGTAGCAGCAGCGGACAGAGCGGTGGCGGTATCATGTCGTCAAATCAATCTCAACAATCACGAGAGTCTAGTCTAAAGGGCGCAGCTCGGAAAGTTACGAAAAAAATCAAGGATAAGTTACGAAGGGTCTTTGGTCGAGCCAAAGATAATCTTGTTACAATTCCAAACCAGCAAGCTGAGGCGAAAGAAACCCATGTGCGACGATATCATGGCGATGAATGTGCATCGCATGATGCTATCACAGATATTCCTCATCCAGACCAGGCTGCCTTGACGAGTGTTGCATCTCGAGTTCCTTCGCTCCATGCTGTTCCGTCCAGTCAACAGTTGAAATCACATGCTGGAAGCGTCAGGAGCTTTAGAAGCGATCACAGCGATGATAAATCGCGAGTAACCAGTTGGCAAAGTACTGGAGCCAATACTATAACCACTATTGCCGCCAAACCTCTAACCGAAAGGGATCAACAAAGGCTATCCATCATCAACGAAGTTGGCACTCATATTTCATCTTCTTCATTCAATCGAAAAGGATTGACGAACCAGTTCTCTGCATATCCTGTCGTCCAGCGTCCCAGTAAAAGTACCGGAAATCCTTCAATTACTGTTCCTGTCGATAGTGCCAGAGTGTATTCTGCGTTAATGAAGCGCCTAGATGAGAATAGTCCACAAGCAAAGCTCGAAGCATCTCGGAAAGCAAGTCTCGATAATTACTCTTCTCCGACGAGAGGCTTCAAAAGCAATGGCTTCATCCAAGATGGCCGAAGAAATATGAATTTAGCGACTATTCGCCGAGTCATACCATCTGAGACTACTCATAGAAGCGAAAGCGAAGGCTCGTTAGGGCATGCACATCAATGGGTAAGGACAAATGAGGTCCATTCGGCGAGAGCGGAAGAGGTTTTTGGCTACACAGGCACACATATTCATCAATGGCAAGCAGCTGATCCACTTCGCGAGGTTAGGATGCGTGGTAATGATGATGATGTTTTTTCACCCGAAGACGGTAACTCAAGCGACAAAGAAAACATACCGCCCGGCGAGCAGAAATACAAGGATAAACTCAATCCACCAGCTCCGTTTACTGTGTATGATGAAAGCCATAATGTTATCTCTGCATTTTCAGATGGGTCAGCTCCGACTCCCCAGGACATTGCCATTCGTAACGAACCTATCATTCCTCCAAAAACTCTGCGCGAAACAAAATCACCTTTCTTTGGTGGGAGCAGCTTTACAGTTCAGCGAACACGAAGCCCATTCCGGCGTGTAATGGCGGAAATTGATCTCAACCCTATAGAAGTAATCAATGATGTGTCTGTTCCAGTACGGCCCCCATTGCTTAAAAACCCGTTATACCTCGGAGTATCTGCGAAAGAAAAGCGTAGTGGAGAAGACGCATACTCCGAGAGCGTTTATTCCAGAACTACTAGTGGCCAAGTACCAGCTTTCGGAGATAGTCAAGTTTCATTGCCTATTCGACAGGAAGAGATACCTGTCCCAAAATTGACTGGAGATGTCGTGATCCTGAATCAAACAACATATCGACCTACTATGCCTAATGGTGGCAGCGGCCATCGTACAGATAATTCTGCAGGCTCTATTGAGTGGAAGAAATGGATGTCAAGTGAAGTCGCAAAACTTGAAAGATCGAAGGAAAACACCCGCTCTGCGGCATATATCAACTACGCTTTGCCTACAATGCCAAAATCCTTCCATAGCGGCCACGTTCGTGAAGCAGCTCAGATTAATGATGATGAGGCGGAAGTCTCTCAAAGAAACGTTAGTATCTCCAAGCAACCTTTAGGGCTTGTTCAACAACAAAACCCCAACATCCAAGGACCTCCTCCCCTCAAACCAATTCTGAAAAATCGTTCTACGGTCTCACTTGTTGAGGATACTGAGCCAATAACCCAAATAACATCAGTTCCTAAGATACCGATCCCACCCCCACCACCACCTCCGCCGCCACCACCTATCCCAAAACGGTCCCCGCTCAGAGCAACACAATCGAAATCATCTATGCGATCTATTGGAGGACCAAGTACGATCAAGGCAAGCAGCGCTCCTAATTCTGCAACGAAAAGCCTTGGTATCAGTGGCCGTAATGTGCTCCACAAACGAAATGTCTCCCAATCTACACTTCACAGCGTCAAGAGTCTCAATGCTAGCATCAAGAGTATTGAAACTCCAGCAAAATTAGTGAAGCGTGATCGTCGACCATCTACAGCCAGTAGAGCAAGACCAGCAAGTGGTTTATCAAGTACTGCTGAGAACCAGTTTGGTAGCTCGAGCACGATCTCAAAGCATAAGACACCTGGCTCACCGAAGGAGAATCTAAAGTTCGAACCGGAGGATGGTTTATATAATGCCGATGGTACAGGTCTAATGTGCCAAAGGATGAGTACAGCGGAGATTGATGCACAAGCAATAGGTAGTCAGACCATGGTGGAGATGTTTTTGAGCAGTCGACGGAAGAGAATTGTGTCCCCTAGTGATGAAGCAGGGTCACTATTTCTCTAAAATCCGGAGGAATAAAAGGCCCAAGGAGTAGTATTTTAGTAGCATGTGAGACTTGCTTTTGCAAATGGCGGGCGGCATTGGGTAATGAGGTATCGGTAACGTCCGTGTAATAGATGGATCTTAAAGAGCAACGAGGGAAGAGCGAACTGGATGGGCATTGCTATGATTTTATTAGACGTATAGAACCGAAAAGAATTAGCAGTGATCAGCATATCTTCTATTCAATTGAACATTACACTTTCCCAAACAGCAAATAGAAATTATAGCACCAGCGCCAAGATAGAAATCACAATCCAGCTTCCCTCTAGATAAAGCATCCCATCCAACACGACTCCTTGCGTCTTCTTCATTGCCTCGTTATATTCTCCAGTCCCTGGCAAGGGCACACGCATCTTCCCACTCCAGAAACCTTGAATATGTTGACGTGACGCTTCTAAGATTACGACATTGACAACAGAGAGCAGAAATTTAGTAAGCCTGGCAGTCGCTCCAGATCCCGAGACATAAAAAATCAGTGCAGAAGAGGACATGAGGGATAACAAGATCTAGATCGCATCAGAATCGAAGCCGGAGAGTTGTAGTCACGTGACATTCTAGAAATAGGCAACAAACCGATACAGCAGCCGCTGCCTGCGTAGTCCTGGTGGCTCTCAACTGCGAAGCTGCCGTGTTGGAGTATTGTGCCGCCTTCTTGGCGGTGTCTTCATAGCCCTGGAGGTTGCGGATCGCGATCGAGGTCTGGTAGAGGGTATATGCTGAGAAAGTGGCTTGGAGGAGGTGGATGAGGGAGAGGAGGAAGGCCATTGTATGATAATATGCTGTATTGGATCTTCTTGAATTATGAGTTTTTGGTGAGAATGAGATTTGAGGTGAGGATGGGTTTTTGCTGCTGTGCTTAATTACAAGAGGGTGGGTATGATGTCATTGATGCTGAGACGTTCTGCGACCTTGGAACTTTTCAATGCAACTTTCCTATTTTAACATGAACTATTTAACTGAAACTTGATCTAGTCCGCTAGTAACGCGAGTCTTAGAACTATCCCAACGTCAGGTTTCATCAGTTTCATGGGATTGTATATTTATAGAACTCTCAAGTGAGTTTTTATTCTTGGCATTATCTTCTCGCCTACCTTTGCAAACGAACTCATTTTCAAGAATCTCAAATCTATTAACTTCTTTAACAGCATATATTTCAATATTCAAGAGGTATCTCTTGTTTATTCTGTTGATCTCAACTGATACATCAAATCAAAGCTCTCTACAAGAACCAGTCATTTCTTTCTTATTTTGAACCCCTTTTTCTGATCTAGACAGTGTTTGTTACATGACAGCTAAACTAGAGTTTCAAATTTTTCCCCAAAAAATTGGGGATAACAGTCCAATAATAGTCAAGTCCTCTTCATAATACAATCCATCGTCATTCATTATAATATCACTCAATCAGTCTCTGGACGAGAATCTGGTATGTGCTCTATTGGTGGTGGGAAAACTCTGAAGGAGGAAGCGAGGGGCGAGCTCGTGGCTCCTAAATACTACTGCTAGCTAGTGCGGCTAGTGAAGTGAGTGCCTGAGGCCATCCACAGAGAAGTTAATGGATACCCAAGATTAGAAGCGGTCTATTAGACAGAGCTCGGAGAATCCAGGAGGAGTTTTCTTAAACTCGAATTTACGATACTTTGCAAAGAGGACAAAGGCCTTGAAGAAAGTAGCTCTAACATGAACAATATGGGGTTTTTACGACTCTACAAACGAGCTGAAATCAAACGAAAAATTGCGCACTCACGGACAAGGAGACACCCACTCAATGAAGCAAGAGGAATAGGCCAAAAGATTCTGTATGCAGCATCATGAAGGGGTTTGGGACGGGATAGATTCGGGGAAAAGAGTACCAGATCCGGCAGAATATCGGCTTTAAGTGGAAATGAAATTCATTTCGCCAACCAGATTTTCATCCATAGTCAACATCGCTTCTGCAAGAGGATGGGTAGAGACAGTATATCTTGATTTTCAAAAGCATCCATGTCGTCTTAGAGACGATGCGTACAGCTCCTTACCCATCGTTGCAAGAAGAATCGGACAGGTGTGGACGTAGCAGCATTGATGCGCATCCAAAGACGGATAGGGTTCCACAAGCGGGTCTGATAGAGTGGAGTTGCATCTAGGGTACCAGATCATCTCCGAGTTTACCACTATCGATGATGAATATTCTCATCTCAGATCTCATGACCTACAGCGTCTAGCCGACTGCTATCTCAGGGTCTCGGATAGGAAATATATCCGCTGCTTGCGTCTTCTCAATTCTCAATGCGGGAACCAATGTTCTAGCTGCGAATCTCTTGGAGAGATCTACCATGCACTCAAGGACTTGCCGGAAGGCTGAGATGCGGTAGGGATTCAAATAGCCTCGAGCTGTTCTACTCTTCTATTTCTAAAATTGAGGGGAGTTCATTTGTGTTTACAAATCTCTTTCAAGCGCAGTACCGCTCACTTCTTTGTTTTTATACGCAAGCCTGATTATTTGGTCGGAGCTTGTAAGCGAGATGTCTTGTAATTTCGGCGGCTCCATACTATCCAGAGTACACACATCTAAGCTGGGGGTGGCGGGGTTATTGTGTTGCAATATACCAAACCCACGAAGTTGGGTCCATCAAAGCAACAAGGGCAGTTTGCCCTAAATTTTCCATCCTCTTACGCTCCCATGGCTCAATGTCGTGTAAGGTTTCGACCTGCCTGTTGCAGCCCAAGGTCCCGTGAATGTCATTGACACCTCGACGCGAGGTAGATCAATTTAGACTCGGACCAGGTAAACCCTCGTATGTCGGAAGCTATTTTCATGTATTATACATTTAGGACGCATTCCAAGTGCTGCGAAGCAATATAAATTCACCATTTCCACTTCTATAGGTCTGAGGTCGATCAGGTTTGACGATTTCATAAGTTTTTGCAATGAGCGGCTTTAGAGTCGTAGCAGCCGTTGTCCTTGCGACTTCGCTAGTTTCCGCAACAACTCTGCCTACTGTGGACTTATTTTATGCTGTTCATCAAGCGACCATTAATGCATGTCATAACACTCACTTGATGATATCTTCTAACCGTGAACTCAGAAAACCGGAAACTATTACAACTTTTCTAATATTCGATATGCATCATCTCCAACTGGCTTTCTTCGTTTCTCACCACCGATTCCACCAACCACTATCAACCGTACCGTAAATGATGGCCAGCAAGGCAGGATTTGTGCTCAAGCGGCTCCGTACTGGGAAGAAATTGCTTCAGACTTCTTAGGTGGAGACGACGCAACGCAGCTCGAAACTGTGGAAGAGGAACTGGAGTATGTGGAAAACGCACTCACCATCTCCAGCGTCCCAGCTCCGGATCCACGAACGACAGAAGATTGCTTGTTTCTGGATGTGATTGTGCCCGAGTCGATCTTCCAGAAAAGAGCTTCTACTCTTGCTCCTGTACTCGTCTGGATCTATGGAGGCGGCTACGTCAATGGCGACAAGACCGGCTCTAATAATCCCGCCTCTCTCATCGCCACCGCTCAAGAAAATGGAGGCGAAGGTATCGTCTATGTAGCTTTCAACTACCGCCTCGGCCTCTTCGGCTGGCTATCTGGGCCGACTTTCCTCTCCGAAGCAGGCCTCCCTAACGCGGCTCTCTACGACCAACGTCTCGCACTCGAATGGGTACAGGATTATATCCATCTCTTCGGCGGAGATGCCTCACGCGTGACCGTCATTGGAGAATCTGCTGGAGCGGGTTCGATCATGCATCAAATCACCGCTTTTGGAGCCACTGCCCCAGCACCGTTCTCCCAAGCAATCCTTCAGAGTCCCGGATTCCCTCCCGTCCCAGGACCCGCAGCGCAAGACGCAACATTCCAATCGGTCCTCACACAAGCACAGTCTCTTATCTCTTCCAACATCAAATCCGTCTCCTCACTCCGAAAGCTAGATTTCGCTACCCTAGCTAGTCTAAATAGCATCGTAGTAGCGCGCTCCTCTCCATATGGCACATTCACATTCGGACCCGTCGTAGACGGAATCTTCGTGCCTGCACTCCCAGGCGTCCTCCTCCTTGAAGGACGATTCTCGCACTCTCTCAACATCATGACAGCACACAACTCCAACGAAGGCCTCGAGTTCACCTCGCCCTTCCTCGCGACGGAGGCGGATCTGACGGCCAACCTCGAGGTCGTCTTCCCCACCGCCAACGCAACCACCATCGCGTACATGCAGACCGTGCTCTACCCACCCATCTACAACGGCTCGTATCCGTACGCCAGCATCTTTGAGCGCGCGGGTCTGATCACGGCCGAGGTGAGCTTCACGTGCAACGCGCGCTACGTCGATACGGCCTTTGGCAACCAGACGTGGAGCTACTACTTCACCGTCCCGCCGGGACTGCACGCTGAGGATATCAGGTACACGTTCTTCAATGGGGATGAGACGGCGCTGGATGATGGGTTGCCGGTTAATGCTACCGTGGCCAAGGTGATGCAGAAGTACATCACCAACTTTGCGACGACGAATAATCCGAATGGAGCGGGCGTGCCGTTCTTTCCGAGATATCAGAGTAATTCTACCGTCGTGGTTGTGGGAGATGAGGCGCTGGGGAGCTTGGTTATGGACCCGGTGGCGAATGGGAGGTGTGCGTGGTTGCAGGAGGCGTTGTATGCGTGAGCTGATGATAGTTATGAGGTTATGACTGATTGACTCGGCGGAGGGACTACTTCCCTCGAAGATTTCATTTGTTTTCGATTTTTGGAGATATTATAATGTATAATTATATAAGTAGATATATACATATAGTAATCACAAAATTCTTACGCCCTTCATGGCGTTATAACTTATCTTCCTCAAGTTATTACGACCGCTTCGGAATATCTGTGAAGGCCACCCTTAGTCTACTATTATGTAGTTCAACTGCAACCAATCCTCTTCAGACCCATCCTTTCCCCCGAGTACTTGTGTGGTCTTGATGATCTGAATCGAGAAACCAGTTCCTAGTCTTCCCAAATTCATAAGCTGCTACCTCATGTGATCAGCCTAATCTAGGCATGGCTAATTTATCCCGCGAATCGATATTTATAGTTCTGCAGGATACCCTTAGGCAGGCTCTGGGATCGCAGCTCACTACAGCTGATAGGGTTAACGCTCTATCGATGATAGCTTCTAATTATTATCAGTATTTTGAATTGTCAAGATCATTGATCGACAAACCTATTATCATAGAACCATTGATAATCGACACGGTCCCTTTATTTAGGATCACCAACCCTGTTCCCTCTTCATATCGAAGCTCTTCGAGCTTGCAGTTCTTCTCCCGTCTTCGAGATCAGCCATATCAACAATATGTGCGGGCTTTATTTCCTGGTGCGGTTTCTCTATAACCTCAGTTTTCACTGACTGTCGGACAGAGATACCAATAGGCCATTCCGAAGTCGGTCTAAGCTTTCCACGATCACCAGAAGTTTGCCACTGAACCTTACTCATCCATCTCCCGTCTCCCTTGCCTTCTGGAGGTGTCTCTCCCCTAATGGCTAGATCTTCAAAGTCCTCTTCGCTTGCTTGAACTGTGGTCGTGACTCCATTCTTGTCCAACGCCCGAAGGCCGAGTTCCTCCGTATTCCCGTTGCTGCTGTTACGCATATATCCTCTTCGGGATGTGAATCGAAAGGCTGGTTTGACGTGGCCATTGTTGGATCTTGCTGCTCTTGCTGACGATGTTCCCCAAAGCCTGGTACGAGACAAGAACCTTTGGAAGAGAGGTCGTAATGTCGCCGTGTTGGCCGCAGTGATGGCTAGACCGGGTTCAATATTTGACCAAATCACTACGTTCACAGAAGAGAATGTCAAATCATCAGAGTCCACTAGTATCTTGACATACGGGATTCTGATGATCACTGCCGCGCAAGCACTACTAAGGTTAGCATTATGTCATGCCTGAAGGGACTTGTCTTACATTAAGCCCATCGATAAGATAGATATCACAGTAAGCTTTGTTCGGATGTTCATTTGTAGCTTAGAGACGATAACCACAGGCAGGATAGCGAGTACCACATCTGCGGCAGCACTTACTCCTGACTGAGTGTACGTCAGAGCTCCAACGATTTGAGCAGAGAGACATGACCCTGATGTTCCTTTGAATCGGGTCCAGAAAAAGTTGACCGGCGAGCATTGAAAGAGCAGAAATATGAAATATGAGAGCGAGACTGCAACTATAACCCCCATGGTAACATGTATGAGGAGGCGATGTGACCTTTCCTTCGCAATGCGGAGAAGGAACAGGGCGACACTGAGTTTCAGCAGGCAAGTAGTTGCAGCATAGGATAGTTCCGTGCAGAACCAGAACTTCCACATGTTAGCAAGATATGATAGGTATGCAAGTGGCTTGACCTACCCTCATGGCTGAGAATACATTCGGGACAGCTATGTCAGCTAGGTGCATGCCCTTAGACTGGGTAATTCCTCCGATGGCGAAAGCGGCAGTCAGGGTAAATAGAAACTGAGACGTTAGATTGATACTTCAGGGCAACTTAGCATGTGAACTTACTTGTGCTAAAATCATGAACCAGTCTTCCAGACCAAATAACTTAGATATGGATGCTCTAACATAAACTCTCAAAACGGTCGAGATCCATGTCAAACTCAAGAAGACAACGGCAATAGAAATAATCTGATCTTGGGGAGAGGCACCCATGATGATGCTCCGCTGCAAGTTACTGAGAGTAGAAGATACAACCGAGTGTCTCTATTCAAGATTGAGCAGTCTTCCGAGGTTGTCCGAATGTCAAAGCAACCATCAACAATCTCGTGAGAGCAGAGTGAAAAACGTGCACAAATCGTGATGGGTC
The DNA here is from genome assembly GCA_003988855.1 of Arachnopeziza araneosa. Taxonomy (NCBI): domain Eukaryota; kingdom Fungi; phylum Ascomycota; class Leotiomycetes; order Helotiales; family Arachnopezizaceae; genus Arachnopeziza; species Arachnopeziza araneosa. The sequence continues at coordinate 284,711 of QYAI01000026.1, forward strand.
GTCCCTATATAACCTCGGATGATTGCTCCTCTTCGGACGGAACCAACTTCATTCGTTTGTGCTGACGAGCGGGTGGCGTGCACTGTTTCAACAAAAAGTAAGAAGAGCTAGCAAGAAATCTTAGATTTTTAAGCCGATCAACTCCAGAAGTTCTAGCTTGAGAAGGTTCTTTAACACTGTCTTAGATATGCTTTGAGACAGGTGGGTTGTCAGGAACTCTCAGTGCTCAATCCGTGGCAAAACTCCTTGGACGGGAAATCTGCCGCAAAGATCCCATGTCGAGACAGGAGCAATGAGCACAATCCATCATGTAGGGCTTCCAGAATATCGCCATCCAGGTCGCTGCACGAAAGTAGTCTCCGAAACAGTGGGTCGTTGTTGTTCCCACGACTCCGATGGCGATCGCCCATTTCCACGTTCTGTTCCTTGCATATCAGAACGGACGGATTTGCTGCATAAGCTCTGCATTAATGAAACCAGAAATGGTGGTGGGTTGCAACTTGCAAGAGTTGTCGTCAGTTGAGCGGTCGGGACGGGAGGGTTCAGCGGACGGCCCGTGATTTCTGTCACTTTTCCTCGACCTTCCCAAAACGGAGGGAAATCCGCCGCCTTCATTCTGACCTGAAATCGATGCAGAGATTGGAAATTTCGATATTCATTTTGCGACTCCTTTCTGGGGGCCAACACCGTCTTGGCAGAACAGAGAGTCAGTTTCGCCCTTGTGAGCTCGGCGCCTTCTAGAATGCCAAGTTGTTCTGAGGCTTGATTTCCGAGCCAGCCACAATTCCCTCGCTGCGTGCTCTGTCTGCCGTTTTCTCCGAGAAAGACTTCAATCCCACGTAAGGCTGAGGCGACTCGTGCTTCACGCGCGAGCCCGACACTGATCTCACTTTAGGAAGGTCTTCTCCGAAGCTTCTGCATCGAGATCAATAGTGTGGAGAGAACCACGTTTCGATGCTGGTCGGTATGCGGTGGCGGAGACGGTGGCGTTTGAAAATACTTCTCAATGTGGACTCCCGCACTGCTCCTTTAGGTTCTTCGACATGTGCTCAGCTTGCACCGAGGTATGGCTTTTAAAACTCACAGACCCAGTGCCATTCACGTACGAGTCTCCGTCTTGACGTGGACGAAGCTTGCAAATATGCATCAAGAGCATCTTGTTCTAAAGCATAAGCCGTGATCCGTACTTGCTAGCGTCAAAGGTTTTTGCAATCAAAGCAGTTCGGGCTTTCTGAGCAATGTCTCTGATGTAAGTTCAACAATGTCGATAACACTACCATGGCTTAGCTTTCCGATGGAGAAGACTTCAAGTGCCGCGCTGAAAGGAGGGTTTCATAGAGCAGCATGTCTCGAATTGGAAGGAGCCGATCATGAAGCCACATCCGCTTTCAAGACGGCCCATACGGGAAAAGGGCTGGCGACATGAGAGGTATGGTATCTTAATTCCCAAGCCTTATACTCTGCTTTGTTCAAGAAGCGGCCCGCTCTCTTTCTCCGCCTGGACTCTCTCAATCGGGAAACAACGTCTGATAACTTCCAGCTTTAACTTTGTTCATTATTCAGTCCAGCCCCTGGGAGGACGGTTAGTGAAGGCTACCTCCCAACCCCAACCTAAATACATTCAGTTGAAGACAACAGTCTTGTGTCCGTTCAGTAATACTCTTCTTTCCGTAACCCACTTCACGGCATTTGCTAGTACCTTGCTCTCAACATTGCTCCCTTCGACCGTCAATGCTTTCGGACTCAACCCATGATCAACCCTCACAACATCCTGCTCAATAATCGGCCCCTCATCCAGATCACTTGTCACAAAATGAGCCGTGGCACCAATAATTTTTACCCCGCGATCATAGGCCTGGTGATATGGCTTAGCGCCTTTAAACGACGGCAAGAAACTGTGGTGGATATTGATGATCTTGCCAGACATCTCCGAACACAATTTCGGGGAGAGGACCTGCATGTAACGTGCAAGGACTATCAGATCAATATTATGCTCCTTGACCAGATCTAGAATCTGCGTCTCTTGTTGCGTCTTTGTCTCGGCTGTGACAGGTAGGTGATGGAATGGAATCTTGAATGACGCGGCCAGTGGTGCAAAGTCCGGGTGATTTGAGACAATGAGGGGGATCTCGATCCCGAGCTGAGAGACTGATTGACGATATAGCAGATCATTCAAACAGTGACCAATCTTGGAAACCATAATCAAAACTCGAGGCTTCTGAGCAACCGAGGACAATTCAAATTCCATAGCCAATTGATCTGCCGCAGCCTCCTTGAATGAACTTCTCAACTGCTCAACATTGACTCGGTTCTCACTTCCAGCCCCAATTGGTGCAAAGTGGACTCTCATAAAGAATTTCTTTGAGGTCGGATCTCCGAACTGTTGTGAGTCAACGATGTTCAGGTTGTGTTGAGCGAGGAAGCCAGTGACGGCATGGACGATCCCAGGCCGATCAGGACAAGATAATGTAAGAACGTATTCATCTGCAGCAACCATATTCAAGTCTGGGTTCTGTGACCGAAAAGCAGAGGCTGAAGATAGGCTTCTCGAAAAATTTGTGCGGGAGCTGACTTTTGGTGCGGTCCTGCGGAACTGAAGGGTAAATTGCGATGATGGTAATGTGTTCTTTGTCAACCCGCTCACTCTCACAAGAATTCTTGGTCGTATTTTACTCGCCATCAATCTCATGTAAGTGGTATATATGCTTGGGCAGTTTGAGACGCAGAGAAAGAACGAATTGGCTCAAAGAAGATGGATAAAGGCACGTGATTCATATGTCCCTCCGTCATCGCTGGTGGCAATATCTCGGAAAACAGGGGTCTCCGCCTTCTTCAGACTTCCCCTGAATGCATTCAGACTTACCCACTTGAAATAAGCCACTAGACGACATTCCATTTGTGTTTCATTCTCACTCTCTAGAAAATTACCATAAGTTCAAAGCCAGTACTGTGTGATGTTGAATCACAAAATAAGAGAGGTTTGTCTTCGAGACAGTTTCTTGTGACATAGGAAGAACATCCTGGGTATGAACGAAAGTCACGTGTTTCACTCAATGTCTAGTGGCAGAGATGTGCTAACCCAAAATTCAAAGGATACGTGACATTGATAAAGCAAGACAGATAATAACTCGAGAGTAGGACAAATACCTCTGTTCGATCTCATTCTAAATTCCACCATCCACTGCTCTGGCATCCAACGATCGGAGTTAGGTGATATTGGTAATTGCGACCTGATTTATAAGGAGAGTACGACCAAGTTTCAGGCACCTGGATGTTTATTCAGGGCGATGTCTGCACCAATCACAAAGCAACGATTAGAGCAAAGAACGGGTCTGAGGAGCAGATTTCTTCCCAAATAAGATAAAGATGAAGTGAAGCGGAAGATGGGTGCCGATACCCGCGCAGGACTCCTCACCGGAAGGCTCATCGATTTCCATCATCTTACACACGGGCAAGGCAGATGGTTCGATTTCAAAGCGTCGCGCTACAATGAGATTGCCGCTGGTAGCGAGTATATATCTGAAGGGGACCTCAACCTGAGGTATGAAGGCTCTGACAGCTGCAGTCAGCAACAAATCGGTCGCCTCCCATTCTCGGTAATAACTTCTTATTTATCGGATTTATCGAATAAGCCGCCAGCGTCGGTCTATTAAACTGTCTACTAAAACCTCTCTGAGGACCTCATCGAACACTCATCATGGCTACTCACGAAGATCTCGAGAAGATGGAGCATCAGATCACCGATGTGCCCGGGGAAAATGATGAAAAAGTTGCATCTGAATCCAGTAGCACCACGGGCACTGTGATAGGAGAAGTCAACGCCCACGCACAAGCGAGCGAAGCCAAGGCCACGGAAGAGAGCGAAACTCTTCTGGCTTGTTTACAAGTCGTTGGGGCATTTTTTCTGATGTTCAATACATGGTAAAGACATCTTCGCATGACTCTTATGAGTATATATATACTGACCAGAAATAGGGGAGTTGTAAACACTTTCGGCGCATACGAGATCTACTACGAAGGCGCACTCCTCAAAGACCAAACTCCTTCCAACATTTCTTGGATCGGATCCATTCAAGCTTTTCTCCTCCTCATCGTCGGAGGTCTCATTACAGGCCCTATTTTTGATGCTGGCCATCTTCGTGCACTCGTGACAATCGGGTCTGCCCTCGCCGTGTTTGGCATGATGATGACTAGTATTTGCAAAGAATACTGGCAAGTCCTCCTTGCACAGGGAGTTGTTGTTGGTTGTGGAACAGGTTGTCTCTTACTCCCCAGCATCGCTGTCATGCCTCAGTACTTCAAGCAACGGAGAGCCTTTGCTACTGGGATTGCCGCCTCAGGGAGCAGCATTGGTGGCGTCCTCTACCCCATTATCTTTCACAAGATTGAACCTCACGTTGGATTCGGCTGGGCCACCCGAGTCATCGCTTTCATCATGTTTGTTACCCTGTTAATACCTGTTTTCGTCATGCGTGCCAAAGTCTTCCCTGCTACGACTCGGCCGCTTGTTGATTGGAAGGTCCTACGGAACGTCCCATGGGATCTCTTCAGCATTGGATCTTTCTTTGGATTCATTGGCATGTATATTCCATTTTACTATGCTTCCACATATGCGCTCGAGAAGGGCATCGCGGACGAGAATGTAGCCTTCTACATGCTCAGCATTCTCAATGCCTCATCGATATTCGGACGGATCATCCCCAATTTCTTCGCTGATGCTACCGGTCCACTCAACATCACTGCTCCATTTATTTTTTTCTGCGGTCTTATTTCATTTTGCTGGCTTAGTATCTCGTCGCTTGGTCAATTAGTCGTCTTCTGCATATTCTACGGTTTCTTCTCTGGGACTTTCGTCTCCATTGTTGGACCCTGCTTGTTTACCCTGTCACCGGACCTGAGTCTTGTAGGCACACATATGGGTATGAGTTTTGCTTTTGGAGCCTTTGGGCTCGTTATCGGTACGCCTGTAGCAGGTGCCTTGTTGGATCACTACGGCTGGATCGGCCCGGCCATGTTCTGTGGAACCGCAAACGTTTTGGCAGCCATATTTATTGCGGCAGCGAGGTTGAGAAAAACCGGATTGAAACTCAATGCTAGAGCTTAAACAAGGTATAATGCGCACAGGGAAGGTACACAATGGCATAGGGTTGGGATGGCAGTCGCATAGAGTGGCGTAAATTATAGCATTGCATGTTGGGCCTTGGCATACGCTCGGATAAACAATCAAGACTCAATTCATAGACATAAAATAAAAAATTATAGACGTGAAGACCCGATTGTGAGCCTAACTTTGGAAAGGTGAGCTTTGCAGCTAAAGGAATGCCTTGAAGCTCGCTTGGGACAAATTTGACAGCAGTAGATTGGAGATCAATGCTAGCACAGAGGCGACATAAACACTATGTGAAAGCGTCATCGACAAGGGAATGAAGTTGTGGTCGTATCTGACATTCAAGAACTCATGAGGCGTTAGGCACACGCTACTTGAAGAGGCCTGAGATCACCTTGTCATAGAACTCGAGTGTTTCTGCGACTCGGTAATATTTTGAGTTGTCTGCGGGTTTATTTACGTTCGAAAGCCTGAGAACTGGTCATTCGTTTCTGTAGAGAGAGAAGGAAATTCACCTTAGATTCTTTTCTTCCTCGTTCTATCTGCTCGCTACTTAAACTGTGGTTCGTGTACTATTCAAATAAAACTGTCACTCCCGCAGGAGATAAAAAAACCCCGATTCTGAAACACAAACCTTAGACATATCTCTCCAGCTCCTTCTCCGTCCAATCCCACAACTTCTTTGCCAAATCCTTGTCGTTCGACTGACGCATATGCGCACCTGGAACCCCAACAGGATCATAATAAGCACCGTTAACGACAAACCCCTTCCCTCGAACTCTCTCGTCCACGGTTCCCAACTCTGCACCTGACTTCTCCTGATCTCTCCAGAGAGGTGCCGTCGCGCTCCACAAAGCATTCCTAGTTCCCTCCTCGGGAGTAATCCAATTGCCAACACTCATCGCACTCATAATGGCTCGGTCGAGCCAAGGAAGCGAAGCAAAACCTCCAGTGTTGACCACACCAGGATGCACCGACACAGACGTCACGCTTGGATACCGCCTCGCGAGTTCGGCTGCAAAAAGAATATTGGCGAGCTTGCTTTGGCCATAGAGTTGCCAGCGGGTAGCGAGTCGGATCTCTTTTTCCTGCGTGGAATGGAGACTGTCAAATAGGATCCCACCAGCCGGGTGCAGGCCGAAGCCCTGGGAAGTGAAGAGGATGATTCGGCCATCGGGTCTCTTGAGAAGCAGGGGCAAGAGCAGTTTGATGAGAAGAGCATGGCTCATGTGGTTTGTTCCAAATTGGATCTCGTAGCCATCTTTGGTGACGCTTGGCGGACTGAGCACCACTCCCGCACTGCCAATAACCATGTCCAGCCTATGCGATGGAGATTCAAGGACTTCACGAGCAGCAGCTTGAACGCTTTTGAGGTCGGCAAGATCGCATTTGATCGGATGGAGCATTTCGTTGATTTTGAGAGTTGGATGCTCAAGCTGAATCTCGTTGATCATATTTTGACATTGTGATACATTGCGCGCTGTGAGATAGATCTTGGAGGGATTTTTTGTGACAAGAGTTAGCACGGTAGCTTTCCCTAGACCACCAGTGCCTATGATAGTGTCAGCAAGAATAGTCATCAGGTATGAATATGAAAATCGCTAACCCCCCGTAACTAGAATCACCTTCCCCGAGAGACCGGGGATATCCCGATCGGGAAGAAAGTCAACACCGGATCCGATTTTAAGTGGCATCTCTACTTTCTGCTCTGATGAATTGAAATCACAAGCATGATGAGGACGATGGGCTACTTAAATATCCCTCTCCAAATTATTCCTCGCGGTTACCTCCGAGGTGCTAACAAATCACCTCGTGGGTATTGCCGCTTTCGGACTAGTGGAGGCTGATTTGAGGTTCTTGATACCTGCTTTTTATCCAGCCAATAACACGAATTGAAAGACAACCACCGTAGTACTTGCTTCTATCTTCTCCTTGAACTTTGTCAGCAGCATCGAAACAATGGAACTCTTGTAGTTGGTCGGGTTTCCTGTTTGGCGGTGACGTAAGCGGACCAATGATAACTTAGTCACTAATTACCACTAACCCTCGTGCGAAATAGAGGCGTAGTCATTTCAAGCTACTCAAACATCTCTGCATAGCAAGTTCGCTACTCCAAGATTGGTCTCTCTTCGAGCTGGTTGTAGCTTAATATCAATGGCTACTAGCATGGGGATGGCCGTGAAGCTAAGGACCCACGGTTACTTCATCCCGAACGATGACTTCAGGGCTAGATTCTCCCTCGGCTTATCAAAAGAGTCGTCTACCACAAACAAGCTGCTGATTATTTCGATCAAAGAATATAAAAGTGAGCTTGTCTCCTCTTTAAATATGGCCGCATCCCAACTCATTCCATCAGCGCACCTCAATTGTATTTGAAATCAGAGGTATTACTATCTTAATCTTCACTTCGCAAAATGAGTCCTCTGCTTTCCCACATTTCAAGCCAATTCATGATAATTGCCATGATTGGCGCTGTGAGTTTTGCCACCAATTCCATTCAGCAATGGCCTGCTGCGATATTCAACCGCGACAGTGTCTTCCGATGCAACTTAACGGCCTCACGAACCGGATCTGCTCACTCTGACGGCGTCCCAAAACTTCAGACTCAGACTGTTTACAGCAACAGATTCACACCGGTACAGAAGGGAATTTTAATAGATTTACCCAACTCGGTACTCACTACCAGTAGGCCGGTGATCGTATCAGTAACTCAAACTCTATCGACAATCAGTACGGTCTCAATGTCAGTATTATCTATAGCTACTTATTCCCTTGCGCTCGAAAACTCACCATATGCAGAACCCTTGACCCGATAGTAGTTATTCCAGCTACGTCTACACCTGTAACCATAACCACCATCTACACGTGTTGGGACAAACGGGCCTCAAGTACAGCCGTCAACACAGCATCGCCTACTCCTACATGTGCACCGCCTCAAAACCGCCTCCCAAGTCACCCAGCCCCCGCCCGCCGTCTGAGCTTCACCGGTCGCCTCCTAGCTCTGAAATCTGGAATTATCAGCGCAGTTGCATCTCTTATCTTAACTGCGCCGACCATCACCATAGTGAGTATTACTCACCCCGCCAAGTTATATCCCAGTATACTCAGTCCAACCTTCAGGCATCTACCAATAACCTCCTCTCGACCACAATTGGACCTTCCGTCGCATTCATTTCAACTTTCCTTTCCGCCACCTCGCTCTCAACTCGCGTCCGAGCACAGCCAATCATTGCCAGATGACTAAATTTCAGCAATGGACGGGGGAGGTGTGGCGGGGAGATATCCTCTGAGAACACGACGAGCCTTCACGCTTGAGATTTGGATCTGAACAACAGTACTGGAAGGAGTAAGGTGGAAAAATATTGGTGTGGCAAGATCCAGAACTTCCCAGTTCAGGCTTTGTTCATGTCAGGTCAACATGCAGAGAGTAAGAAAACCTAGGAAGAGCCAAACCCTAACTTTGGATTTCTCAGAGAGTTGCTGTCGTTGCTTGGAATATCAAAGCGAGTAATGGATCTTTGAGTGTCCATAATCAAAGTTGGAGGGGAAACGAGATATATACGAGTCGATAATCAACCATAGTCCGAAGTCCGAAGATAGCGGAACGAGTAGTACTTGAATGGTTTTGCACATACACTCATGGCATTCAGACAACATTCTCATTTCACTCACTTCTCAAGCAGAGGAAAGGTCAAGCAAGTCATAATATCATTCATTACATTAATTCTCTTTTGTGCGATGCTCAATCTGATCCGATCCAATCTTGTCTACCGTATTTAGTAATCTCATGTGATTCTGTCCCTCTCCTTCCGTCTGTCCCTCTACCCAAAAATGCGAGGCTATTGTTACATGATATGTCCGAAAGGTTCCAAGATGCGCATAGAAGCGTGGGTATAACTGGAATCTTCACTCGTACTCCTTCTAGCATTCCCATATCCATCCATCCATCCATCCATCCATCCATCCCACCTTCCCTTGCTAAGAAAAACAAAGACGCTGGCGCTAAATAGATCAGACAAAGATGGTGCTATACCCTATTTTACAATTCTGAACGTAAGATAACAAGGAAATTCGTGATATGAATGCCGGAAGTGTGTGGCCGTGTTGGATGTCTCAACTCAACTCTCCACCCTCACTCTCTGCAGCATAACAGGCACATCACTCAAGTCAACACCGTACATCTCTCTTTGCCCTATGCTTTTCCTTCCTCCTTGTCCTCCTCGGCCCATAGCCCCAGTGCCAGCAGACCCACTAATGCCGAGCCCAGCCTCAAAGTTATATCCCAAGCCCCCACTATACCGATCGAGGATCAGCATCTCCTCTTGACTGGTCATACTGAGTGTGGGACTTAGTTGTGAGTTTGAAGATCTCGGCTTTAAGACTTGGGCCTGGGGATAGAAATGTGTGGATGGTGAAGGTGGATAAAAGTTTGGTGCTGGTGTGGGAGCAGAAACTTGGGCGTGGTAGCTTGAAATTGACTTGGGTATTGTGGGAAAGCTTTCCGCGAATTCGGGGTTGGCACCAAGGGTATCCTGAGGTTGTGTGCTTGGGAAAGGGTAGGGGGGATAAGGATGAGGACGAGACTGGGCGGACCAGGTGAGTTTCTGCTGCTCTGTCCAACCGGTCACTTGACTCTGGTCGAAAGAACGTCGAGATCCTTGCAAAAGGGTGGGTGGAAGCGCCGGGACATTTTGAGATTGCTGCGACACATCGAAGGAGCGGCGACTAGCTTGCAAGGTGTGTTGAACAGGTGTGTCGAAGCTCCTACGATTCTCACCGAGCAGCGGCGTGGAGACTGGACTTGGGCTTGCTTTTCTCATGCCCATCTGGCCTGTTTGGCTTGGGAGTGTGTCTATGCTCAATCTTTTGGTTGGTATCGGCGGTTCTGGCACCACACGATCCATGCTTTGTCTCTTCTTCATAAAGGCTTGATTCTCTTCGGCATTCTTTGTAGGTTCCCATGGTTGGGGAGCAAATCCAACAGACCTGCTCCTCTTCTCGGCGCTGTCCTGGCTACTCATCTCGGAACGACTTAAGCGAGCAAGCTCTTTCTTAGAAGGCGCAGGTCGGCGGACATCCATGCTAAGACGAGCGCTTGGATCAGGGTTGGAAGGCTGCGAGTGGCGGATACCACTTTGTCTTCTGGCAATGGTTCGTTCAAGCTCATCCTGTGACAAAGTTTCTGTACGCTGAATATCCATGCTACGGCGAGAATTGTGATCTGGCTGAGCTTGGAAACCAATAGAGGAGCTCTGGAGAGGTGGCTCGATTGTATTTTCTACAGGGCGGCCTCTGTACGGCACATTGTGCTCTTGGAAGTTTAGACCTCGTTCCGAAGAGTCAGATCTTGTCAAATTCATACTCCTCCGTTGATTTAAAGAATGCTCTGGCTTTTCGATACTTTCGATACTATCTCTTCTGTTCTGCTTGAGGTTTCCGGCTGACCGACGTCGCTGAGACCAAAATTTCCGACTTGGTTCCCACAACGAATCATCAGGTGGAGTAGCTGCAGCCGTAATGTTGGTAAGCGTATCTTCGTTCCGCAGTGCAAAATACTCCTGGCTGGGACTTGGGGATGGCGGGCTCCTCGTCAAGGCCGTGTTGCGCTGAGTTTTCATGGACACAGGTGGCTTGTTCGCGAATCGCTCTGACCTTGGACTCGTGGCTGCAGGTTCAAATTCCTGGCTCTGCTTTCGCTCAATCTGCGCATAGAATGTTTGGTCTTGTAACTGAGACCCGATATGGGGTGATGGTCCAGGAGGTGGGGGAGGTTGATAAGTGGAGAAAATAGAACGTGGCCCGCGATTTGCATGTGCTTGCGGCGGGTAAGCTCGAAGAGACCGGCGAGATGAGTTGGATACCAAGCTGGGCTGCGATTTCTTGGATTTGAGAGTTTTGGGCGATTGTGGAAGATTTTCATTCGAAGATCGAGTGCTGAGGGCCTTGAAAGTGTCACTTGCTTGATAACCTGCGATTGAGCTAATTAAATGGCTGTCTGTTGGGCCTCGAATAGCATCTACTTTTCTTGTGGATTTAATCTCCGGCTCAAGGCTCATTTCTTCCGCATCAGTAGGGCTGTTTTGTTGCTTCCTACTTGCATTACTTGAACGGCGTCGCCACTCTTGTCTCTGAGGCTCTCGGGTAGATGCAGAAGCATGAATAACATCACCTTCTGCCTTTAAAGAGTTGTACTTGGAAGTCGGAGCAGGCATCGAGGGAGCAGGATCGGGCGCTTGATACAAGCGTCTTAAAGCTGGCACTGAAATATTTGTTGAGACTAGCCCTGAACTTGGTGCTGGACGAGGTTGGATCGATGGAATCTCTGGCGCAGTTCGGGCGGGCTCGGAAGGGGCTTTAGTCAGAGGAGAGGAAGCTATCGGTAGTTCCAATTTCAAGGAAGGTGATGCTTCACTAGTTGTAACGGAGCTGAGAAGGCCGGCCGACCTAGCTAGTTGAGACGGAAGAGATTGCCTATCATTTTGGCGTTTCTGCGACGGACTTGAACCATTCGTAGTGTTTTGAGCGGTCCCTTTCGTCACATTTGGCTCCCCCAAGGCTATTTGGCTCGGGTCTCGCTTTGTCTCCTGAATCTCGGGCTCTTGTAACTTTAATGCAACAGGAAGTCTAGGAGCAAGTAGTTCCGGAGACGGTTTAGCAAGCTCTCTTTGAGAATTTGAGCCGAGAGCTTTCCTAGGCGGGCTCTGTGGTGGAGTGGGACCTAGACTCCTCCTCACATCCTTTCGCGGGGGGCTCTCAGGAGCTTCTTTTTCTCTGAAATTTGCAGCCAGACTCCGACGTCCCCAATCTCTTGGTGGTCGTTTCACTGGAGCTTGATTATCAATCGTTTGCTCCACCGATAATGGAGAATCGCTTTTCACTCCACTTCTTCGTTCCATAACGGCTACACCTCGAGAAACCTGGACCATATCAGGTGTTATTCTCTCCCTCTCCTTTCTTGGGCCTCGAGGAAACAGCTCTCCAGTCGGACTGGCCGTTGGATCTTCCGGAATAGATTGTTCAACTGGCACAGCTGGTAAGCTTTTCTGCAACCGTGCGAAACCAAGTTCTTCTCGAACTTCCATGGAGCCCACCGAAAAGATGGTTCCTAGTGTCTCCTTTGAAGCCGTACGACGAAGTTGTGTTGCTAGGGGGGGAGGCGCATTATAATTTGGAGGCAAGGTATTCTTAAAAGAGTTCACTGGAAATTCTTGCTCCCTCTTTTCAAGCTGTTTCCGGGCTTCTAAACTCGGCTTTGGGATTCTTAGCTGCTCACTTAAGCCTCTCAACGCCTGGACCGTGAAAGGCTGCTGGGGAGATTCTTCTGTCCTCGGCTTCTGCGGCGGAAGGGAGTCTCTTTTGAATTTGTTTCCCAGTCTCCATCTTGAGCTAGTCATAGATGGAGCAGTAGAAGCGGCGGTACTTACTAATGAAACTGAGGAAAGCTCAGATATAGCGGGGGAAGTTTCCCGCGAAAAAGACTCATAAACAGCTTTGGGGATAGCCGACATGGTCTCATCAGTATCATTGGTTTTTCGATCCTTCTTCCCCATAAGATTGCCTGATGACTTCCTCAGACTGACGGGTGGGCCTGAAGCCTTTCTCAAGGACTCTCTTGATGGTGCTTTTGGTACCTGTTTCGGTAACGCAGGCAAGCTCCTCTGCAACCTCAACTTCTGCGTTTCTGAAGAAGCAGACGAGGCAAAGGAGTATGCTGTGCCAGAGCTAACGCGAGCCAATTCTGCTTTTCTGCTGCCTTCGTTTGCCAGTAATGAGGATTCATTCTTCTCCCCCCTCAAGGATCTTAAAGAGATATTGGAGCTGTAACCTGAGTCTGCTTTCGCAAGAGGTCTCTTTTTGCTCAGCAATTCCAAGGGCCTTTTAGCAAGTCTGGCTATATCTGCAATATCTAGTCCGTAGCCTGAATCTTTCGAATCAGATCGTGGAATAATGGGCGCGCTTATTGTTGGCGTTAGGGGCTCAGCGTCAAAGAGGGAATCTTCAACAGCCATATGCTTAGATGTAGTTTCGAGGTGAGGAGTGATAGGAGGAGAGGAGGTGAAGCTGAACGGAGAGAGTGCGAGGTCTTGAATTAAATCTTGGGAATTTATTTCCACTGAGCGAGTTTGGATTGTCTTCTCCCCTCTAGTGAAGTCTGGCTCAGAATCCAAAACATTTGGAAGATCGAGCTTGAAGTCAAACGGATCGAAAGATAGATCTGGAAGTGGGAGAGGAAGATGTGTATCAACCCTTAGGATTGTCTTCTCTGGTTCTTGTGATCGATGGAGAGGCGACTCTGAGTGAACTGTCCAATCCGGTTTTGAGGCAGGCACTCCAGGTATGACAGTCCTACTCGTGTCCCTCTTACCAGTGCTCTTCGGCGATCCCGAGGGGCGTCCCCTCTTCATACTCAAAACGTCCTCATCTCTCTCCACATCTATACTTGGTTCTCGCTCGCTAGGGGTTGGACTGGCGGTCCCGTTCACTATGCGTAATGTCCCTAATTTGAAAGCTCCAATATGCCCATAGTCTGTCTCTGTAGGTGTTGCGGTGCGTTGGGAATCGAGAAGAAAGTCTGGTGTAGGGCGTAGCATATGAACTGATCCAGGAGTGGATTCTTTGGACTCTTGGATGTCAAGATATTGTTTCTGTGAGGCACTATAGCTCGGTTGATAGTTATAGCGTTCGGGCAATTGCTCTGCCTGTCCTTGGAGATTCTCGAAAGATGGTACCCGAGTTGTAGGCATGCTCTGTCTAAACTGACCATCGAAATAACTTGTTCTAGTAGCCACACCATGTTGCTGTAGAGACTTCCGCCGTATAGGCCCGTGAATTGCTGTTTCTGAATTTGTCCTTGATCGTAACCCACTGACAGATGTACGTTTTGAGTCGTACCTAGAGACCATATATTCATCATCACCAGTCTCTGAATTCGTTATGGATCTCAATCCCGTACTTGTGCGTTTACTGTCATATCTTGCGATCATTGAATCTTCAGGTGCAGATATTTGTGTTGGTTGAAGCTCATTTGTCATATTCATTTGTGTGTTGTGTTGCTGATCATGTGGGTTTTGTTGTGCTGACCATCTATGTGTTCGTTCTCGAAAGGCAGGTCGTTCTCTGCTACTTCAATTGCTGTGTTAGCAGATTCTTTATAGAAGGGTCAAATGCAACTTACTCTTGGACAGGTGCTTCATACTGAGACTCTGTTGCTGTAATCGAATTTGCTCTCGACCTCTGCTGTATGCTATAACGATCCAGCATCTGTTCGTTCGGTCCCTGCTCGCTAAAGTTCTGGAATGCTTCGGGCTCCGGGTCTGGCTCTTCGGCTTTCTTGCTAGCTTTCAATCTGAAAAGAGACATCCTCTTCTTCTTCGGTGGGTCGCCTTTCGGCCTCTCCCCCGCTTCGGTATTCGGAGGCCATGATTCTGAATTCAATGTTGAAAGGCGGTTCCCGACCGAGCTAATTGAGTTGCGACGACTGCCTTGTACCGATGATCGTCTTGGATTCAATGTCGTACCGCTCGAATGAGTGTTCGTCCTTGGCTTTGAGAGCTTATTTGCGGGTCGGCGACTTGTAGAGTGGCGCGGCACTGATTGTTGGTTCCCCATGGTGACAAAGGAAAGTAAGCCCAATTCCCAACCGTATGATTCATACCTCCATATTCTTTTCCAGAAGTAACATTGAAGATCAAAGAAGCAACCCAAGCTAGAAACCCAAGGGAAGATCAGAGGGGACGAGAGCAGGTGCGGAGCTGAGGTAGGACGATGAGACGAAAACAGCTGGGCTGGGTATCTGACAGGGCACACCTCAAGCCAGGGTCGTGATAGAGACAACCTTAACTAACAATTCCCAGTGCCGATAATATGATGGCCAGGGCAAGGTCAGAGAGGAAGGGTAAGTTTGGAGCGAGGCCCAGGAGACGCAATGGGGCAGGCAGCCTTTCACGCCTTGCCCACGTTTCAGAACGGCGCAGCTCGGCCGGATTTGCAGTATCGAATCGCTTCACACCAAGACAGGCTGTTACAACGACAGCGCTGATGGGCCAATTGATGCGGAACCAAAGATGAGGATGAAGAGGGTAAAAGAAAAGACAGAGAGAAAGGAGGGCAATTTTTGGAAGGGACTGCACCTTGTATGTATGTTGTTGCCATGTCCTGAGTGAGGAGCGCCAGACTGGCTACTTTGTCTCAGTTGGGATACGCCATGGTGACCAGGCGGTAGAAGGCGCAAAAACAAGCCGAAAATAATGTCAACATGGTTCGCTCCATCGCCCATGCACTAGAGGGATCTGGGCAAAAGCGTGCATTCAGCGGCAGCGTGGTTGGGGAGGTGGACATGATCTTCAATAAGCCTGTCGCATCAATATCTCCTAAACGAGAGATGTGGCGGTGCGGCCGCAGCTGTGGCTGCCCGTCCCTCCAATAGCACGCGGCTGATGCTGCTTTCTTGCTGCTTCTCCACTGCATCGTCAGGGGGCGTGTGGCGGCTGACAAGCTCTTTGTTGAGGCGGTGAATCTGAGACCTGCTTACTGCCATGTAACTCCAAGGCCGGACAGCAGGATTCTAGGAACAACAAACCTGAAAAGTGCGCGGGATGCCTTTCAGCAATGTTCTGGCGGCACTTGGGCATTCAAACGTCTCCCAGTGCGATATGACACTGCCGGTCTCGCTATCAACAGGCTCCGGTGTCAAGCGACGCGGATGATATCATGGATTCTGCTCGCTCTTCTACCTCCCGTAACTTGTTTTGGCGGGACGAGAGGGTTTGAAAGATCCAGCCTAAGGAAACCCGAAGCATGCAAGAGCGTTAAAAAAAAGCCCGCTGGAGAGACATTTGTCGGCACTGCAATAACCATCGTAATAAGGAGGAATACTCTCCTGGACTCGCCGCCTCATGATCAATGAGAGTCTCGAGTTTTTCAACTACAATGGTGGGGCGCTGGTCTGATCCTGGAGAATGGATTACGGACCCGTCCCAGCTTTTCATGCACAAATGCCTTGCACGAAATCGACTCGGACACTTCTAAATAATCTCACTTGCCTCTGCCCTTAATTTAGTCCACCTGGAGATGGCTCCGGCCTTGCACAGAAAAGACCTCAGGCCCTCCTCTTCTGGCCCACCCGGTCATCACGGTTCTCCTTTTCGGAAGCGACGGCACGTGATCTGAAACCGAGATGAGCAACGGCGGGACGGAGCTTGCTAGATGAAGGCCGCTCCGTTTCCCATCTATCTGATGTTTCAGTAGAGTTGGCAAAATAAAGTCCATCTTCTCCCCTCGTGTTTTCAATCTCAGCCCCCATATGCACACGTGATTCGCTCCGTCAGCTTGAATGTCCGTTCAAGACATTCTGATACCTCATCTCAGCGCTTCATCAATCCTTTGACGCCAGCAGCTGAGGCTATATGCGGTAACGATGGCCCTGATTCCTATCATTAGATCCCAAGTTAATCTTTTCCAAGCGCGGATGGACCCTTCATGTCGAGGTATCACGATCGATCATAATATTTACTTCTGCTCGGATAGCCCCTGTTTTCGGTCGGGATGGCGTGCCGCAGCGCTCAGCTCGCCCGTATTCGTCCCAAAACGCGTCCAAATTGCTTGTCAATATTAGGCGCCTCATATCATAACAGATCTCACTATTGCTCGGTGCCCCTCATGAATCTCGCCCTTCGTGTTGCCCCTCCAGAGCGTGGTGGTGGTCGAGGTCGTGTTACAGAGAGACGAGGCCTGCCGGGCTGGGATAGGGACGGCTCTTTGCAGACGGCGAATGGAAAATCGTTATCTCGGGCCAGGAGATCGTCAACGAATCAAGCACGCAGGGCTGGGGATGCTGAATGTTTACTGTGCACCGAGACTACTGTACCGATAACTACCACGCAGAAGAGGGGTATACGAAGCAGGAGGAAGGGATTGCTAAGAGCATCAAAGAAGCTGCAACGATGAAGTCGCATCTTCCATGTCCAGCTGGACATCTTCGACCCACCGAACAAGCCCAAGGCATTAGAAGCTCTTGTCGAAGCTCTTCCCGATTACGCTCCCCTGAAAGTCGGGCCTCACCTACCGTGCTCGCCCTCTCCAGCACCGCCAATCGCTTACTCCTCCGGAAAACAACGGACATCGGCCTCTCCACACTGGTTTTCTGGACAGCCACGACCCATCACCGCCCAATCAGCGCGAGTCTCGATCATTATCTCCCACTCCATGTGGTGTCGAAATTCGAGACCTCGAGAGAAGATAGCGACTGAACTGCATCTGCCCAACGACGCTTCGTGCGCAGACGATCCAAGACCCCATCCATGTATCTATACTCGAAATTGTCGAGATGGAAGCCATAACCATCCCATCGCCTTCAGCTTTCCTATCCTCGCCGGTGATGAAACCAGAACCACAACCTCCTCCCAAACGTAAACCACCCGCGACGAAATCTGCCAGCACGTCAAAGAAGCCAACCGGCGTCGTCAAACCCAAACAATCCAAGAGTAGAAATGGTATGCCTCTTGAGCTGCTGGTGGCCTTATCGCCGACGTGATAAGCCGAGCTGAGCGCTGACGGGATTTGATACAGGTTGCATAACATGCAAAGCGAAGAGATTAAAGTGCGATGAGACCCATCCATCATGCCAACAATGCCACAAAAGGAGTGTCACTTGTGGAGGATACAAGAAAGATTTCAAGTGGAGACCATTCGAGGAAACAACCTTTATCAATAAAACTGCCCCGACCAAGCAGAAACGAAGTATGGAGTCCATAGCTGAATAGAACAACTCTAACAGAGAATAGCTCCTTCGAGTGCGCCGAAAGGGAATGCCGCGCTGGCTCTCAGCCCATCCTCAGATGGATCTTCTTCAACGCCACACGAGGAGGTAGAGGTTGATGCCACCATTGGGGATACCTACTTATCAGCCTCTACCCCTACTCCGCTTCCAACTTTCACAACTCCCAACTTCTCGGATCTCAACTATTCCAACTCGCCATCCAACATGTTTGATATGAGCACACCTCCGTACATGCGAGAATTACCTCGTCCCCGCATAGAGGCAGACACAATTACAAGAAGTCTGAGCAGTTTATTTGAGGATAACACTCTTGCTCCACCAGAGCCTTCTTCCAGGCGCTCTTCCGGTCAATCCCCAAGACTGATTGATCTCCTACTCCCAGGATCAGAACTTAATGCAAGACCTGGGACGGTCACCATTCCTCCTTTAGCAATGCCCACACCAGCTATTGAGATGAGTCCTGTTATGGATCAACAATTCCTCTCTCCTATGGATATGACCCAGAAAACACCTGTAGAAGATGATGTCGAAGAAATCATCCGAGAACCAGAACAAGACATGTGGATGTCTCTCGGTGGTCCAGTGCCCATACCTAGGCCTGAGTCTCCTGTAGCTACCCCAATCTACCTCCAGCCGGAAGTCCAAGCTGGAAGTCCTGAGATGTTGATGCTACGCTTCGACAAGCAGACCTGTGGTATCTTGTCAGTCAAAGATGGACCGACTGAGAATCCATGGAGAACCTTGGTGTGGCCGTTGGCAAGAGATTCGCCCGCTTTGTATCATGCTATTGCCTCAATGACAGCCTTTCACACTTCAAAAGAGCGCCCAGCCTTACGGGTGGAGGGAATGGAGCATATGCGTCGCAGTATCCGCTCCCTCGCAACCGGCATTGAGAAGATGCGAACAGACACGGCCCTTGCGACAACTTTAGTCCTCGCCTTCTCCGAATCATGGGATCAACACATCTCTACTGGCATCGAGCACCTTCGTGGTGCTCGTATACTTGCGAATCAAGCACTTGCCTCTCACCGCAAGCAGAATATCTCAGGCGATGACCTCGCCCGACTTCGTTTCCTTTGTAATACCTTTATCTATATGGATGTTATCGCACGCCTAACCTCGTCATCTGTAGAAGCTGATTCTTTTGACCTGCCGATGATACCTGCATCGACCACTGAGATTGACCCTCTCATGGGCCTAGCATCTACACTATTCCCTCTTATCGGCCGGGTTGCCAATCTCTGCCGCAAAGTACGAACAATGCCTCAGAACACCATCGCTATAATTGGGCAGGCAATAGAACTAAAAGAAGCGATCGTGCAATGGTCGCCTCCTCCAATCATTAGTGTGTCTCGCCCCGAAGATCCGACATCGGAAATTGAGCACGCTCTTCAAACTGCCGAAGCATATCGGTATGCTACTCTACTCTATCTGCACCAAGCGGTTCCAGAAATCCCCTCCTGGAGCTCTGAGCGCTTGGCGCAAAAAGTACTAGTTTACCTTGCAACGGTACCACTCTCCAGCCGACTTGTGATCGTCCAGATTTACCCTCTGTTAGCTGCGGGCTGTGAAGTCACAAGCAAAGAAGACAGGGAATGGGTTGAAAAACGCTGGGAAGCCATGAGTAGACGTATGTGGATTGGGAATATCGATCGCTGCTACGAAGTCATGCAGGAAGTATGGAAGCGCCGTGATGAAGCCGAAGCGTTGAAAGTTACTTCCCAAAGGTCCAAAAGTATTGCAGCAATGGTTCATTCCGAGTCTTCAAAGCGCAAATTTGAGGAGGAGCTTGCATTACAAGATGATGGGTTCAGTTACTCGGATATGCTAAGCAGTGGTGGTTCTGCAAAAAGGCAGAGATCAAGTTTTGGCGGTGGTAGCTTTTCGGGAGATATGAGTAGTGGGGCAGTAATACAAAGAAAGAGAGTTCATGAGCCTGAGGAAGAGGAGACTATGGATAGGGAAGTTACGGTTAGAGGAAAGCTGCACTGGGTGGGAGTAATGAAGGACTGGGAATGGGAAAGTAAGTCTGTCCTATTTCCAACCCTGGTATATTCCCTTTCGTTGCTTAATTGTTTTTCCATTTGGTGTGTTTTTTGCTACTGGTATCAGAGTCGTGCTAGTACACAAGTTTGGTACTAAGTTATGCATCGGCATGAGATTTCTTTTAATCTCGCCTCAATTTGCACAGGATCGACGCTCATTGTCTCTTAAACTCAATTTCGGTTCACTACTTCTACCTATTCTATGTCATTCGAATCATATCTCGTCATATATACAAAACAGCATCTAACCCACAGTTCTAGTCCTTCTTGGTTAATCAACTACATCTTTAATCCATCAACCTTGAACAGAGAAAGAGGCCCCATACTGAGATGGAATACGGATTTTGACGACGAGCTACGCGCCCTCCCTAACACTCGTCCTCCTACCAAACCACTCCCTCACACCTCCTCTCAGTGCTCCCGCTCCTCCGCTACTAGCGCCACTAGCACTAGTCCGGGTGACAACCATACTATGCCTGTTTCTACCTCCAGCACCCGAATTTCCATATCCTGCGCCAGTAAACGGCACCGACCTTCCCCCAAAACCAGGTCCAACACCACCATTTCCCACACCCACTCCATTCATCCCAAGAAATCCGTAGCCGACAAACTCTCTTCCGCTGCTAGGCATAGCTAGAGCTAGAGGTGTGTGTGCTGGTGGGCCGAAACCGCCTCGCCATGGGTCGTGTGGCCATGCCACACTCCTTCTCCTCCTCTCCTCTGCTTTCAGCCAAGCATCAGCTATACGCTGTTCCCTTTCTTGTAATCTTTCTTGCAGCGCGAAAGTGTTCGTGCCTGTTCCAGCCATAGAATGTCTATTCAGCGGCGTACGATTGACGAATGCTCCATGGTTTGAGTGGTGGCGACTTTGAGCTAAAGCTTGGTTCCTTGACGCGAGTAGGGGTGATGGACTTAGCGGCTCCTCTCGCAATGTCGAGGTTGTGGATGAGAAAGAGATGCGACTTGCTTGGAGATTAGGTTGTAGGTATAAATTTGATGGTGCCGTAGTCGTTGTAGGTGAAGGAGGCATCTCTTGGGCAGACATGTCGACTTCGTCTACGGTCCTGTTCGTTTCTAGGACGTCTGGCTCTGCTTCTATCTCGATCTCCTGCTCGGTTTCGTCCTGGTTAGGAATTGGCGTCCTAGGCGTTGGAAGGGTGCTTTCCATCACAATATTTTCCAATGGAACATGCGAAACCCTAGATAACCTATCTTGGGTCTGATCAACCTCGGTCTCAGGAACTCGCTGACGCACACGGTCTTTCTCACCCGACGAACGATTTGAAATGAAACTGAACATGCTATCTCGCTTGCTCCGTCTCTTCTTTCCAGCCACTTCAGAAGAGGTATTTAGGTGCGCAAGAGGAGGCCGACGATTCGAGGTTGATGTATCCATTGTGGTGTCTCTTTTGCGGCGCAGACGTCCGAGTATGCGTTCCATTTTGAAGGAGGAAGACTTTTTACTTGCGAGTTGAGAATGAGAAAGGTATGGTAAGGGTGTATAAATGACGCGAGGGATGAATGTGAGAATGATGTTGTTTATGTATATTCCTATGCAGACCAGGATCTTGTTTGGGTCTCGAGGCGTTCACGATATGCTATGATGATGGATGCGATTCAGCGCGGTGTTCGGCGAAAGCGTTTTGTTTTCTTCTCTTCTTGATGTATCCTTCATCCACAACGACTGTTTTTGTTTTTCCCTTGGTTGGTGATACTCGCTAAATGAGGTCTTATCTGTCTTCTTGAATGAAAGGAGGATTGGATCGATCTGTCGTGTTTCGGCCTAATTCGTATATATGAATCTATCTGAAATTTGACATTCGTTCACAAGATATAGAAGGCCAATTTTTGCCTGGATGGCTGGGTGAAGGCGGCCTGAAATTAATATCCTCATGCGAAAATATGACGGCCTTATGTGCGTCTCGATATAGCGACGTGGAACGTCCTAATCTAGGTGAGTACGCGGTTTCGTTTCGCTATGTGGTGCGGGGAAGGGAAGAACCCTGTTGCGGATGAATCTGAAGTGGAAGGCTGTCCTTGTGCGGAAGTTGACTGCTCCCTGCTGGCTGGTTGGAGGAACGAGGTGTGCAAGATACTACCGACGAATCACGGTTTTGGATAAATGGGGAGGGAGTCCTCTTGCTCCTTGGAAGACGATGTTGAGTATCGACTACGGTCGACGACCTCGAGAGATATTTTCTCCGTGCCGCGGGATCTCGAGCGAGATCGAGATCTGTCGAGGGAAGGGCCCGCGATCTGACGCAGGCGCGTGTGAAGGTGTGGAATTAAAAGAATCCTCCTTCCCTTCCACCGGTTTGGATATCTGGTCCCGATAAGCTGGTCGTGCGTCGGTAGCGGTTACGCCAAGCCCAGATATACGTGCTGTAATATATTATGGTTTCGGGATTTATATTGGGAGGTTTTTCTCTTTGCGCTAGCTTCTTTGTTGACAGCTCTAACAGCTGTCAATACCATGTGCTTATGTTTTTCCCTGTTCAATGGCTCTTTTTGCTCCTTGAAGCTGCTCAACGCTCTACTTTGTAAGGTACCTGTTGGCGGAATCCGTCGCGGCAATCAAGGGAGGAGGTGGGTCTATAGCACCACTTTTTCTGGATATGGATGCACCTGGTTCGAGAAACTGGACAGGTGGACTAGCGATCGCCTAGGCTAAGCATGAGATGCAGCGGGGAAGGTGTTGTACGATCGACGGATCTGTGCAAGGAACCTGGGCTGAATTGTTTTGGGACCGCTTCATGGGGAGGAGGAAGTGAGGTTCTCTCTTCAATGCAGGGAGGGATTGCGTTAAGGAGAAGTGGGATGAAGCGTCTCGAGTGCACAACCACATTCCTCATATACCTCGACTTCCAAATCACGTACACACTGATACACGTACAAGTTATCAGCTTACTCCACGCACTCGCTGCCACGACTCTCAACCTCAATCTCAACCTCAACTCTCTATCACTCTACAACGTAATTGTTGCCTCAGATAAGCAGATCTTCAGACCGCCGGGGGAGGCAGTCAGTTGGGAGTGGTTGAGATTTCCGAGCCTGTGGCTTTCTCGTCCTGGTAGGTGCGATAACGTAGGGCGATAAGAGGTGGGATTTAGCGAGGGGAAAGGAGGGAGTTTCTAGAAAGTGGGGGACTTTAAACGTGTTGAGCGGAGATGATTGGGGGAGAGGGAAACGGATTGAGTTACCGATAGACAGAATTCTTCTGAGCGTTAACGGGCTGGGTAATTCCCATTTGAAAACGCATCTACCGCGGTGTGGGGGCTCTGAAGGTTTGGAGTCTCCGAGAAACAACTTCAACGCTCTTTCTTACGATGGCTGACTGACGAGCCTATCGTTCGGCATTTACCTCATTTTTGAAGAGAAACTACCAATTATTCAATTTGCCTTGGCTCTTGGCTAGCATAAACTGTTGAGATCAGGTTTAGAACGAGACAACGGTAACTGAGTTTTGGAACTGAACGTCGAAGGCATAATAAAGTGTTGAGGCTACCTTGGTAGACGATTTCTTCTCCAGAGCATTGCAAAAGCATTTTCAAGCGGAATCTGCCTACAACCAAGCGATATGATGTTCAAGGCTTTCATGTGATGCAGTTCTCAGTCCGAAACATGGTACCTATTATGAGATGTAGCTGCTCTGCATCGAACAAATTTCCTCTTTCAGCCACAGCAGGATTTGGAATTTCAATAGACGCTTGGGGCTTACTTGGCAAGTCTGCATTTCATTTCACATGAGCGCCTCTCCCCTAGGAAGTAAAGCTAATGAGTTGCCCTCCAGAAACCGATTCGTCGCCGAGAGACGCCGCCAACGTGCTGAGGACAGGTCTGTTCATCACGTGACCTTCGAATCAATACTGAGACTTTTATTGTCTTGAGAAGACTTCCTTGCTCATTTGTCAATATTCAAAGATTCTCTGGCAGCGTTATACTAGACGAAATACCGAGTTCATGTAGAAAAGTGAAGGAGATGTTTTTGATCACGTGGAGATAGAAGTCTCATCTTCCGGAAAGATCCATTCACACAACCGAAACCATATGAGAATATCAGAAGATGAGCATCATACATCGCCAGAAGTACTGTTTCCCAAACGTTCATTGACAGGAGTCTTTCGTTTCACCCCAGCTCACCAATTCTCTGAGACGAGTCGGCCGATCTTTTAACAGCCACCATCTCAAAAGCATGAGAACTGCTCCCACCTCGATGAGCAGCAGGGTGGTCGTCTTCGATACGAGAGCATTCAAACCTCACCTTCTTTCTTGACATCGAGACCCCTGATTAGGAAGCTCGTGTATTCTCCTGCCTCTCATTCATCATGTTTCTGTTCGTGGGTTCAGCTCCTTCCCGCGGCCCATCCAGAAAACCAAGTTGGGTTAAGCAGAGCCGCAACGACGAGGGTTTTGTTGGTTGCTTTTTCCGACCTTCACAGGAATTATTGGCTTGGCAGCCGAAAACAACCTTATCCCCTCACCGAGCTGAGTTCGGGGTGTCGAAGCTATGCCTCTCTCGGCCATGAGGCTGAATGCTGGACCCCCAATTCCTGCAGCAAGCGAAAGGCTTCGTCCCCACAACCAACAGGATGCTAACGGGAAGTTGACGGGAGCGAGAGAAAGGCAACAAGTTCCTCACGCGATGGAGCCACATGGAGATGAAGGTTTTGTGGCTCATTCTAGTCATTCTACCCACTCGTGGCGGGATTTATGATTGATTTGTCCAATGGAAAGCTCATAAAAATGTGACAACCTTGCTCTCAAGACGAGATTGACATAAGGTGCACGGAGGGATCTGTTCTAGTGCTCTGGAGAAATCCAGCTTAAGTTAAGCCGCTTCCCGCCGCTCAACTTTTCTCTAGACTGTCTTGACATACGCTATACATCGAATATCAGATCTAAAACTCTCACAGGATGGCCTACAAGCTTCTCGCTCTCGTTGTGCTGCAGGCAATGGCAGTCGATGCTTCCGGTGTGATGGCCCTCGTCCAGCGGCAGAATGAGCCAGCTGCTTGCGAATTTATTCCTGAGATTATAAGTGCTTGTGAAAATGGTAAGCTTATTCCCAAAATCCAATCCTTTCTCTAGTCAGAGCTTCGAGTTGAGAAGCCATTCAAGAACGCTTCGGCATAATCTTGCAATATGTCTTGGGAGCTCGTCTCTTCGGCCTTTTGTCTTCCTCTCAAATGACAAGATCCTATGCTAAATTGCTGGATAGCATACCCGAGTTTTGACAACTGGGATGCAACCGAACAAGCTGGATGTATATGCTACAGTAGCACAGTGTGGTTGCCTGATCGCTTTGACAATTCGGTTTTGACGTGTGCCAATTATCTCAAGACTGCCGTTCCGCAAGATTATACTTCAGTTGCTGCATTTGAAGGCTTCTGTCGGCGTATTGGAGATGTTTTTACTCCTGTAGCTTCACCAACAGCCCCCTCACCTTCAGCAACAGCTCCCGCTGCCAAGACTACTGCTGTCGTAATTCAACCACCTCCGACGACGATGAGCACAACTGCTCCTCCTCGTACTCTTGCGGCTACAACTGCCGCTGCCGCTAGCACCAGTATCGATCTCGCCACAGTACCTCAATGCTCAGCTGTGATTAGCATGATTCATTCCTGCGAGAACAGCATTGCAGGATTCGACGATCTGCCAGTTGGACAGCAAGCCCTCTGCATCTGCTATGATGGCAATACATGGGTCCCGAATGTCTTCGACAACGACGTTGCTTCCTGCGCGCCGTTTGTCAAGACTGCAGTTCCATCTCTCTACACTGTTTATGAAACAGCCGTGACATTCTGCAGCAGTGTTGGAGACGTTGCGAAGGCGTCTGGTGGTACGACAACGGTCAGGTCAGCTGCTGCCACCAACACCCCAACCTTTTTTACTGCTACCAGCAAAGCCGCCACTACGTCCCCTTCAGCGCGCTCCACAACGGTTGTAGTTGTCACCGCAACCCCGTCCCCGACACCAACATCATCAAAGGCCGGAGCCAGCTCCCACGCTGCACAGGGCGGGATACTCCAGAACATGTTCTTGGGATTCGTGGGTATCGTGGTTGGTGCTCTAGCTTGGCTCTAGATGCGTCCTCTATGCTTTACATTAATATGGGATTTTGCAGGGAAGGAAAACTTACGACCTATACCACACTGTTGATCGACGTTTAATGTATGTTTATGATTGTTAATAAGTAATGATTAAGGAATCGGATCTAATGTCATGGCTTTGAGCTTTGAATAAATACAATGTATACACATCACGCTAATATCACAGGCTCGTGTCTTGAACGTTTTTAAAAGTTGGAAGTATTCTATACGCTAACGCTACTCCATAACCAAAAGCCCGAGTAAGGCTTGTCATAAAACCCAAACTCTGTTCGCCCTGCTGTCTAATTAGGAAGAACTCCCTCCTCAACTGCAATCAGTTTCCCACTATCTTCCAAAGTTGCTCCATCAATCAGTCTGACCAGCCCCTTGATGCTATCCTCGATACTGAGCGGCGCTTCTTCCATCCCAGCACCCTTCGCCCCCGAGTTCCCCATCTCGGTCTGGACCCAGCCGGGATGCAGCGCGATGGCAATCAATTTGGGATTCTCCACGGCGACGCGCTTGATCAAGAAGTTCGCGGCCGACTTGCTGACACCGTAGGAGAAGACGGGCATGGCAGCGACGTGCTCCATGGCGCCGATGGACCCGAGGATGCTGGACATGACGAAGAAGCGCGGAGCGGGCGCGGCATCGAGGAGGGGTTTGAATGCTTGGAGGAGGATGACCGGGGCGATGGTGTTGACTTCGAAATGCGTGCGGATGGAATCGATCGGTGTCGATGTGACGGGGGCCATGCTGCCATCTGCAAAGACACCGGCGTTGGCAAGAAGGATGTCGAGGTGGGTGATGTGGTAGGTGGATTCGAGCTCTTTGACTACAGCGGCAGGGTCGGTGCTGCTGGTGGAGTCAATCTTGACGACGATGACTTTGCTGCCAGTTCCGACAGGGACGGCTTCGAAGACTGGGGTCGAGGTGGCTACGGATCGAACTGCGGCGATGACGGTGGTGTTTGGTCGGAGGACGAGGGCTTTGACGAGGTTGAAACCAATTCCTCTGCTTGCACCAGTGATGAGGATAGTTTGAGAGGCCATTTTGGACGTTTTGAAGATGGAGAAGTGTTGGAGAATTAGCTAGCGATTGACTTGTTGTAAGAAGATGAATCTCTTTATAGAAGTCTTTGCAAAGCTGGACTGGGTGTAAAGTGGATAGAGAGTATTGAGTTTTGTTTGTAGTGCGAGAAGATGAGATGCGAACTGTGATTTGAATGCGTCTTGGATTGAAGATAGAAGTTCGGTCTATATATTGATCGTCGAAGCCATGCCAAAGCATAATCAATAGTCACAAAATTAACACCACCTATCCACAATTGAGGCTCGAAATACTGTTCACGTAACCATTACCAAGATGAATTATCAAGCATCCGGCATGATAATTGCACCGTTGTATTTTCCGAGATCTGGAGAAGCACCGTAGTACCGCATTGACGACGCCATGAACGCTTCAAACGGACTCTGCTATCATAGCCTATGGTTTGAAGGCGTCGCAAGAATCGGAACGATTACTTTACTCATCCGAGATATGCAAGCGAGGACTGCTTCCTTGCATGTTTCAATTAGTAGCTCATAGTGTTAATGAGGTGCATTGCGGAGCTCCCGCAGACAATGTAGATTTCAGGGGCTGGGAAGATTGTAATCGAGTGGAGCTTAACAATCAGGTTTCGGAAATAAGCCTGCAATAAGGGAGATCTGAAAGCCACGTTGTTGACTGGCATGCTTAAATATATATTTGATCAGTAATTGATCCGAGGTGCTGTCCTCGACGATTGTGAGATGATTAATCATAAGCGAGACTACCCCATACTCATGCTTCTCCTTTCCCAAGGAACCGAGTACGTTCTCAACATTAACTAACATTTCATTTGGCACACTTCATGAGACATCTACCCATGGTCTGATAAATGTGATTTGCTGCCTGTATAAACCAATCTAAAATCTATACTGATCGCGAATAGCTGAGAAGGCGTCGAGCGAGATCCATCATGGAAACTCGCGTCTACCGCAGTTGTTGCCGTGTCAATGATACTCAGAGCCTCATATAATAAATAGCAGAAGAAAGAGGCAATTATGACACGCAGATAGTAGGGAAAACCCAAAACAATAGCTAATCGCCAAAGATAGGAAACTCGGAAAACTCGGAAAACTCAAACAATTCAGGCAACCAAGAGCCATCTTCCGACCAAAGCTGTTGGTCAATAACCATAGAGTTTTGAGGATCTGCTTCAGATGTGATGCCCAGTATTAGTCCTTCTGATTGCTCGAGGGGCACCTCTTGTGATGGAGAGAGTGTCCCAGGAGTTTGTGCCGGTTGGTTATCACCTGTGAAGGTATCATACCTCGGATATCCTGAGTTGAAGTTATTGTGGGTGAGATCCTGAGGTTTTATCCCGGAAACGCATGTAAGGTCAGGAAGCTATCAATGTGGGAGAAATTCCGACTCCAGAAAAGCATTCCATGAGGCAGTCGGCACATTGAGCAGCATGAGTCTAGCCTGGCTTCAAAAAAGGAATCCTTCGACCGGAGAGGCGATATGATCTAAACTAGAGAGCTTAGCTGCATTCCGCCTCGACTGACTCGCCAGCTCATGAGGGCGGGGGCTTTTTGATTGGGAGGTGAAATGGCATGGGACAGTCACTGGCGCAACTGGACCGGATGTCTATCTAGGTATTCCAACTCCTTGTTTCTCCTGACATGTCTCTTACAAGCCTTTTCACACCAACGTCCCCAGGCGTGTTTCTAAGCCGTGCTGCTGCTGTTGCCGAGATGGCCGAACGAGGCGGTAGTAGGGCAGGCTCATCCCGCAAACTTAGGGAGCTCCATTTCCTTTCCAATGTCAGTCAACCCGAGATCCAGAACCACAAACGCCTCGAACCGAGCCAACATAGGATGGACAGCTTTATACTTCCAAAATATCATGGCGCCGTCGCTGGTCCGACAACTATCCGTCTGACGAACTCCCAAGAATGGTTTAAGTAGCCATTCCGAGTCGCTAGAAGACTTTGGTTTGCCACTGATACTATTCCATAACATGGCCAATTGCCGGAGCCATTGAACTCGAGGCAGCAGGCGCAGATACTCTCTCTCCTGTTGGTGTTAGTAGCTACCTCGACGTCAAGGATTGTTCGACTTCGTCTTTTGCGTCTTTACTAGGAGCCTTCGTAATTGCTAATGAGGGGTGACAAATGCTTTTCTGATGAGCAACCCGGTTTCCCTCATTTCAAGTGTCGGATTATTCTGAAGTAACACGATGATCACTAACAATTCACAGGCCTTCAACACAGTCGAACTTTGTATCTACAAAGAGCGCATAAATCTTGCTATTCCATGTCGTACGCGAGCTTTTTGTTATGATATTTGTTTCAAAGCTCAGGCCTGGCTGAGCAGTGTCCCATCCCCCAATGGCAAATACGGCAGCCCTTAGGATATGGTTTTCCAATCCTGTAGGTGGAAACTTCGCATGGAATTCATCATGGTATTCAGATGGTGCTGCAATAAAAGCTACTTTCATCTGAACCAAGGATTCCGCAAACATACTCGGCCGTTGAAGCATCGCACCACGTTCCTGCGCACAGCAGATTGCTTATATAGGTTTTTCGAATTGGCTCGTGCTACCTGGCATAATCTCAATACATCAGTCACAGTCAAAATTGGTAAGGGATGGGTTACTAAACTGCGCCTTTCATCTGCGAGCCTCCATTGACCGGAAAGAGCGACCATGTAGGTCTGATCATCATCTTGCACCTTCAGCTCCCAAATACTCGATTTCATATTCTCGAATAGTCCCCTCAACATTCTATTGAGAAAGTTACAAGCGCGGATAGAGGTCCTTTTCGCACTGTGCTCCCTGTGATTCGATGTCTATCCAATCGATCAGAGTTCAGATAAATCTCGATTATGAAGAAGTAAGGATCCAGCCATTTGTTGAGCTTGAAGGCTTCAATGGTTTTCAGAAAGATACAATATCACAAGTCTTTGTTTACCGATCGTCGTTAAGATCTTCAGGTAACACAGAAATACAAACGCGGGCATTGGTAATGGGAGCCTCTCGGTACATAGGTGGTACATTGTTTGCTCTCTTGCAGCTGTATCATGCAATTACAGACAACCCTTGTGAATTGCATGCATCGTTCTGCTGCAGAGACCTCTGGTCAACGAAGGCATTAGGTTCTTCACTACTCGATGGTGAAAAGTAGCATCCGTACCTTACAATCTGCAGCTCTAGTCATCTCCGAAAGGTTCTTTTACTAACAGCATAGAATTCAACTCGTCCAAAACTTTGTAGCTTGAACCTCCAGTCCAGTACCTTCATGCTTACAAACCCCAGGATGGCTTCTGATTGGTAGTCAGACAGCCACTTTTGAGAAATAGCTGCGACTGTGCAGCTGGGACAAATATGCATGCTGCCCATTTCGGTCTTGAAAGAATTCCTTGGCGAGCGTGAGGTCCTCTCACCTACCCTCTCAAAGCGATTCCAAAAAGCTCTCAACGCCAGGACTGAGCAATCAACTAAGTATTGGTACGTCTCTCGAGGATTATCACAATCATTATCGGAGCATGCTCTGATACACTCAGTAAACATTCAAAGACAATCCACATGAGGAGCTGAGCCTCGCGATGCAAACGGAAGCCCAACTCGCTACGAGGCTACCGATATGACTCCTGAGCGATCTCGTTCTGTACATATGTATAGCATCCCTTGATCCAAAACGTCGGAGCTCTTGCAGTGAGGACGTATTGCTCGTCTAACCTAAAACACACCTTGCACCGCCGAGAGTGAAAGGGAGAATGGCAGCAACGAATTCAATAATGTCAATCCAGCATTCGAGCCAGCGCCACTCAACACATTTTCTTGCAATAAACCCAAATTGCTTGATGTTCTCAGCGTATTCTTCGAGCTTCAAATAGGCTTCACTTAATTACCGTGACAAATACTGGGGCTGGAGATGCGCTGGGAGAATGAGGAACGCCTAAAATTAGGAAATCAGCAGATTGGGCTTGACGATGAGTTATTTGAACAGCTAAAATTTCGATCGATGGTCAAGTATCTCTTGTATTATATTAACTATTATACAGCTAAGTATATATACACAGTCTATAATAATCTACAATTATATACATCTCTTTAAAAGAGCTTGAAATATCCTGGCTGCAGTTTTTGCCACACGCCTGCCGGATCATATGTCTTGCTAATCTTCTGCAATCGCGCAAGGTTCTTCTTTCCATAACTGGGGAAGACAGGTTGTTCTAATGCAGCATAATTCTGATAAAGGAAAGGGTGACCCAGACCCTGGGCGTAGGCAGTGGCATTGGATCTGTTGACCGTGTTCCGGGCAGCAGCCAGAACACGGGCATCATCGCTGGGAGAAGTCCAGGAGTAGACGATGTTGACAACTGTTGAGTGTCAGTTCGCTTGTGGGAATGGTAGGATGAGCTAAGGCTTACCGTTGAGAGGTCCGTCGGAGGCGGAGATACCCAAGGCGTTACCGCCGTTTTTGCTAAAGTGAGAGGTCATGTCCACACCGATGGGTTGAAATGCACAAGATGGACCCAAGCCGGTGACATTCAAGACCGCGTTGGTCTCTTCCATGAAGATTTCGAGGATATCGGCCATGAGCGTAGGGCTGTTCTTCACCGTGAGGGCCCAGTATGTTTGACTACGTCAAATTAGAATATCGAAAGGACAAGTTGAATTGGTGAAACTTACCGGTTGCCGCCTGGGTTGGAGCTGTTGAGTTCTTGAACCAGATCTGTAAGATTCGTGATTCGCATAGTGGTTTCAAGGGCACCTTGAACAGCCGTGAAGTTCTTGAAGATAGGAGGATCGACAACTGGTTTGCCATACTGCAAATCCGAGGCAATGGCATATGTCTGGAATGCTCCAACGTAGGCATAAGCTAAGATTGATTGACCATAGGGGTCTGTCTGAGAGTTGATGTTCATCCAGTAGAAAGCATTATTCAGTGCAGCTGCCGTTGTGGGATCGTAGAAATAAACGGTAGAACCGCCCCAAAGGTTTCCTTGTTGAAATGTTGCCAAATCAAAACGAGTGACGATACCAAAGTTGTTACCACCGCCACGGAGAGCGAAGAAAAGATCAGGGTTTGACTGATAAGTCACTTCTTGAACCAGACCATCAGCAGTCACAAGCTGATCTGAATTAGTCTCCAGCATTTCACTTCTTGAAATGGGTAAACTTACCTCGTACGTGTTGACATTATCACAAGCCCATCCATAGCGGCCTGAAAAGAAAGAGATTCCTCCTCCTAAAGTCAGTCCTCCAACCCCGATGGCTGATACTCGACCACCAATGACAGCAAGCCCCATTGGGACGAGCTTGCTGTAAACATCATACCAGTTGTTTCCAGGCCCAATTGACGTCTGAGTATGATCGGAAGAGACCGTGATCTGGTTCAAGTTTGCCAAGTCAATGGTTAAGCCTTGATTGATATTAGACGCCCCGGCGAATGCAGCATGGCCGCCGCTCTTGACTGCGAATTGACAATGGGCTACCTGGACTACCAACACAGCAAGAGATACCTGCAGGGTGCTAATGGGAGAGTAGCGGCATGTTGGTAAGGTCAGAGCTTGTTGTTGTGACCAGTATATCTCTTCGAGATTGTAGATTTTGCTTCCTGGGTAGGACACGGTCCCAGGTAGTGCAAAATCGAGAAACGAACACTACTCCTCTTAGTCTCTGCAATGGAAATCAGGAATCGAATGGACACTTACAGCGAGTGCGCAGCCAGTTGGAAGGCGAATGGCACTGGATATTTGACTCGTATCCCTGGCAGCGATTGTCCCATTCTTCACTCCACTGAGAAAGTCTGAAATGAGAGAGGTGACATTGGAGATAGTCAGAGTCTGGTTGAGAGTCGTGGCATTTGAAAGTCCAACAACTGCGAATGAAGAAAGAAGATAGTTGGAGACTCGCATGATGGCGGTTTACAAAGTCAAATGGTACGATCGCTGCAGGAAGTGGGTGGTGCAGGAAGCGAGTGGTGGAACGAGAGAGCTGGAGAGAGAAAAGAAAGAAAGAAAGAAAGAAAGAAAGGTGTTTTGGAGATGCACAACCGAGGAGTCCTTGACTTGGGGAAGTAGCAACAGATCCTCCTCAGGGGCCAATCACGTAATGGACCCTCAGGGATAGACACGGGTTGTTTTTGTTGTGCTGTTTTGAGGCTGCTTATGATTATCTCCATATCGATGGAGACCTGGGCATGGTGAAGATTGGCGTAAATGGCGGCTGTCACCAACCAACCGGCAAGGGAAGGATTCGCGAGGGCTGCTGTTTTTCCCCTGGAACTTGGCAAGCGAGAGCGAAGACAGCAACGACACCAACGACACCAACGACACCAACGACACCAACAACACCAAAGACACCAAAGATACCCAAGACGCAGTGGCCTCTCTGGCTCATATGTATCGAAAAAGCCACTTTTCAAAACAAAACATGCTATCTCGGAGGGGGAATCAACATTTTCTCAGTGGTGAGAAAATGCCTGAAAAGTGGCTTTTCACTACATATGAGCTAGGGAGGACACTGTACCAAAGACACCCGTTCCAGGCGGCTGGTAGCGACGTCAATAATCCCGCTCTCTCTCCCTCTCTTTCTCTTTCTCCCTCTCCCTCTCCCTCTCCCTCTCCGGAATTTAAATTCGGGTCCCCGTTGCGAGCGGTGGAAATTTTAGGGGGGCACTTTGTTGTCCTATTCCCGCGGGAGCGGCTGCCGTCTCATTCGCCTATTCCTGCATCTGCTGCAAGCACCTGTGTACTGCTCAAACGTCGTCAAAGAATGCAGGTCACCTCTCCCACTTTTGCTGGCGAGTCGCATCCTGGGCGAGGGTACGCGATTTGGAGTTCGTCAATCGGAAGACCAGCATAGCGGCAAGATCCGACAAGACTCTGGCCGCGGCTTGTGATCGACGAAGCACCGTGGAGTCTTGAGCACCGTGCCGTGTGTACCTCGCGCCAACGAGTCCCTGGCTAAGACGAAAACGCCGCTGTTCCTGAAGCCGGAAATGCCCCAGTACCCATCTGAATGGCACATACTTGGTACAGCCCAGGATTGTCTTACTTTTCGTGCTTGGAGCAGAGTCAGACGCCATCCGCGGTTCCCCATACCGCCGCTGCCCTTGTTTCAACCAAAGATCACTCGTGCTACGCTGTTCACCAAGTCAGTAGAAGACTCATCTTGAAGGTCCTGTCTGATGATGACGAGAGACGGGACCTTCAAGATGAGTTATCATGGACGGCTTCGCTCCCACTTTTCAACCCCAGAGACATGTGGGAAGAAGAAACGGCGTCTCAACCCACGTTGTCAAGACATGTGCACCCCTCTTTTTCCAACTGCGAAAAAGAAAGGCCCGTTGATGGGATCCCACGGACGCTGACTCTGATGCTCTCGAAGGATGCGCCGTTGTTTCTTCTTCCTGCCCTAAACTGGTGGCCGTTATCGTTTCACCAGGCTGCATGCGAACTATGCTAGCCCACCCGAGAGAACGCGGCCTGCAGCTGAAGGTCCAGCCTTCAGGTACGGCACGGGGGAACCAACGAGGCCTCATGGATCATGCGAATTCCATCATATTCCTCATTCCAAGACCAGATTCGAGAAACGCCACTGTCACCTCAACGTGGGTGTCCCATTTTCCCCACTGTTCTAGCGAGGTGTGAAAATATTCTCTTGTCCTTGATGGCTACGGCAACTTCCAATGCTTATCGAAAGACGGCAAAAGTGGCTGGATACCTTCATGATAACCACAAGATATAGAGATCGCCCGACATTCCTTCCTCTCCTCCCTGATTATCAGTATCCAGTATCCAGTCTTAAGCTTCTTCTCTCCCTTCTTTGATCCTTCAAAATTCTTCCATCCTTCAAAACAACCCTCCATTTTCAAGTGCACTCTCATTCCTTCTACCGTTTGACCCTCGTTATAACCACTTGCAAACACGTATTCAAAAAATGGGATCCCAAAACATCTCCGAAGTCACCAATAGAGTACGATCTCCATCACTCTTCTCTCACCATGAAACTAACTTCTCTTCCAGCACGCGTTGATAGCGTGCGTCACCGTCGCAACTTTCTTTATATTCCTCCGCACCTATGCTCGCGCCTACAAAATAAAGACTTTCCCCCTCGAACCTGAAGATGTCGCCATGTACCTCGCCCTTGTATCATTTGGTACAATGTGCGGTCTCTACCTCTCTGCTATGCCCACCGTATATGCCGCTGAGGGTGTGATGAACGGTACCCACGCTCCCTGGGCAACCATGTTGCAGGACATGGTTTATGTGCTGAAGGAGTTTTTCGCTGTGCAGATCTTCTTCTGGCTAACTCTGTGGGCCGTCAAATGTAGTCTGATGTTTATGTTTCAGAGGTTGACGACAAGAGTTAAGTTGTATGTATGGATTTGGAGAGGTGTCATGGCCTTCACACTCTTGTCGTTTGTGGGGTGTATCATCACTCAC
Organism: Arachnopeziza araneosa; assembly: GCA_003988855.1. Classification (NCBI taxonomy): domain Eukaryota; kingdom Fungi; phylum Ascomycota; class Leotiomycetes; order Helotiales; family Arachnopezizaceae; genus Arachnopeziza; species Arachnopeziza araneosa. The sequence goes on from QYAI01000026.1 coordinate 320,212, forward strand.
TTGTTGAGTTGCTCATCTTTCCATGCGTGGTTTACTCCGGGTAGGTTGAAACTCTTGGGTACTGAACACATGGCTAAATATAAAAAGGCGCATGCTCGACTGATCGAGACAGCGTTGAAAAAGCCATCAGTTTGTGGTTCGCCTTGGCAGTTGATCTGCTCACAGACCTTATGAGTATGTCACTCTTTCCCCAGACTGCGAATCCATTCTAATCATATCCAGTTATGGCTGTTCCTATCCACATTCTTTACAACCTTCAAATGTCCAGAGCGCAAAAGTACAGTCTAGGTGTCGTCTTCGGCGTAGGATGCATAACTATTGTGGTTGCTATTGTGCGTGTTGTATCACTTGACTCGAGCGTCGCTGGCGGTCAAGTCTCCGCATTCTGGTTGATACTTTGGGGTGGAATTGAAGGCTGTGCTGGTAAGTAATCTCCCAATGCTCTCTTTTTTCTCGAGATCTTCTGCACAATTTACTGACCGTCGTCTCCATTCGACAGCAATAATAACCGGCTGTCTTCCATCTTTCGCAGTCTTCATCCGAAGCAAAGTCATCACATCTCGCAATACAGGTACATACTATTCTTCAGGACTCAAGGCCGGCCAATCTATCCAGAGTTGGCGTTCAAGATCCAAAGCACGATGCGAAAGTGTGCAATTAAACGACGTCGAGGCAGGAAAGGTTCACTCTGCCGTGTCCACCCAAAAAGCAGCTGATACCGTAAGTATTAGTGGCAGCACGAAAAGTTTGGTCAAGGGCGGCATTGTGGTTACCCAGACTTGGGGCCAAAAGTGGCAAGCAAGTGACAGCTGCAGTAGTGTGAGTGAGGAAGTGGAAACCAAAAGGATTACGGCAGGAAAGGATTAAAACCTATTGTACGACCAAACGAAGGGATGAATTTTATTGTAGTTATTTAGCGAAAGAGTATAAGCTCTATTGAGTAGTGATGATAGAAGAACTAGAGAAAGATATCATATATAAGCACTATGGATCACAAGTACAGAGGCACATTCTATGGCCTGTGAATTACAAGCATGGTAGAAATTAGATGGCGATGGCTTGGCCACGGCTGTCTATTAGAGGGCTCTGCAAAAACTTTGTAACTCAAAACCATAGCACTTGATGATATTGTACATCTTTTAATGTAAGAAGATGGAAATGTCTACGTGTCTTTCACCGCGAAACGTGACTTTGGCATTAAGTTCTAAAAGAGGAGATGTTACCGAAGCCAAGTGTTAGTCAGACCAAGACAGAACTATATCAGCAGCTCATTATCTCATCCACACGACCAAGCCTAATCTTCAACAAGAGGCCACGCAACTAGCGCTTGACAAGGAAGTCTCTTAACAGCTGATAGAAAGAAGAGAATAGAAGGTTCCTTATGATGATCTGACCTCTTTCGCCCAAGGACAGGGCTGATATCTTCATGGCAGAGGCTCGGCCACTTGAAGCCTGAAGTCCTCAAGTGGAACCCAACCAGCAGAGATTTCTTTTACCACTACGTCATTGTCAGCATACACATGCCCAGCACACAAGAACGCAGTGTTGTCACAAAGGATACCAGATCTACTATAGGCCATCTCAACGCAATACAATGTTAGAGGCGAGTCTCCTGAACAGAAGATAAGGAAGAGGAATAGACGTGAGCTAGAAGCTGAAATTCCCTAGGTAGCTACTGACCTGAGCTAGCAAATATTGCTATTCACGTGATGTTGAGTTACAGACACAATAAGTAGCCTCGACGTTTCCGCTTCAGGCCACCGCTGGGCATCAGGATCAGGAACACCCGTAGAATAGATGAATCGTCCAGTCTGATGCTCACCAGGCTCCCTCGTTGAGATCCCGTTCTGGTCTTTTTTCGCATCGGTTTTCCCGTCCCAGATTTCCCACTTCAGGCGCTGCGTGTGGTGGTGATGCAGCCTGACATCAGCCCGGAAGCCTCCCTGTCTTGGCCGATTAGTAGCCCCTCAAAAGTTGGCAATGCCTGGTCGTTGCGGACCAAGCGGACCAGTGGGAATTGGGCTGTGAGTGGGTTTTCACGCAGACAGCTGAATCTTTTCGCGGCCTGTGATACGTGATACGCTCGAGCTGCAATTGCATCAATCACATTTGATGCTCTCCCTCATCGACTCAGAGCTCCGCAAGCCAGCCAGCCCAAACTCTCCCAACCCCTCCTCCACCACCAAAGTCGTCATCCTGCCGACACCAGCTTCTACCACACCACAGCCTCACCTACAAGAATCTTTCCTCCTTCGATCTGTTCACTTAACAAATCCATCTCTTCTCAACGAGAGCCATCTAGTTTCACAGCACCGGAGTTTGCTCTCACGACCAGCGAAGCTGAAACCATGTCGTCCCGTCGTGGAACGGTCTACGAGGAGCGTGATTTTTACGAAGACCGGAGAGGGCCAGCACCAGCACCAGCACCAGCACCTGTTCGGACACGAGAAAGAGACTTTGAAGAGATTGATATCTATTCCTCTAGACGTGAACGAGAGCCAGATCGGAGACCTGAGTTTTTACGGGATGACTACACGCGAGGGGATGCCGGCCAGGTGGTCCTGAGAGAGCGAGAGCGTGAGACGGAGACATACTCAAGACCACTGGAGCGACGACCCCGATCTCCATCGCCGCCAGTGCGAATTCGTGAGAGAATCATCCAGAGAGAGCCGTCCCCTCCTCTAGTATCCGAGGCGATTAGAAGCAGAACCCGCATCGTTGAGCGGGAGCGACGATCACCTTCACCACCACCCGACAGACTACGCGCACGAGTCACTGAGACCAGAGAAAGAATCCGAGAACACACGCCGTCTCCAGCTCCGGTTCGCATTCGAGAGCGAATCATCGAACGAGAGCGAGAAAAGTCACCATCACCACCACCACCCATCGAGCGAATTCGTGTTCGAAATTTCGAGCGCGAAACTCGCCAGCCCACCCCCTCTCCGTCACCATCGCCTTCTCCACCACCACCGGCCATCCGCGCTCCTCCGATCCATCAAGAAATCATTACTCATCATCGCCATATTGATCACGGTAATTTTCTAGCCATTTTCCTCTAAATATCCACTAACCATCTCCAGGCTTTGAGCGTGCTCGAGTTCCTACCCCGCCCCCACCACCGCGCCGAAGCGAGCCCCGGACAAAGGAAACCGACATCGATATCTACACCTCGCGCAATAAAACAGAAGTAGATATCACCCGCAAGGAAAGCACGCGTGAACCTGCACCTCGAGAGCGAGAGCGCCGCAGAGAGGTTTACGATGATTCCTACATCTACGAGCAAGAGCGAGATCGATTGCGAGTATCGGATAAGGAAATCGAGATCCGCCGATCCGCGTCTGCTCGACCAGAGCGTCAAATCGAAAAACAGAGAGAGAGGGACTTCAGTCTCAGCATCCGTGATGATGATGAAGCAGATTACTATTCCCGCAAAGTTGACGAGAGGGCTTATATAGGTGAGGCCTATAATGGTGCTACGAAAGACTGGGCAATTGTCGATGTTCCACCTGGAACGGAGAGAGTTCAAATGGATGGAGTCGGAGGTGCAAGCCAAGAAATCACTTGGCAGAAGTATAACGGTGTTCGTCGATCCAAGTTCATCCCCGAGCGAGAACGCGAGAAGATCGAAATCCGCGAGGATACCAGACGTGGAGAGACTATTGAGCGAGACCGGATCGAAATCCGCGATCGCGAAGAGCCACGTACGAGAGAAACCGGGCTAGAGATTGAGATTTCGCGAGGAAAAGATAGACGTCAGAGTGGTGTTTATGAACGATACGAGGAACGAATCGAAGAAGTCAGTGATCGCAGAGTTGGCCTTCCGCGTGAGCGAAAACGTGATGGTGACCTATGGACCGAGATCACCAAGGATTTGGTCGTCAGGGAAGCGATTGAGCAAATGGGATACGATTTTGAAGAGACCGAGTTCTTCTACTACATCATCCAGTATCTTCGATACGTAAGTTTTATCTGGCCTTTTGCTAAAACATAATCTGACAACCAAACAGGAAGATGTCCTTGAACTCGTTGAACTCTCCGAGAATATTAAGCGCGAGCGCCAACGCCGAGTTCGCGAGCTTGAGCGTGAGCGTGAACGTCTTGAACGACGGGAGAGAGAGCGGGAGGAGTGGGAGCGCCGTGACCGTCGACGAGAGCGGGATAACTTCACTGATGAACGAATCCTTGAGCGAGAAGTGATCTACGATAGTGCCCCACCACGACGCCGTTGGTGAATACACAGAGATGACTTTGATGAATAAATGATGGCATATAGCATGGCGAGCGAAGCGATCTGTTCCATGGTTTCTACTATTACTTCTTTGCAGGCTTGACGAGATACCGAAGCGACGTTCTTAAGGTGGCGGGTTTAAAGGGATTTCGACAGACATATGGAGGCAGATCAAGGGCGTTCCTTTTTCGGGAGTAGAGATTGGATTTCTATTGTTGGTAATGATGACCATAGATACATAGCGGAATTTTATGAATCATGACATTCTGATTCGGCTTGCTTTTAATTCCTAGGCAACAGTGCAGAGCCTTCACAAACGACAGTTAAGATTTTGGGGATGAGAGTACGGTAAGTGGAAACTTCTATTATCTTCTCGCCAATCAGACTAGGACTGTCCTATTTAACTTCAGCAGCGCTAAGCTCTCTCCAAACTTCTCGTTCTTGACGTATCGAAGCTCTTGAATATATCCATGACATCACCAAGTTTCGACCTTCGACAACACAAAATCGTAGTACCTAAATCCAACACCTCACAGAATCTTTACTTTTCTCAATCACTAAGCAAGCCTCAATTACTCTCATACTAATCTCAAAATGACGACCTCCAACCCCGCCTCTCACGAACCGCATCCCGACCCGGTAGCATTAACAGCAAACCCCAAATCGTCTCAAGAGGTTGATTATGAGCCACATCCAGACCATTCCATCTCCATACCAGCATCCCGGAAAGAAATCATAGACAGGATATGCGCTCTGTATTCCGGCAGCGCCAGCGAGTCCGACATGCAAGTGTATGCTGAGAAGGCCATCTACGACGACCCGTGGAGCTATTGTGACACCCGATACAAGATTGCCGGGCAGTGGTACGGTGCGTCCCGTCACGATCCCCGATCCCCCTCACACCATTCACATGCACAGGAATCCCCATGATCATGAGCACGTCCACGACGCTGGCCACCGAGGTCGTCGCGTCCACGGACGACTCCCTCGTCTTCAAACTGCAGCAGGAGTACACGCCCAAGCTGGTCGCGGTGGCTCAGAAGGTTAATAGCCTGGTCAGCCTGGGTCTGGAGAGAGATGGGCCCGGGGTGGAGAGGGTGGTCTATCACAAGGATATGTGGAATGAGAAGGATTATAGCCATGAGGGGTTGGGGAAGGTGTTTAAAACGCTCAATGGGGACTATCTGACCGGAATCACGAAACCACCGGAGAGCTTGTGAGAAGTTATGCTGGGGTGTGGTGAGAGGTGGTGTAATTAGTAGTGTAATTGATGAGTTTCTTCACTCTTCTTAAGGTGGCTATTACCGTTAAAATTAGTCTACTGTGTGAAAATAAAATACTTAAATTACTGAAACAGAATCCGTACTAGGTACAGCTTTAGGGTATTGACTCTCTTTGTGTCCGGACACCGAGTCCAAACACCTGAGGGTAGTCTTTCTTTCAAAAACTTGAACAGAGGAGACGAAGCGATTGTTCGAGCCCTTGCATCACAAGCTAAATCTCATCGGTTAATCACATGGATTTCACAATTGCATCGGGTCAGTTTGTTAAGATTTTAAAAGTACATTGTTCTAAGTAGGGAGAGAACGCCAGAGAGGAGACGATGAGGAAGAAGAAGGAACAATCAGTCGGGTCTCCAGGGCCTCAAGATGAAGATGCAATGTCATGCTCACCTCCTTGCACCTCCTCCGCTGCCTCTGCTCCCTCACCCCTCCTCCCATGCCGGTAGACGTCGAACGTCACAAACTCATGGTTCGCCCTCCTCATGCGATGCTTCTCGGACGTGAAATGCGCCTCACAGGCCGCATTGCTCTGGAAGACCAGGGCGCAGCGGGTGCACTTCTTCACGTGCGGACTGTGCAGCTTGAGATGCCAGAGCAGCGTCGCGTTACGGTATGCGGTCAGGGCGGCCTGGTAGGCGTCCTGCTCTTGCTGGGTGGCTGTTTCTGGGGGTGCAATTGGAGGCACGGGTGGTGTCGAGGGGGGTGGCTCGAGGGGGGGGAGCGCTCTACCGGAGTGGATTCACTTGAATCTTGGTGGGGGGCTGTATTGGTCTTTCTCTCTTTCTTACCCGATACTTTCCCAAGCGCTGGCTTGGGAACCCGGCTACGGGCCTTCTTGGCGGATGGATCTGCGAACCTCCTACCTGATAGCTTGAAGGTTCCCATCTTGATTGATCAGGTAGATCGCTGTTTTGGGTAGGATGTAGTAGATGTTACTACTTTGATGTCTTGCCCGCACTTTACTAAGTCAGGATTTGTTTTCTGAGAGTGTAAATTACGGGTTACTTTTGTCGTCGACAGATGAGGAGAGTCAAAGTGAAATTTATCTTGTTCGGATCATACTTGTTCAACTGATTGAACAGTGTGCTACTCCTGATGGTGATCGCAAAAAGGGGGGTTCTCGCTTATTGACTAGAACAATACAATGGGTTTGTTTGCCGCAAAAAAGAAACCCTATTGCGATAAAAAAAGCTCCGATAATTTCCCCAATGGCTAAACAGTATGAGACCATTGTTCCACAACTTGTTTGGACTGCCAAGTTTTCGTTGTTTGTATTGCATTCGATATCTGAATTCGTGTCGAGAAATTTGCAGTCGATTGTTCTAAATCAACGCCTCGCAATCTCAACATTCCATTGTGAATAGAAAAGGCTGATCTTAACAGTTATGATTGTTTATTCCACGGCGTTCCGTTTCTTTCATCTGATAGAAAATATTAAATTGTTGTCCGACATTCTTCCTCGAAAAGTTGTCCAATCATTGAATCGAAAAGATTCTCATGCCAGCGTCCCGTATCCAAAATCTGCATAGCGTAGTTAAAATGCTCCAGGTTCTCCAAAGCCTCTAGAATCTCCTCCTCGCAGTTGCTTTCTTGGCGCACGCCGTCTTAGGCTGTTTATCAAGAATGATTAGTTGGAACGCCTTGGACAGAGCTTTCCCATTGTACGAGTCGCGAGCAACATTCTGTGTGTTTTTTAAATCGTGTAAGATAGCGAAGCGGTACATCAAGGTAGCAAGGAACAACAATCAGATCGGGCAGCAATTAGATACGATCGGATTTTTCAGCTTAAAAGATGATGTATTCTCTCGTTAGGCGCCATTGATCACAACATGATTTCAGTTGCAAAGCTAAACAATTCCAGGCCACAACACTCGGTTTTAGAATGATTCGACAGTATGAGGCTCAAAATAGAAAGTAATGAATAAAAATTTGAAAGATATGTGAAACATAAAGCCATCTTCATTTCATTTTCGTTCGAATCTAGAACCAATAACTTGACACCTATTAAGACTATGCCTCCTGTCTCAAATGGGTATTGAAACGATCCCAGAGCCTCTTATGGACAACCACAAACATATTCCTGATTACCGTACATCTTCGGACATTGTCGTTTTAGAGAGTTCCCGTAGGCTTCTGAGGCTTAATTACTGGTAAAGTAAACAAGCCGAGTTAGACGCAGTAGAAAGTAGAAATGGAAAGTGCAATTTGGTTTAGGAAGGTGGAAGCCGAGAGGACTGACTGGAGATGCTTTAAAGCTGAAAAGAGGCCATAGAGCATTTCCAAACACGTTCAAGAACCTGCCGCCCGGCTTGCGCTTACAAGCCGTTCTCGGATTGAAGGAAGAGAGAAATTTCATCAAAGCAAACCGAGGACATCCGCGTGTACATTCCCAAACGGGGCACAGGTCGGGTCGGCGAGAAGTGAGGTTGATATCTCCGAAGTTCAGCACATCAGGTGTGCATGGCCTTCTTAATGCCCGGAAAGAGGAATGCTGCAGAAGGACGGCCCCGCCGACCGAAGCCTTGCCAGCCCTGTACGTTTCAACTGCGCGTTGACGTCCCGAACCAATGGGGCATCTTACGTAGCGCCTTCTTCCCCATATTTTCAGTTGGAGATAGAGAGGGAGAGAGGGAGAGGGAGAGGGAGAGAGGGAGAGAGAGAACGGATTATTGCGATGTCTCTTATCTACGGTGGTAAGCAGACTGGTTGAGCGGGTGCTGGAGTTCCTGAGCGGTCCTGATCCATCCTCCTCTGATTCACCCAGACCCTGCGAACCTTGTCTTGCAATCACCCCCAGAGACGCGAGAGGCGTTCGTCCTGAGCAACGACGCGATCCCTTGAGTGGAGCGCGATAAGGAGGGGATTGTTCGATAAACACCGCTTTGCAATCATTCGCTACCGCCGGCGACCGGGCGGTCGAAACGAAGAGATAAGAATCAGATGGGTCAAGCGCGATTGGGTCCATCGAGATGGGAGGGGGGGACGGAATGTGTGCGCTGGGAGTTCGACGTCGATCAGAAAACGTCACAAACCGAAAAACATCCAAGAAAGAATAACGAGAAAGGTCAGGAGCCCGAGGCCAGCCAAAGCATTCAATGCATTGTCGACGGCCGATGCATCCAAGAGAGACATTCTTACCCGTGGTTCAGCAGGCTGCGTAGGATGCACACAACACTGGCTTCGTCCCAGGCTACACATACCCAATGAAGCCGCAACCTACCTCCTGTTGATAGCTGCCGTGCTAGCCTGCGTATGAGAGACGGCATCCTTGCGTCTTGACGGCACCGCACCCACGATGCATGCTCGTCCGATAACCTTCCTTACTAGTTCGCCCCCTCGTCCAACCTCTGCGCCGTCATATAAGTAAAGCCCATCCATCTGCTTCAATAAGCTCGCCTCGAGCCCAAGGTACGCCCAGACGACAAATCGAAGCGGCAATACCTATACGAGCCACCATGACAGACCACCTCGAGCCGATCAAGAGCTATAGGAAGTCGGAGGCTGGTTTCGATCCGCGCAGACCCTCGGTCACGACCGTTTTTAAAGATGGCGATAGCCCTGACCTCGAGGGCTTGTCCGCTGATGAAGCTGCCTTGGTAGCTCTCGGTTACAAGCAAGAGTTCAAGAGAGAGTTTTCGCTGTGGACAACTTTCTGCGTCTCCTTTGCCGTGTTAGGTCTCTTGCCCAGTTTTGCGAGCACCCTTTATTATGGCATGGGATATGCTGGGACCGGGGGAATGGTTTGGGGCTGGTTGATCAGTTGGTTTTTCATCCAATGTGTCGCTATGGGAATGGCAGAGCTGTGCTCGAGTATGCCAACGAGGTGCGGAAATTTCAAGTATTTCGTCTCCATCAAGCTGACCATACTGCAGTGGTGGTCTCTATTATGCAGCTGCTGTGCTTGCTCCGCCAGGATGGGGTCCACTGGCTGCCTGGTTGACTGGCTGGTCGAATTGGATGGTGCAGGTTACCGGTGCTCCTTCTGTCGACTATGCCCTTTCTGCTATGATCCTAGCCGCTGTCTCCATTACGAACCCAGATTATGTTCCTCAAAACTATCAAGTTTTCCTCCTGACGGTCCTTATCATGCTCATCCACGCATGTATTTCTAGCATGCCTACACTCTGGATTGCTCGCTACAACTCATACGGCTCAACCTTGAATATGATTGCCTTATTCGTTGTGATCATCATAATCCCAGCGTCTGCCACCGGCACTGCCACATCCCCAAGGTTCTTGCCCTCGAGCCAAGTGTGGTCAATCCAAAACGGTACTGATTGGCCTGACGGAGTTGCTGTCCTAATGAGCTTTATCGCCATCATCTGGACTATGTCAGGCTATGATGCCCCTTTCCATCTTTCCGAGGAGTGTAGTAATGCTTCTATTGCTTCCCCGCGTGCCATTGTGTTGACCTCAGGTGTTGGAGGTCTCACTGGTTGGGCTCTCCAACTGGTTGTCGCATACACTGTGCAAGATATCCCAAGCGTGATAGGTTCGGACCTTGGACAACCTTGGGCTGCTTATCTCATCCAAGTTATGCCTCAGAAAATTGCCCTCGCGGTCCTCGGGCTGACAATTGTATGCGCCTTCTCTATGGGACAAGGTTGTATGGTTGCCGCTTCTCGTGTTACTTTTGCATATGCTCGAGATGATTGCTTCCCAGCTTCTTTCTGGATCAAGAAAGTCAACCAAGTCACCTACACACCAGTCAATGCTGTGTGGTTCAATACTTCTGTGGGAATCTGCCTCCTCTTTTTGATCTTTGGCGGATCAGTCGCTATCGGTGCAATCTTCTCAGTTGGAGCTATTGCCGCATATGTTGCTTTCACGATCCCTATCTTTATCCGAGTCTTCTTCGTTGGAGATCGTTTCCGCCGTGGACCGTGGCATTTGGGCAAATTCAGCAAACCGATCGGCTGCTGCGCTTGCGCATTCATTTTGGTTATGATGCCAATCCTCTGCTTCCCATCTGTGCGAGGATCAGATCTCACAGTTGAGTTGATGAATTGGACTGTAGTTGTATACGGTGGACCGTAAGTTGATGAATCTGTGTGTATTTACTCTCGCTTATTGATTGTAGTATGACAATCGTGCTTATCTGGTGGTTCGTATCAGCCCGTAAGTGGTTCAAGGGACCAGTCATCAACGTTGCAGTAAGTAGTCTCAAAGATATAAACAGGTTACATGCTAACGGTTTCAGCACCAAATGCTCGGCAGAGATGAGAATGTTGTAGACGGTCTTGAAGGCAGCTCTGGTTCAGATTCACCCCACATCAGAGCCAAGAAGGCTGAACTAGAGGGTGTTGGTCCACAAACGGAACTGCAGTAATACTTTTGAAAAGATGGTTGCTTCTGTCTTCATTGATCATATTTATCAATGGGCGATGAAATAGTACTCTCGGCGTGTATATCAAGAAACTTTCAAATGAACTGCGAGATTCTTAAACTAAAGAGATGCAAACTATCCCTTTATGCAACAACATATCAACGGCTTTTCTCCACCATCTCATACTATGTTGTCCAATTGTTCAAGGCCGTTGTGGATCACCTAAAATCAATCCAAATCCCCCAAATCCTTTAATCCATTGTCCTATCACCAGAGGTCATGCCCATGAGTGCAATAAGATCTGTAATACTGATAGTACTGCTTGAGTTTCGTCTCTGAGTCTAAATGTGCTATAAAATAGCTTAGGAGACAAAGAAAGGTGATTGTAGGATAAGAAGCCATGTAAATGGTAACACAGTATTATTGGCTGACTCACACGTCTGTCATTGTAAGGCTTGGTTTGAGTAACGAACTCAACTATTACCTATGTTGAAAAAGCTCGGTAATTAAAAAAGAATAAAAAATAGCTTTAATATTCTACCTACTGACCAGTACTGATGGAGACACTACATAGAAGCCGTGGTTTTGCCGGACCAAGACATGTAGCCTTATCGGCGTTAAAGAAACAGGGGTCTTAAAACCTCAGCATGTCTAGAATGATCAATTATCCTTATCTTCGTCTTCAGTGGCATAAACGCCGGGGTATTCTAGTATGGCTCCGCCAGGGAACTCGGGTCGCGATGCCTCTCTTCTATCTCCGTTGAACTACGATGATGATGCCTCAAGTATCCACAGCGAGCGGAGCGATCAAGATACGGATAGCGAGGACGATAATGTCTTGATGGGGGCACGAAGCAGCGCAGATATCAGAAACCACGACAGAGCTGTGCTGGAAGAGGAGGAAGAAAGAGATAGGCTATTGATAGAGGAGAACCGACGGCGGGAACGGAGAGGGAGTGCTTTGGCGATGGTTAAGCCTTTGACGAAACTATTCTCGAAAAGCTTCACCGAGCTGCCGGGGACAGGAACAACCAGCAAGGAAGACCTGCAAGACGAGAAGCGAGAGATCAAGCGCGCGAGAAGAAGACAGCGGAGGAGCAAGAAGAAGGGAAGGTTGGTCGAATCTGCTGAGCATGGAGAAGATGGCCAGTTAATTTATGAGATGGAAGAAGGAGGGATGAAAGAAGGAAGTACAACAGGATCCAGCAGCGAAACTGAAGGGAGTGACGAGATCGACCGACAGGGATTGCTAGGATTACACGAAGATAAAGCACAGAGGCGGAGAAGATGGCGGAGGTGGTGCTTCATACATCTACTGATTGCCGTTGGCTTTTCGATACTGGTCCTGGTCGCATGGAAGCTGTCATTGAATAGCAAGAGCTTACGACCGGCTGCAAAGGCCCAAAAGTTAGTGAGCAACGGCACTGCCTTATTTGCTCCTACAACCATCTTAATAAGCCTGGACGGGTTTCGTGCCGATTTCCTTAAGAGAGGAATTACACCACGATTGAACGCATTCATTGAAGAGGGAGTCTCGCCTTCTTATATGCTTCCTAGCTTTCCTTCCGTCACCTTTCCTAATCACTACACTCTGGTTACCGGTTTATACCCCGAGTCTCATGGTGTCGTTGGAAATACCTTTTGGGATGCGGATTTGAAGGAAGAGTTCTATTACATCAACCCGAGCGCAATGCAGGCCAAGTGGTGGGGTGGTGAACCATTGTGGGTTACAGCGGAGAATGAAGGCATTCGAACGGCCATTCATATGTGGCCTGGAAGTGAAGCACATATCAAGGCTGTGGAACCGGCATATCTGGACAAATATAATGGGAACGAGCCACTAGTTAACAAGGTCAACCGAGTGCTTGATTTTTTGGATAAGCCAGGTTTGGAAAACAAGCTTGCCCATATCACTGATATGAGGCCTCAATTCATTGCTGCCTACGTCCCAAATGTCGATGCAGACGGACATCTTTATGGACCCAACAATACCGAAATCAGAGTGACCATTAGCGATGTAGACAATATGCTGGACCAGATGTTCAAAGGACTTGAGATGAGAAACTTGACAGACATCGTCAATGTTGTGATTGTTTCGGATCACGGTATGGCAACAACAGATATTAGCCGCCTCATCCAATTTGAGGATCTTGTTGATCCAAAGCTAATTGAGCATATTGATGGATGGCCTCTTTATGGACTACGGCCGAAGGTTCCGGCTTCTATCCATCAAATCTTCCACGGGCTATCAGTGCAAGCTGCAGTAAAGCGCACTTTTGACGTCTACCTACGCGATATCAACATGCCTGAGCGATACCACTTCTCAAAGAACGAGAGAATTGCTCCACTCTGGATAGTACCGAAAACAGGTTGGGCTATTGTCACCAAAGAAGAATTCGACATAAAAGATGCGAAAGAGAAGGGCCTTGTCTACCATCCTCGTGGGCTACATGGCTACGATCACGAGCATCCCTTGATGAGATCAATATTTGTTGCAAGAGGTCCAGCATTCCCACACTCACCTAACAGTCGTGTGGAAGTTTTCCGTAAGTCCTCGTCCCAATCTCATCAGACCAATGCTGATAGTTCCAGAAAATATTGAGGTTTATAATATGATTTGTGACTCTCTCGGAATTGAACCGAAGCCGAACAACGGTACTCTGCGTCTACCATTGCAAACCGTGGGCTTCCACAATCCCGATACTTCGCCAGAGGAGCCCAACGATCCAGAACCATTACCAATCCCCTTCCAGCCCCCAGTTCTAACCTCATCATCACCCTCGTCCTTGCCGCCTTCCTCTTCTTCATCTTCATCCTCGTCTTCGTCATCTCCCTCGCCCGTCTCATCTTCAGAAGCCACTCCGGATGCAATCATATCCATCTCACCTATCGAGGCTAGCTCAGCGGCTGACCCAAATGTCAAACCACCGCATCTCGTCGGCGTGGACCCAACTGATGACGTTAATGTCGACCGACCAACAGTGCCAGACAAAAGCGGGCCTGAAGAAGAGGTTAAACAGAGCTTCTGGGACTGGGTTACTGGTAAATTGGAAGAGATAAAGAACTTTTTTGGCGAATTAAGTACTCCGGATGTTGATGATGACCCAGGAGAGGGATGAGCAATCAACTTGTATAATAAAGGTAGGCCTATATAAATGGCGTTGGGTGTAATTAATCTTGGTGTTTATTATCTGATGCTGATAATAATTTTACGGGTTTAAATCTAGCTAGGCGAAGCTATGTGAAGCTTGAAATTTGAAGGAAATAATCTTGGCCCATCCATGTGCATTGTGATACCTTTTACTACTTTCTGCTCACTTTCTATCTTATATCAGAACCTTCGCCATGCCAAATACCAACATGGAGCTAGGGATCGAGGAAGAGCTACTGCGTGCATTACCATGCACAATCGCACGTTCTTATTGGATCGCTATTATGGTTCCTAATCTTGTCAGGCTTCTCTCAACTCCGAAGCCATCATTGCAAATTAGAATGTCTGACTCCGACATCCCGAATTCTCCAAAAAGACTCAAATTGTCATCACGTCTTCCTCGTAGGAATCCCCACGCCTGCGACCACTGTCACACAATTCTCATCAACCCTCCACCTTCTCTCGGGAAACATGGCTTCGACAACGGCTGCCACACAGCAAAGCCGAGGCGCTCCAGGCTGCGCACGACGGGTGCCCTCTCTTCAAATTACTGCTCAAGGGCTACTTGGCAGGCTCGTCGAAGAGAGGAGCGCGAGAGCTTGCTCGTGTTCTGAGTCGCACGGATGAGTGGAGGTACACGAGAGCGGGAGCCTTCGGCTGGAAGGAGAAGGTTGTCTATTTTGCGGAATGCCTTGGCCAGAGGCCATTTATGCTTCGGTTCGATCAGCATGGAGACGTGCTGTTGACATGTATGGGGTGGAGAAGCCTGTGGTTCAAAGTAACTGCTCTTCCGAGTGCGCTACCGTTGATGTGTCCAAAATCTGTGCCTAATGTGGTGTAGGTGATGCTGCGTTTTCCGTCTTCCCAATCAAGCCAGTGAACCGAGATGTTGGGTCCGAGGCGGCATTTCATCAAGCAAGTTCTTGGCTGGAGGAATGTTTGGGGCATCATCAAGACAGTCACTCCAGATGTACGACAATCGGTACGACTTTCGGTACGACTTTTACGGGCCCAACGAGATTGCTCAAAATTGAGATGCAAGACGGGAGATTGTCTGTCCGACTGTGTGAAGTGGGAGATCAGAATCTAAAATATGCATGCTTGAGCTATTGTTGGGGTGGAGACCAACCCGTGAAAACAACAATGGCTACTCTTCAGTCACGATTAAATTGCATCCAGTACCCAGCACTTCCTCAGACACTGAAAGATGCCATCTTAGTTACCCAGAAGCTTGACCTACAATATCTATGGATTGATTGTCTCTGTATCATCCAGGACAGTGAGAGTGACACGTCTTCTGAGCTCGGAAGGATGCCCTCAATCCACGGCAACGCACATGTTACCATTTCTGCTTCAAGCGCAAGTACGTGCTATGACGGCTTCCTCGAGGAAAGATCGCTCTCGCCAGATACAGAGTGCGAAGAATTAATGCTACGATATCAATGTCCAGCTAGACACGTTGGCCACATTATTCTCGCCGAACATCATCCCTACGACTCAAAAGAAGATCCGATCAACTCGCGGGCCTGGACACTACAGGAACGGCTTCTTTCTCCACGGCTTCTCGATTATGGTATTCGACAACTCCGCTGGTAGTGTCGGAGCAAAAAGTACTTCGATGGAGGATATCCTGAAGAGCACTTGGATAAAGATCGCACGGTTACGGCTTTCTTTATGAATTCATTGTCATCTCCCATTCAAAAGCATGATAGGTTCAACGTAGAAAAGTTCATTTTCCAAGTCTGGTCTGATGTTGTGGATGATTACACAAAACGATCACTTGGTTATCCCTCAGACAAATTGGTTGCTTTATCAGCGCTTGCGAATAATGCTGGCCAGTCGCTCAATCTTACATATCTTGCCGGTTTATGGTTGGAGAACTTACCTTCCCAACTGTTGTGGCGTCTCTGGGACAAACCCCTTGAACGCCCTGATCAATACCGTGCTCGTCATGGTCTTGGGCTTCCGTCGATAGTTGGGTTATGCTGCAAGAAGGCACCGAAAATATATCAATCGGGGTTATCGACCATCATATCGAGCTAGTGAACCCTTCGCTGCCATACGGATCTATTAAGGCAGGCTCGTTGGCTGTAAAGGGACGACTGGTGAAAGGAAGGTGGTTCTACAACCGAGAGAGCAAGATTATAATTGAGAACATAGAAGATCCTTTAGACTCGGTATGGCAGATGGGATCAGACTCTGATGCTGATGAGCTACATCAGTATGACAGCGACAAGATCCTCGATCCTGACGAACTTCCAACGGAATTAGACCTGCAAACGCTTGACTCTGTGGAGCTGATTCGGGATTTCTTAGACTATGGCTGGAATACAGAGAATCTTGACGCCGAGGTTGAAGTCTTCTGTCTCCAGGTCAAATCACAGGGTGATGGGAAGGGCGCTGCTGATGGTCATGCCGGGCTTCTTGTTGTGCCATTAGGAGAGAGTAACAAGAACCAATACAAGAGAGTTGGATACTTTTATTTTGACTTCAGAACGGAAGACTGCTTTGGAAACGCTCCTGTTCAGACCATCGAACTGGCTTGAGCATGGTGAAAAGTTGGGAGGGACACACCCGAAGAGCTCGTTGTTGGAAATATACTACAGAGGTGGAAGTACTGAAAGGCAAGAAGTAGCGGACGGTACGACAACTTATAAAATGAAATGAGAAGAGATTACAGAACATGTCCAAATGCTTAAAACCAGATAAGAACAAGCGGCATGGAGCAATCAAGCATGAGCGAAAAGCACGGACAGTGAGTGATCTTAGGAAATCAGCGAAGAGCGGTCTGGTGAACGAGAGTGGACTCAATTGACCATTCACTTTTCATACACAACCTAGGCTTTTCAAGCCTTGAACTAGAAAACAGGAACTAGAAGATGATTGGGTTCTTTCTACTCCAAGTCTTGAGATCTCTAGTACCGAGACACGGTCTTACTCTAGAGGATCATTGCGCGAGTCTGACCAGCGACAGCAAACAAAGAAGCCTGTACCATAGAAGGCCACAAAGACCTCAAGCACGTAGGAAAGCAAATCCTTAAGTTTACACTTAAATCGAGCGCGTTCAGGCGCAATATATCTTGGAGAAGGTGATGATGAAGGCTTTAGTCGGGATTGGTCATACCTGAAAGGAGCTGGCTGATCCTTAGTAATGGCCATAGAGGAGAACAGATTTTGGTGTGACATGGGAACTGGAGAGAGTAGGCGAGAGAAGAAAGTAGAGAAGAAAAATGCTGTTGACGGGGATATAGAGAGAGTGTCCCGATGTTGCGCTTTCCTCTGATAAGGACTCGGCCAAACACCGACATTTTCTTGGTTAGGTTTGACGATATATAATATAACCACAGAGGGAACTTGGCAAGATAACCTTGGTTATCTTTCGCCTAGCAGGATATATAATTCAGAGAAGTGCAAACCACAATGGTTAAGTAGGCATGCTTTGATGGCGTAATGAGAGTAATGTCTAGATTACAGTACCGAAATCATCAAACGTTCCAAGGGTGGTATTCTCGTCCCCGCAGAATATAGATACAGAGCGCATCGAGAGATGGATATTCCAAGCTTCGGAGGAAGGGGGGTGCTCGACTTTTACGTGAAAGGGATCCAGAAATTTACACCACGAACCAGATTGAGAGGAGTATAACTTGTGGCTGTATACCTCCAAGTTAGACAGTCAGGTACTTATCAAGTATCAAGGGGCAAGCCAATCGCATGGAGCTCTGGCTATCTTGAAATTGAAAGGGAGACTCAACATCCGACATCGCTTGGCCATCCATAATCTTGTCAGACTCCGGATGCTCGGTCCTGTGAGGTGCATACGTGAAATGTTCAGTGCGCTGCCAGCTCACAGATCGTGCCGTCCTTGCTCCAGAAGAGACATGTCTGTACGACGTAGCGTGCTCCGGGATCTAGTGGTTGCCAAAACCTAGGCGGCGTCGCCGCTGAAGCTGGACATTACACAAACCTCTCCGCATTCTGCTCCGATCGAATCCTCTGATCAGGTTCTCGAGTATCTACGGTCTTCCCGTGAATGCAGTCAACCGTTCGATCTGACGGGGATTTAAAGTCGTTCGTCCTCGCCATTTTGCTCAGCCAGGTTTAGTTGCTTCCTCGTCCGCATAAATGAGGCAGGTCCTATACGACCCATGGCTTCCGTCACTAAAGTGGAATTGCAGCCGGTATTGGAGGATAGTGCAGCTGGCTCGATGGTCGCTGTTGATAGTATAGGATGAGATTTAGGGAATAGAGTGGTGTTATCCTGAGAGGGACTTCTCCGATGGTAAGTTTAAGTTTCAGGTAGAAAAGAGGAAAAGGATGGTAGATTCCCCCCCCCCCCGAGCAGAGCGATCCTCACATTAAACAACTGGGATTTTGGACAGGTGGCAGAAACTTGAATCTCTGCTTTGTTTGAGCACATTTATAGTGAAGCTCCAGATACAGAGGAAAGGTGATCTTTGTCAAGTCTAGAAGCCAGCAACAAACCCTCCTATCCGACCCCATCCTATCCATCCTATCCATCCTATCCATCCTATCCATCCTATCCATCCTATCCATCCTATCCATCCTATCCATCCTATTCATCCTATCCATCTTTGCAATCAATCAACTTCCATCCCATCCCATTAGATGCTAACAAAACAACGCCCAGCCATGTTGCAACCCATATGCAAGCAAAAATATCCCCACCAGCCTCATTATGCATGCATGCATACCCTACTGATCGTATCAAACCAAAGAGACTTGGTACAGAGGAAGAAGAAGCTAGCGCCTAGGTAAGATGCTAATACTCAAACCGAACTAGACAGACGCCTTTTTCCCATGTCAATCAATCAATCAGTCAACCTAACCCCTCGAGCATGATGCATGCCTTTGCCTGTGTAACCCAAATTTCCATGCCGGCAATCGTACAACGCTTCGTTTGATTCGATCCGATTCTCTTGACGTTTTTGAGATAGATCGACAGCATCAAGCCCATTCCTGAATGCCAGCTTGCGCTCTTCGTAATCTTCCGATCGAAATGAAAAAAGGTATGAGCTCGACATTAGTCGAAGTTGAGGACCCTCGGAAATGACAGACGACGCCTTACAGATGAAATTTGAAGAAGAAAAAGGACGAGCAGAACACCGTAACAGTATGCCATGCCATCCATATCCACCCCATTATTGCCAGAATGTTTTCAACAGACTTTCAACTCCTTAACAACGCACAGGGGGAATCTCATGATCATGAACACCACGCTACAACAATAAAATGTGTGTTGGAAATGCGACCAAAGATGCAAACCTATGCAGTAATGACTCCTCCCTATGGAACCCGAGCAAAAGAAATAAATGTGGTGAGGCTGCCATGTACAATAGAAAGTGGCAACTTAAATGAGTGCGGTTGTCGAAGAAGGTTCAGAACGCTCCAATGTGCTCGCAACTCGATGGTTAACGGCCCATCATATATGCAGGAAACCCGTTATTCCCACCATTTAGCATTGTTGCGGGGCCACCAGCGGTCATGGTGCCTTGAAATACTGGCCCATTCCAGCCGTTGGTATAACCCGCAGATGCTGCTGTGTATTGAGCGCCAGCCGTAGTCATAGGAGTTGCGTATGCCATCCGATTTGGCCCAAGTCCTGGAGGTGCAGCAAGACCTGGAGGAGGACCGCTAGCGGTGCTAAAGGCGCCCGGACCAGTCAATATTGAACCGTTCATACCCTGCATAACGCCTGGGACATTTTGGGGTCCAGGTGATGCCATTCCCTGCCCACTTCGGACGCCGAGTGGATTCTTGGAAAAGCTTAATCTAATTCCTCCTTTGATGCTATTATGAAGCGGATGGCCATAGAGTTCATGCAAAGCCTTGGTGGCAAAAGAAACGTCTTCGAACTCGACGAAACACATCGGTCCATTTTGTTTGGTTCTGAAACAGAGACGCTTGTAGCCTCGTTGCTTCGAAAACATTGCCTTAAGTTCATCCTCTGAGGTATCGATGGGAAGATTCCCTACATACAACGTATTGCATGGAGGATTCTGATCGGCTGGATTCACAGGCGGGAAATTGTGACGCTGGTAGTGTTGACTCCCAAGTTGATAATTGACAGGTGGCCCGCCATTCGTGAGGGTGGGAGAGAGCGGGTTCGCATGTGATAAGGTAGTCAATGGTTGAGGAGCTGTAAAAGCGGACATGGAAGCTGGACCTGCAGCGCCGTTCGTGTTGAGAGATAGTCCTGCCAGTCGAGAGATGGGAATCTGTGGGTTCGTTGGTCGTCGCCCCTGGGACGCACCATTCTCAGCATACGCAACAGGATCTTTCAACAACTCCCCAGTTTCATCATCCTCGATGGAATCGTTATTGATCAACGATTTCCCAGTAATTCTTGTCTGTTCCCTTAAATGATTTCCAATGGGTGATTGAGGTGAGAACAAACTTTGATAATGGCCTCCAGCTTCTGGGTTCGGAAGTTCATTACTCCCGTAGGCTCCATTAGTCGGAGACACTCGCTGGTTTGACTGGAAAGTGCCATTGAATCTCGAAGACTGGCGAGGAGTTGGCCCGGCAGATGATGCTGTTGATGAAGTCGAGCTGGATGGGCCAGCATTTGAGGCATTTTCCATCGTATATCGCCGGGACGAGGTGGGACTGCCGTATAAAATCTCTACAATCATTTTTGCATCGTTTGCAACGTTCGGCTTCCCATCTAGCATATTCTTGGCCTCAAGAGCGCCTGGGTGGGATTTAAATCGCAGGATAGCGGATCGATAGCCAGGGTCCTCGGACGTCTCGGGAGACAAGACTTCAGCATCAATGAAATCCTTTGACCAAACTACCATCAATCTCAGGGTATCCTCGGTGGTGTTGGTCGGAAGTCGTCGAATGAGGACTGAACATGGTCCAGCGGTGAAAGCACCAGATGGTGCTTGCGACGTATTGACTCCATTCTCGGGAGCAAAGGCATTCATGGTCGTCATCGAGAGCGACTGGTATGTAGATTGGGAGCCATTGGAGGAACGAAAAGCCGGACCTTGCTGGGAGAAGACTGGAGGGTTCATGGCATGCTGCGGTGTAAAAGAAGTTGCGCGATCGCCGGGCGAGATGTGATGACTCTGGTACGATGAAGATGCGGTGATGCTTGCGCTAGATGGCTTCTGGACCACACTCATGCCTTTGTTGTACAGAGGCGATCGAGGAGTTGCGACAGTGGCGTCGATATTTCTATCTGGGACGCGCTTCGAGCGTGACGTGCCAATTCCCAGGTGCTGAGGAATGTCGCAGGATTCGGTGATGGACAGTGGGCGCGGTACGGGACGACAAGTTCGAGGGAGACGGACAGGCAAGGCTGGAAAGACGGCGGGGCCAAATGGTGATGATTGTCGCAACGCTTTTCGGTGAGAGGTGAGCTGTCGAATTTGTCCAATCCAGAAATTCAGGTACGCTGAATGGCCGTGCGACCCGCGTCAATTCAATGGCGGACCTCTGCGTCGTGGGGGGTGTGGTGAGGACTGGGGCCGGTGGTCGCAAAGTGGGTAAGCTGCAGGTTGGACAGGTTGCAGCCGAGCAGAGGACTCGACAAAGGGCGATCGACGGTTCGTCTTTTGAAGGTGAGGATATATCTTTCAAGGAGCGTCGTGTCGAGTCGGGGTGGGAGGAGGAGGAGAAGAAGTTGGGGGTTTCCAGAGGAAGAGGTGTGTGTGAGTGCGTGAGTGCGTGAGTGTGTGTGCGTGCGGGCGAAGGTTGGTGGAGGATGGGAGTGCTGGGGCGTGCTGTTGGTCGGAGTGTTTTTCTCTGAAATAATGGGGAGGAGGGAGGGAGGCCCTTTCCCTACTTTTGCTTTGGGCGAGGATTTCGGGACGGGCCAATCAACGCGGGCCAAAGCGGGAGAATTGTGGGGCGTCGATAAGGCACTGGGGGGTGGAGCTGGCGCTACGGGTGGTCGGTGCACCGTGCAGCAGCGAGCAGCAGCAGCAGCAGCAGCAGCAGCAGCAGCGAGGAGGAGGAGGAGGAGGAGGAGGGAGAGTGCAGCCAGCAGCCAGCAGCAACCGACCGACCGACCGACCGACCCTCTTCCTCCCAAGGCGGATCACTCTCAGCACCCACTGCGCTCGCCGAGTCTCAGACATCCCTGACCCTTCTCCTCCTCCTCCTCCTTCATCCCTACCTACCCATTAAAACACCATGATAGCACGGCCTAGTTTCTGCCCTGAGGGAGTGGTAGCGACGCTGGTTGGGCGCTCCTCGTCCGACTGAAATTGAAAGAGCCTCCAACCCTCCGCATTGCCATGATGATCAGTTGCTCTAGATCCCCCAATAATCCAGAACCCGTTGTCCAGTAAATCTATCTATCGGGCTGGATGCACAATCCCGTCTCCAGGAAAGCCGCGCTGCCATCACTCCCTCCCGATACCTGATCAGACGGCGAGGAAAAGAAAGACCACCACCCCCATCCAAATGCCACCTGTATGACCGAGGGATAAAACACAGGTCAAAGCCTTGCTGACTTCCCCAAGTATTTATGTACAAAACCACCCGTCGCAATCCTCCAGACTTCCCGGCTCTTGGAAAGGGTGGCGAAGTATAAATTGTGATTCGCTGTCATTAGAAATCCAGAAAGATATCTGAATCCTCGTCTTCCGTTGGTTGATGCTCACTACCTCGTGCGGTGTGGTGGTTGGATTTAGGGATGGGGAAACTCCGTGCTTTGCTTCGATCGAGGAACGAGGATGCCGTTGCAAGTGGGGTGAGCTGGTGCCTGGTTTGGACTGCAAAAGTGAGGGCTCTTCGGCGTACAACGTCTCAGCCTTCGTTTAGTCTTTGGGGTCATGCCTACCCTCGAATTGCCTCTGCAGGCTTCCTGGGACGTCGAACGTGACATGCAGACGGCGCTTGGAGATATCTGTCATGTCCCACCATCCTTCTGAAGAACAATCGAATTGTTTCTCCAAGAAGCTAGAGGTTTGCCCGTGGGCATCGATCCTAATTCGGACAGACTGCCGTGTGTGGCGGCATATGTTGGTGGGCACGGGAAGAGGACTCGCGGTGTCGGGAGTGTGGTGTCGCTGGCTGGCCTCCTATCGTCCCCCCAGAGAGGTTACACAACACCGCAAAGTCTGGTTCCTTTAACGCTGCACATAAGATGTGCGATGCCTCGAGGATAACGAATTCTCTTAATTGGCTCGATATCCTCGCAGGGTACCAATAGCTTCACATCTCTCAAGTCATGCCCAACTGCATCTTTAATGTGTCTCAGATTAACTGCCACAAATGCTGAACCGGTCGTATGTCCGTGAAGGCCAAGCTTTGGCGCTCGATGAAAAGATGGCCGGTACTTCAAGGTTTGCTTGCTTCCCACATGGTCGGTCGCCATTCTCCGCTGGATGGGGAATATGATGACTCGAAAGCCGGCTGCGATTCCGACGGGAATAGAGGCGGGGACGCGTGCGAGGGAGCGGTTTTCCATGTGGTATAACCGGCTACGCTGGGATGATGGCGAACTGCAATATCGAGAGTGGATCTTTCTGGGAAGAGCAGGAGGAGGAGGAGGAGAGGGAGCTTTTTCGTCAGACTCGAGGTACAGGCCCACGCTCATTGGGGCCAGGCTGGAGAGGGCGCGCGGGAATTGGCAAACTTCCACGCCTCTGACAAGGTTCGGTGTGCCGGGCGTGGCCCTTCGCAGAGGCCGCTGACGGTGCGTTTGGCTAGGGCCCCAACTCTTGGGTGGGTGGGTGAGTGGAGAGAGGAGCTTCATCACCACTCTCGCGGTACTGTACAGGACCAGCAGAGCACACCACTGCCGCACACTGATCTGCTCTCGGATCGACAGGTGAAGGAACGCCCGCTTTCCATGAAGCCACGAGCGACATGTTCCGATGGCAGGTCGAAAATATCTCTCCACCCGACCAAAGTCGCCTTCACCTGGGCGTTCGGCCTTTGCAGGTGAGGTGGGGTCAATATCAGAGATATCATGCTTAATTGACCGGACGGAGCATTCTTTGGCCCTTTCATGGCCATCTTTCGATGCCCTGCATCGCAGACGCAAGACCGCACCCTCTTGTTGGCTAGACTATTTGATTCTTGCTGAAAAGGACAGACTAACGAATGATACCATCCTCTCAACCATGGTCGAAGGACACGGCGGAGGCGCATCTTCCACGTCCCGTTGGAAGGTCCAAGGGAAAGGATAAACCATGTCCCGATATCTGAGATACTTGTCAGATGATGGGCCCCATGCCTGTTGTCGGCAACCTGGCGGCGGCTTGGAGCGCTCAGCACATTGCCCCGCCTGTCTTGGCGTCATGGCTCCGCCAGAAGATTTCTTTCTCCATCTTCGCGCTCAGAAGACTTCACAGGGCGACAAACAAAGGCCAGCATGGCAAACTGTAAGGCTGGACGTTGGATACGGATGAACCAGGGGAACCATATCAGCTGCAGCCGTTGTTCATGGCGGAGGCTTTTCTCATTTATCTCCCCGGATGGTAAAGGCCAACCAGCGGTCCATTTTCGACTTGCTAATGCACGCTTCAACCTCCCCGGCTCCCATTCATGCATAACCGCGAGACCATGGTTCGATGTGGCACTCGCGTTCCGTAGCATCTGAGATTTCTAGCCGGTGATAGACACACCCAGAGGTCCACTATCGTCCGAGTGCATTGAGGCTCTCCTTTTCTGGATATGAATTCGATCATGTGACGTGGGGGGTTTTCCAAGAACCTATGGGGGTCCCTTTGAGGCTTCAGTTGTAGCTTCTGGAATAAGGAGACTTTTGCGCGGGTGAGACACCACGTGGAGATTATTCCTGGTGGCTGCTGTCAAAGCGCCAGAGCAGCTCCCCCTGAGTCGGGTGACAGACCTTGCTTGATGTCGAGGAGAAAAGACGAGAGATACTGTTCGCGCAGATAGTAACTAAAGGCATCTGTGTAGCTCAATGGACCTCAAGATCCCTTCTTATTTGATATCATAATCTGAGACTGTACTATCATCATGCTGATGGCAACCAAGTGTTGTCCCTTCAACCAGCATCTGCTCCAGGATACCACACCCATATCAGCCAGCAGCCCTTCAGTTCCAAGTGGATAATAAGTAGGAGGTCCTGTCGCTAGAAAAGGGATGGTTTGAATGCTCCAGAGCCAAGTGTCACCAGATATCTTTCTCACTCGTCTTAGGCTGTAGCTATCCAAGGTAGTCTTGCTATTAGACTTCGAAAGAGTTTTAGTGGTGGATCCTGTGCTCTTCGCGCAACTTTCGACAATTCGAATTACCATTTCCAGGGTTACTAATCCAAAGGCATGCAAGCTTGTTAACCTCTTTCAAGGCCTGAGCATCTTAACATCTGCCAAGCTTTTCGCCTCCTTTATTTTAGCGAACGTAGATCGCTGGACAAACCAGAAATTATCTGCCTCCGGTTTTGAAGATGCAATGACCAAGAACCAAGAATTGATACGACGAAACGGGCGTGGTGCAGGATGGGAGCCAACACCTGATTGGACTGCGATGTTGGTTTTGTTGGTTTTGTCGTCGTGGTGGCCGGCGGCTAAACATGAAACGGAGTCCTAAAACTTCCTCCGCAGTTTCTGGATGGTTGATGACCACTTCTGGGCGGCTACTTCATCCATCTCCTCGTTAAGCTTTGGTGAAGACAATGATTGAATGTCATCATCTGCTTTTGTAGCGGAGCTTTGCGTGATGAAGTCTGGTACCCCATCCGGAAGGGAAGAATTGAACCGACATGCACAACCATGAAAGCTCGGGATCGAGACAAAATGTAACGCCGACGGAAAGGGAATTGGTTGGATGGGTTCTCGAGTCTCCAGGACGCGGAACGCTGAGTTTAATCATTACTTGCTTATTCACTACCTTTCTATGCACCTGGGTAGTGATTCATCCTCGGGTTTACAAACGCCAGTCATTCGCTCGATTACACAAGATAGCTTTATTCTTCAAAACCGTCGTTGCACCAGAATTTATAGCTGTTGAAGGTCTTCAAGAGTGGAGTCAGGCAAGAAAAATGGTCAAGAGTTGCGCAGAGTCTACCGAAGGAAAACTCGGGCTCGTTCACGCTTTTTATATCGGCATGCTGGCTCTCAGGTATCGGACAGAACGAGGAACGAAAGTAATATGGCCAAATCAGTACACGTGGCTCCTCGACCGCGGCTTGATCAAATGGCAAGACCACGATGCTTGGGGTTTATCAAAGGAGAACATACGCGACAAAAGCAATGCCAATGATACAGTCAAGTTGGCTGCACTTTTTCAAGTGCTGTGGTTCGTTGCTGAGAGCATAATGAGAGCCGCCCATGGTCTTCCCCTCTCTCAACTTGAATCGATGACTCTCAGCTACATACCATTATTCGTAGTCACATATTTCTTCTGGTGGTTGAAGCCGAAAGATGTCAGAACACCCTCAATCGTGGAACTACCTGATATGCTTCCGGAACAAAAAACCGTTTTCGAGTCGATGGTGGTCAGCGATGCTTTTGACGATGAGGGAACAGAACAACAAGACTCCCTCTACAGTATTTGGAGATTAACGCCTCGAGTGTTTGAAAAGGAAGCTGCGGATGATAGTTTAAGACAGATCGAACAAGATTTGGTGTTGGGGGGTGAGGTAAGAAACCTGAGGCGAGCCGAACCGCTGATTTATGCGAGACGTAAAGAGATTGTCGTTGCGTACTGGGATCCTGATCTATATCACTCGAAGATGTGGCCATTGACATGTCTTTTTGGAGTTTCTTTTGGCGCGCTCCATCTCATATCCTGGAATTCTGTCTTCCCAACTTTTATTGAGCTATGGCTCTGGCGAGGAGCAGCACTCACTTCGGTCGGGTCAATGCTTATATTCATGAACTTCAAGAAAGTTGTTTTCAAATGGGGTGGCTTGATGACCATGATAAGTCTTATATCGCCAGCATTGTATCTCCTTAGTCGACTAGCCATGATGGGCGGCGTTATTGCGGCGTTTAGAAGATCAGATCCAGCCATATACCAAACCTATGTAGTCTCGACGTATTGGGTACATGTCTTATGATAAAGAGGCACCATCAATTTAACCTTTGTATATATAATGAGCAAGCATGCACTAGCAGGTACTCCAATTTGTGCCATCCAAATTTCTGTATCCTTAATCACCTACCTATAATACATGATGAAAAAAGTCTCAACCCGACAAATTCATTGTTTGCTATGGAATCTTGAAATCGGTCGCTTTGGAATTGATATGAATGCCGCTGCAGAGGTAGATTATCGAGGTTGCTCTTAGCTACGATTTCGCGGATCCACTAGGGATGATTTCGGCGACGCTTTATATATCCCTACAAATCTATTAAGTGGTCTGGAAAGGTGCTAGGAAAGATATTAAGAGCTCTAGCATCTGTAGAACGATATAACTGAAGTGCAAAAAGATGTTACATCTATATATCTATATGCCCTTTCAAACAAATGTATTGGTCGAAAATAGCAGAACAGTTGCACAGTACTGGGTATCATTAAGTTACCGCCGTGACAAGCAAAACTCCATCTTGCCTGTTTAGCATTTTAGTCTTGGATGTCTCCAACTTAGGCAGTGTCTAAAGGTTCAAAGATACGCATCACTGCCATAGTAACAATTGGATAGCCCATGATAACGTCGTGCAAACCAGTCTTGAGCAGCTCCTCCCTTATAACTCCTGTTTCCGTCCGCCATTCCATGATTGAACCTGCAGCCCCCAAATTGACCTTTGACATATTCTTTTTCTCTTCTAGCTCATCAAAATTTATACCACCAGGTACGGTAGCATTCACAGCATGCCAAAAAACAGCAGGAGTATGGGAAGAAGGAATATCGTAATCATCGTCTGCATGAATCAATGTCAGACGATATCTCTCCCTGTTCGCCTCATTCGCTTTTATATATCTTGCTATACGATCTTTGGTTGGCCATTTGTCTTTTATAAAGGTTGAAAGATATTTAAACAAAGTTGGGAATTTTGCAAGTGGTGACAAAATCGGAATTGTGCCAGCAACGCGATAAGTTGATACCAGTGTTGCAACATCAACAAATGGCGCCACTAGAATAGTACCTGCAAATACCACGGGAGGGGACTGAAGAGCAAAATGCTCTGACATAGCAATGCTCACAGCAGTACCTAGAGACTGTCCAAATACTAGGATTCGAGCGGGTGGGATACGGGCAACATTAATAGCCCAATCCGCGACAGCAAGAGCATCGAGGAGAATTCCTCGCTCCGTTGGGATTCCTTTACTTCGTCCAAATCCTCGATAGTCGAAAGTCAGGACATGAATTTTATCTGGCTGGCCAGCAGATAGAGCACGATAGTTTGGGGTCCTGTATCCAGAGCCAACGGTTCCAGCCGCTCCGTGCATGTGCAGAACTAGTCGTGCTTCAGGATCTTCTCGTAGAAGTTTGAAGGCTTGGCGAGATGAGAAGTCTGAGACAAACCCAGATGGCTCTGCAACCAGAGCAGCCTCGTGCTGCCGATATAACTCGACTGGAAGGATATGCCAGGCATATAAGTCGCTTCCATCGGATGACCTGATAGAAAATGGAGTTACTTGGTTATGCAGAAATCCAAAGGTCTCAGGGACGTCTAGATCTTTGAACCAGGTCATTTGAATCTTGTGGAGATAGACCACATGAGCTTGGAAAAACGAAGTTGTGAGGAGGCCCAAAAGGGTTGCATACAAGCCCACAGCAACTGCCACCGATACTGAGGCATACTTTATCAGAAGACTGGCCATTGCAACAGCTATCATAGAATGGAGATGAAGTCGGGGCGAACCGCCCACAATGTTGTTGGTTTCTTCAGGTAACATGAAGCAGGCGCGTATCGCGTTTGCGCTAAGGGAATTATCACGTGAATCTCGAGAAGGTGGCTTCCAAATTTGAAGTTCCAATGGTTACTTCTTGCAATTTGTTGCGAGTGGGAATAGTTTTGGCCTTATCCTCAACTGAAAATTGCACTGGCGTGGTTGTTCATCCATCATCCAGGAAGGAAAGTCAAAACTGCTCGTTACGCTGATAGTAACAGCTCAGAATGTCTGAGAACACAGTAATTTTAGGCACAGGCATCATTGGCCTTTCTACGGCCTTCTATCTCTCTTCTATCACCTCTCCAGGATCTATACATCTCATTGATCCTTCCCCTCGATTATTCGCCTCCTGCTCAGGTCTCGCAGCCGGATTTCTTGCCAAAGACTGGTTCAGTCCATCACTTACTGCACTTGGAGCTCTCAGTTTCAAAGAACATGTAAGACTAGCAGAGGAGTACGGAGGAAGAGAGGAGTGGGGGTTTGCTCAGAGTAGGGCTCTGAGCTATAAGGCTGGAGTTGGAGGTGTGAAGATGGGATGGAGCCGAATTGAGGATGTAAATGGAACTGTAAGAGAAGTCGAAGACGCGGAAACTCCAGTATGGTTGAAGAGGGTAGAGGGAGATACGATAGAGAGGTTGGGAGAAGAAGGGACATTGGCTCAGATGTAAGTTTTCAAATTACTTTCGCATCCTGTGCAGTGTTCACTGTTCTATTCTTTTGAATCATTGGGAAGCGATATTGATACGGAAACCGAAATTCTAGAGATCCTCTTCGTTTCTGCCAGTTTCTCCTCAGAACATGTCTTGCAAGAGGAGTCCGGCTTTATCATCCATCGCGAGCGTACTCCATCGTTTCAAATCTGGAAGGAAAATTATCTGGTATCCGGATCAAAAACACAGAAACAAACGCCGAAACAAACCTGCCATGTTCTCGCCTCTTGATTGCTGCAGGTGCGTGGTCACCTCAAGTCTTCAAAACACTCTTCCCGAATTCAAAAGTTGAACTTCCGATCTCAAGTCTTGCTGGCCATTCTTTGGTTGTCAAGTCGCCAAGATGGGTTAAAGAGCACGAAAACCGAGGTTGTCATGCCATCTTTACCACAGGCGATGGGGGCTTCTCTCCGGAAATATTCTCCAGAATGGGAGAAGAGATCTACATTGGAGGGTTAAATTCCTCTTCCATCCTGCTTCCAGAGCTCCCGACGGAGTCCAAGATTGACATAGAATCCGCTGGAGCATTAAAAGACTCTGCGCAGAGATTTCTTGGAAATGATGAAAATCCAACGCAACTAAGTATTCTAAGAGAAGGACTGTGTTTTCGGCCCGTAACAAGCAAAGGAACTCCTATACTAGCGAAAATATCGGATGAGAAGCTTGGTGGAATTACCACGCGGGGTGAAATTGAAGGAGGCGTTTTCTTGGCTTCTGGACATGGGCCTTGGGGGATCAGCAATAGCTTAGGTACAGGAAAAGTCATGGCTGAGATGATGCTGGGGAAATCATTGAGTGCTGTTATCATTGGATTGGGGCTGTAGTCGGCTATAATGGTTCGCAGTCAGTCAAGGATAAATTATTGCTCCCTTGCCATCTCTTCAGTTTCGTATATGCTTAGCAATGATAATTGCTTTCTTAAACTTTGAGTGTTCCAGGCCGCGATGTAACACTCCATGCGCTCTTGATTCTGCAATATAGAAGACAAATATTGGTTAGATACCTAAGGCATGAATCGATATAGACAGGCATCTTAAGGATGCTGCCCGAAACAACACAACCTGGGTCTATTCTTGAGATTTTGCCACCTGTAAAGTTGTTTACATCCTGTAGTGCGGCAGAAAAGTGAACTTGAATCTTGCCATCACACTTGACAGTACACGTTGCTTCCAACATACTGTAATTTAAACTTTGACCACGGCTAATGCTTATGTGGTATGCATTGGCGTCCATACTAAACCCAGAAGGTGTTAGTTACTACGATTTCCAAGGCATGATTTACTGATGACCCTTGTAGCCTTGGTCTTGACTGGCTCTTTGGGCTCTTCGAGCCTACCTATACACTATCGCAAAACTTCTCTCGCATGGCTCCTTGTGGCAAAATCACGTTGAGATAGTGGCATCAGCCTTACTTCAAGAGATTTCGGGGAGCTGATCTGTAGTTCTCATGCCAGGAATCTTCTAAGGGCTCGAAGCCAATATGGAGACCTCGATCGAGGTATCAAGGGAAATGACAATGATAACAACAATACAAATGTTGATGTTAGCTTTGACTTGAGAAAAAGCTGGAGTCTCTCAGTCCCTAAACCTCTCTGAGCATCAATGAAAGGCTCACCCTCTGCACAAGCAAATAAAAGAGCTTGGTAAAACAGTCATCAACATTCTAAAGGTAGTGCCAAGCTCGGGAAACAATGCCGAAGTAGACAAGCCTCTACTAGTATTCTGCGCAAACAAACTTGACAATAATTCTATCATCCAGTGAGACCTTTCTTCTGTTCTTGTAACCCTATTGAACACATGTCCTGCTGATCCAAGACTTGGGAAGGAGTTGTGCACCATAGAACTAGACAACACCCCGACTAAAACCGAAACTCCCGACTCCTGTACGAAGATTAACTAGGTGATATCACGCGGCTTGAAGACTTGTCTGTCTTTGAACCGCAATTCTCATGTCTCGGTAGTCTTTAGAAGATTTGACAAGACGTTCGTCTTTGGTGGCTGTGTTTTTTGGGCAGATGTTACGAGAAGTAATAATAAATTTGCAATTCTTAAATTGATAACTACACTATGCAAAGAGGCTTAGCCATGACTGCTATCTTAGAAAATAGAGATTGACACAATTCGCTTATGGAGACCTTGCGTAGAGCAACGAGCGCCTCCAAAATTGTATTCAGGCTTGAAATATTTGTAGCTTGCGAGTACGTGTTTCTCCTATGCCCCCCTCTCCCTCGTCATTTATCATTCCTAGTGTTTAAACCCACGAGATGCTCTGTAAGTGTACGAAAGATATCTCTTTAAATGAACCTACGCACATATACAACAGGCCGTTAATTGTACCAGTGACATATATCTTTCAGCAGCTTTGAAATCCGTATTGGTCCCCAAATTTCTGCAGCATCATTTTCTTCAAAACCTTCGTAGCAGCAGCCCGTTGTGCAGCTAGAATGTTAACTTCCCCTCTCGCCGCCAGATTAAGAATCGTGTAGTTAATGCGGAATTAGAAATGTAATATTTCTCCAACATGGTGAATAAACCTTAGGCTCGTCATGGCTGACATTGACTCGAAATTCCGGACTACTAGAAAGCCGAAAGACTACAACTTCTAAAATGAAGCCATGGGAGAAAAGAGTGTTCAAAGGCATTGAATAGCATTAGTGGAAGACATAATCATTCACTTCGATTCTACAAGTTCAGTCTCCAAAACTCAAAATAATAATATCAAGACAACTTGTTGCAAAAGGAAAAAGAGCAGTGACAAAACCTCATACCATTTTAGGTAACCTTCACTTGGCCAGGCAGTACATAAGCCCCAATAGCTAAGCGAGGAAGTCTGATAGCCTTAACGGTTATTATAGTGATAGGATTTGAGCTAATGTTTTGATTAAACCTTTAACTTTTACTTCGGTGAAGATACATGTTGTATTGACAAGGAGGTTAAGGCCATAGCCAACTGAAAGGCGATTAACTTGGACTCACGTACAACCATGCAAAGAATCTAATCGAGGTTGCTTAATCACTTGATGAGAACAAGCCATAAACTTGACTGGTAGCTATGCGTGATCTCACGTTGCACTAATAGATCATTTTGCGAACCGAGATTCTCTCTTCTGACAAGAGGTCGAATGAGGACCTGCACCTCTAATACAGAGCTGGCTCGCGAATATGAGTAACTCGATGAGGTCTCAAAAAAGAATAACAGCGGAGAAATAGAGTCTCTTCACTGGAAAAACGCCATTACTCGAATGAGCTGGAGAGAAAGCTGGACTATGGCAAAGAAGGAAAACGGCAGCTGTGTGTAGATCGCGGGTGGTAGTATTCAGATAGTAGTATAATTCTCGAATCTTCGAAGTTCTCACGTAGGATAGCGCCCGACACGAAGGAAGAAAAATATTCATTGATCTAAATAATCAATCTAAACTTGAGAGTCAGCCTACGCTCTAGTAATATATGCCACATAGTTTTTGTGAAAAGGAGCCTCAGTTGAAAGATGAAAAGTCTCGACAAATATTTCCACAGCAGCTCGAAAGCTTGCGGTATTAGCATGGAATGTTTTTTTGCATCATTGGCCTTCTTTCTCCGCAAGAAATGTCACATACCTGATCAATATTCCAAGTCTCTCCTCCGACGGCATGCTGTTCCTATTCTTCGTCTCAGTTAGCCATTGCTACCCAAGCCAGTATATCTCCATCGTAATACGTGAGCATCGGCGGAACATGTTTCAGGTAATCGAACCAAATTGCTCGTCATATAATGTTCAGCATTTGATAGTACATTTGTTTTGCTCATCATTATATTCCGTCGATGCTCATCCATAACATACATAGAAGGCGGAGGCCGGGAACTTACAGTAGTGTTCCTATCTTGAAGCAAAATGTCAGCATTTTATCATTGCAGTGGCAAGAGAGGAAGCAAAGGCTCAAGGGAAAGATCAGAAAGTCCGTTTGGTTAAGACAGGTAAATCACCATACCGATGCTGGGTTAGAGCTGGTAATAAGATAGGGGCGACACGAAAGTTCATCATGTGTAGAAGAAATGTGCTGTGGAAGTGGGAGAAGCTTACAGATCTGAGATTGTCTCTGCCTGTTTAAAGCAAGTCTAGGTTCGCAACTGGAGAGACTGATAAAAGCTCTTGAGTCAGCGAAAGCTGTATATTAGCTATTGTCGAAACATTGAACAGCTCCAGTGGTGGCATCATAATCAAACATTCCGGGACCGGTAAAATAACTAGGCAGCTTGATCCAGCAGCTAGAAAGAATTAATCAAGTCACATACTTCATCGAATTCGAAGTCTTGCAAAAAATCCTAGAATTGAAGTGCGTGTGTTTGGAAGGAAGCTTGAGAGTTCCGAAGAAATTTTGGATTGTCTATCCACGAAATTTTGGCTAGCGAGGTCCATCACGCTAATCCCAAAATGGTCGGCATATGACGAGGAATAACTTTTATGAGCGAAAACTGAAGTTAAGGCTGATGGATCCTTCAGTATTTCTCACGGTGGGAAGTCAAGTTCAGAGTTGTAGCTAAACATATCTTGCTAGATAGCAATAGAATATTAACTTATGTAGGTCCAATTGACGGTCAAAAATTAACTGCGAGTACCTCACCTAAATTTCTTCCTTTGCGAGCCCCCTTGCAATGCACACAAAAGAAGGACATCCTGTGCATTACGCTTCACCTAATCATTCTAGACAGTATCTAGTATTAAGTCACCTTTCTATCAAAAGAAGGAGGATATTTGTTCCTATTCTCAAAAGAACACTTTGTTCAGCTGCCCCATTCTCATAGAGACTCCCAAATCCCCACCTCCGCCTACCCCGCAATCAATTCAAATGGCAGAAAGAAAAATCAAGTCGATCCTGGTGACAGGAGCAAGTCGAGGCATCGGCCTCGCAATTGCAAAATTCCTGCTTGGGGAGGGTCATAATGTTTGCTTGGTAGCGAGGACCGAGGAACCTTTTGAGATCTTGAAGAATGAATTTCCTGGCCGGGTTGCCTCTGCTTGTGGGGATGTGAATGATATCGAGGTGAGCTGTCTCATTTGAGTAAGATTTACGATTGCGATTATCTACTTTATTCGCTTTGAGTAAGCTTGATAGAAGAATTCGAGTTAGATATGTGAAGGGTGAGATGAGGATCTAAAACTCCCTTCGTACAGCAACAATTGGGGATTCTGCACAGCGTTCATTCCGTAATTAAACGATTTTGACAGCCACCGATTTTTATCTTCTCCTTTCGTTCCTTAGTTCATTATGTCATCTGTTCATCGTTCGCCGCTCACAAGATGTGCCAGCTCGGAACGAAGGCCATATCTATGACCATTGAAGCATTCAAAAGCCTCGACGGGCTTATTCTCAACCACGGCACACTCTCACCCGTAGCTCGTATCTCTGACGCTTCTCCCCAAGAATGGACAACCTGTTTCAACACTAACCTTATCTCCCTCATCTCCTTTATCAAACCCGCCATTCCACACCTCCGCTCTTCTAAAGGCCGTCTAATCCTCACCTCTTCCGGAGCAGCGACAAATGGTTACGCTAGTTGGGGTGCCTACGGCTCTTCAAAAGCTGCATTGAATCATCTTGCTTTGACTCTCTCAAATGAGGAGAAAGATATAACAACTGTTGCGATAAGACCTGGGGTTGTGGATACTGAGATGCAGGTACAGGTTAGGGGACATGCAGGAGTGATGGACGCGAGCGATACGAAGAAGTTTAAAGAGTTGCATGAGGGAGGCAAATTATTAAGACCGGAGCAGCCGGGAAATGTGATGGGAAGGTTGGCTTTGGTTGCTGGTAAGAGCTTAAGTGGGAGATTCTTGAGGTGAGTGATATGGGCATATTTGTGCGAAATGTACTGAAAAGTTAGCAGCTGGGATGCAAAGGAACTTGCAGAGTATCAGGATTCATGATTGCGCAAAGAGTTAGAAGATCTATGAATTACATTTTGAACCTAGTACTTTACCGAAGCTGATAAAACCGATGAATGAAATTAAAGCTTAAGACAAGAGACAAGAAACTTTCCTTTGCCTTAAGAAGGGATATAACGATATAGTAATATGCTTATATTCTGTATGCAGGCTGGCATCTTGAAATAGACAACAATCCTTGAATCCGCTTTTGAGCTGTGAGAATCTGTAGCTGGAAATAGTTCTTCAAGGCTTAAAATCGTTTCCACCGATGTCAGGACTTGGTATTCTCAACCTTGTCCAATATGGCTGTGATAACTAGTTTTTGTAACATAACACTTGACTCGGCTGTGGAGAACCCGCTGCCGGAGAAAATATGGAAGATTTATCACTTCTAGAGAGGGAACTCAACATTTGGTGGTTGAAAGTGGCGTCGAAGAAGCAAGTGATCTGGGCGAGAACCTAGCGTCCTCACAGAGCTGGCTTGAAGATTTGAAGTCCTGAGGGATTCGTTTCCTAACTGGGTTACTTCTTGGATGCATATGTACGGATGGATGTACAGGGTGGCACATGCAATATGGACGTACAGCTCAAGTCCAGAGCCGTAGTTGTGTAACGGTCACAATTTCACTTGATTCCGAAACTAGTGGCTTATGCAGCTAGAGGGAAAGATTGGTTAGGCTGACAACAGTCCTAGAAAGTAGCTCAGCCGCTTTGGTGATCGGGTTAGTTTCCAAAGCCTGACGCTTCACAACACCGAGTAGGACTCTAAAGTATCGGGAAGCCGGAAAGGGAGAATCTGTCAGACTATGGTAAAGCTCGGTGCCACATGCTCGTCCGGTCTCCAGCCTTGGTCTTAGGGACCCTGAGACAAAAGCTGACAATGAATATGAGATATCGTGCTGACACGTTTCTAACTTTTCTCCACTCGGTCTCGTATGGGGAAGCGGTTCTCGCGTTCGGTACCAATTCAGGCAATTGACGAATCCAGTGCTCAAATCAAAGACAAGGAGGTGATTTGGCCTCGTGTAGGCTGCCATCCAATTGACCAATATCGGAACATTCCATGTTTCCTTTTTCAATAACTGGAATTGAGGAACCGAGACCGCTCTGCAGCCTTGGTGTAGGCTTCCAACGCCTCACAATGACTTGGGCATTGCAATAATGTGGCGGAAAAACTTCTCCGAGTCTGAGGGGACTGGACAATGTGGAACAAAATAGTTGATTCGGTGTGAAAGGCTTGTAGGCTGTGCGGCTCTGAAGCGAATCCCTGGCCAGGCAGAAGAGCGTCGCAACCCAAAATGAGTCACATGTAAAGTCAGTCACCTGACCGACTCTTAACATCCTCGATGGCGCTGTCAGTCTGGTGCCAATAGACGTTCTTGAGAAACGAAGAAAAATATTTTGGCGCCGCGAGAAAGTTCCAAAGACGTCGGATTCATCACTTTTTGCTGTCTCGCACTGAGCCTCTACCCCAAGTCCAGCGGACAATGTAATAAGGTTATCGTGTCTTATCTGCTATCGGATTGCGGGCGATCACAGGGCAGGATGGCGCCACACGACCCTCCTGCGTTTGCCGGCGGGATGATGCAGTTCCGCATGGCCAGTCTCAAGAGAGCAGTTAATTGATCAGATGAGTATTCAATTGAGAATGGTAGTGGTGGGGAACAACCCTCCTCTCATGAATTGAGATTGAAATGTGAAGAGATATGGAATTGTCAGGGTTGGGTCTCGAGCTGATGGTGGGTTGGGTGAGCAGGCATGTGAAGATGAGTGGGCCTCCATCAGCCTGTATCGAGACGACGAAGCCGCCATGTGACCCGGTCAGGGTTCTTTATATCTTGATAGTTCTCAGCAGATGATCCTTTCACGAGCAGCTCTTGGTCGTGTTCAGTGAAGCGCACAATGGTTGTGAAGTCGTGATCGGGAGATGAAGGAACCTCACAGTCCGGTGGGCATAAACGTGGCGAGGGTGATACGTGTGCATGCTGAGGCCTTCGCAGCCAGTCCTGGGCGCAAATTGACGACCGTCTTGACGAGATGGAATACTTCACCCACGACGCAAGAGAACAACAACAGCTCTCGGCCGTTCTCCACATGACGCCAAACGAGAGAGTGCAAAGAGAGGCAAACTCGACACGTGTAAGAGTGTGAGAGATGCGAGGAGAGAAAAGGGATTGCCCTGCCACGTTGACCGAATAAGGCAATGCCATCGAGAGCCGGAGCTACGCGGACGGTCTCAATTGATTCCTTTTGCTGCAATTGGATTCCTGATGGTTGCAGAGTCGCGACTATTGGGAACAGCATTGCGGGAGCGATTGAGGCTTGTTCAATTGAGGTTGCAAGGCCAATTGACCGTGAACACAAAGTTTTGCGCGCATAACTGTCCGCGCGAAAGGGGGTCCAGGCGAGAATGGGAATCGTGAATTGAGGGCTGCTGTCGTCCAGCAGACTGAGGATGGGAGGGTGATGGATAGCCCAGTTCTGGATGGAGAGTGGGGAGGTGAAGAGAGAGCAGGAAGAGGACCGCTGGAGAATGGGACTTGGAGCGATCCTATTCGGTGATAGACTGCTCTGATTTGATGTTGACGAGCCTGGGCCTGAGCCTGAGCCTGATGCTGATGTCGTGCGCGTGCAAGTTGCGGCCTGACGAGGCGCAAAGGTGCGACTAGGCCCGATCGGGGCTAGCAGGGCAGGCCAATGATCAACTTATGGGCTCTGGGCGGTGACTCATTCGAGACTCGCCTTCTCCCCCTTCTCCCACCCATTTCGATTTGCATGAACAACGGCCATGAGCCTTACTTACCTTACCAATCCTTTCTGTGCCTTCTCCTTCGTCGTGCCTGCGATTGAGCCCTTCCTGCCAATCGCCCCTCCTTCCTTCGCTCCCCCCCCCAATATGGGTCTTCTCATGCTTCAGCCGCCGCCCCATTGGTCAATTGCCTCCCTTCTCGTACATTCCAGTCTGCGTTACGCGTTGTTCACTCGCGCCGCCCACAACACAGGCTTCAGAGCACAGCCGCCCTTCCCAAACAAAGAGTGCCCCCCTCCAAAACCCCCCATCCAACCAGAACTGACAGACGTCCAATTAACCGCTGCCTAACAGGACAACTGAGTGAGCGGAGGGACTCTGACCAAGAGGCCGCCCGTCAGACTTGACTCAAGGCACCCTCACGCAAAGAAAAGCGATTCCACCGCCAGAAAGGTGGTGGTGGGGTTGCATATAAATGGTCATACGGCGGCTTATAATCACGAGGAGTCACTCTCGCACCCCTCAGCCTGCCCCGGACCAAAAAGTGCCAACAA
The DNA here is from genome assembly GCA_003988855.1 of Arachnopeziza araneosa. NCBI lineage: Eukaryota > Fungi > Ascomycota > Leotiomycetes > Helotiales > Arachnopezizaceae > Arachnopeziza > Arachnopeziza araneosa. Next base: position 358,905 of record QYAI01000026.1, read on the forward strand.
CAGGTACCAGTCACTGCTACCTACTTCCTGCTTCCTGCTCCCTACTTATTCCTCTGCACTCTCACCCTCTTCTTGCTTCTTACTCCTCCTTTCTCTCTCCACGGGCAGCCTCCCAATCGCATTCCTTTCGCCAACCTGTGTCAGCCACTCTTTCAATCGTCCGAGACCGTTAGCAATCGCTCGCATTGACTGAAATCCGGATACTACAAAGAACCGATCTGACAACTCAGCTGACCCAACCACCCCCAGAATCATCCGGCTCCCTCCTCCACGACCATTTATACCAAGTCCGACGTCCTTCCACTCTTCAATCTCTCCGCCGGACTTAAGTACAATCATATCCGCTTGGAATTCCGAAAGTTGCCACATCTGGTGAGGCATCGAGGAGCGGCGCAAGCAAACGAAACATGGATGACAAAACATCTCTGATCCTGCAGCCTTCCACTACCTTCGATGACTCCTACCCATCGACTACACATTCACTGCCTCGCCCATTGACTTTCTCTCATCACTCCGCACCAACCTACAATAACACTCATCTTCCTGGCATCAACAACCTTCTCAACATGACGAGTCAGCCAACCTACGAGGCACCGAAAGGCATATTCTCGCCTCCCGAAGAAACTCCAATGGAAAGTTTTACGCCGATTGCCTCCAAGCCATACAGAGGGATGAGTGTCGTCAACTCAGGCAGAGGCCAGGCTCCCCTTTCGCCGCCTGTGTCACCCGAGTCGAAAAACGTTACACCTGATGATTCCACAACCATTGTTGTCCGGGATCCCATCTTGTTTCCTAATCAGGATCCTTCGAGCAGTTCGCCGCTCTTCAATGCAGAGACCGATATCCATCGATCAGTTGAGAGGCATTTGGCCAGCAGAGAACCAAGCACATTCAGAGAAGTGTCGCCTCCCCGAAATGATGAATACCAGCTTGCGCTCGAATTCAAGTCACAAGTCGCACGAGTCTTCAATGCCAATCGACGATTGTGGGCTCAACGAGAACTTGCGCAATTGAGAGAAGACAGCCAATTGAGAATGGGAGGCAGGAGATATACCACGATTGCTCCTGCTGCTGTTGGTGGCATCCGGCCAGACAAACGAATCATCAAGCCAAGTATGAGGTCGCCAAAGCAGATCAATGGTGTCAAGGCTCCACGTACGCCAAAACAACCTGTCATTCGAGGAATGACCCCAGAAAAGAGAGTCGCACGAGAGGACAAAGATTTCGAGTCTCTGCCTGACTACTGTCCACCCCTCTCCAGCCTTCCAAACAAACCTAATTCACTCAAGGTTGACTGGAAAGGTGCTCCTATCGACCTCAAGTCTGACCCTCATGCCCCTCTTCTCCACCCTGACGAGATCTACCTTGCTGCCAACCTCCGCCTTGATTGCGCAACCTACCTCACATCCAAGCGTCGCATCTTCATCAAGAGAATCGAAGCCTATAAGATTGGCAAGGAGTTTCGCAAAACCGATGCGCAACAAGCCTGCAAGATTGATGTTAACAAGGCCTCGAAACTTTGGCAAGCATTTGATAAAGTTGGTTGGCTGAAGGCAGATTGGATTATGGAGTTTGTCTAAAGCAAGACTGATATCTACACACGATTCGATGCTATCGCGTTTTATACTTTGCCGCAACGGCTACTCGCATCATCGGATAGACTTTACAATCCCAGACTTTCACTTTTCTTTTGTCACAAGTCTGGATGGGACATTGGGTATGGATGGTTGGGATGGAGAGCGTTGCATTTTTACCTCACTTGCATTGGGTTTTCTGCTGATACCCCGAGCCTAACCCTGCTCCACTCTCGCTCCTTGTGAATCAAGGACCTGTTTTCTTTGCATGGCTTTTCTTCCACAGATTAGGATAGGGTTACAGTGGATTTTTGGGTTGGTGGCGTTTTTGATTTTTTTTTCCCCTCGAGACGTGGAGCGGCACGGGAGCGTGTCTAGGATTTGAGGCGGGATTGATAAGGGGTGCATGCATCGACATGCAGGGCAGAATGAATGTTCGGGATGCGCGGACGGGTCTGATCGCGCCAGCGAGAGCGTACATACAGTACATATCTGTGTCACGAGCGATGATATATTAAATTGAGGATATTCGTACCCCCTACAGTTGCTCTCAAACGTTTTACGTGATTGTGATGTTAATTTCTGGAATTTTCGTGATAGCGCCGCTGAAGTCAGACAAGAGCTTTCTACCCCGCATCAAGCGCTGCGTGGCTTGACGACGGTGTTTTTGAGGCTCAACATATCTCAACGTCACTGCTGGATGGGTACCGCAAGTCACATAACCACAGCGAGTCGATTGGCCTCGTGAAGCACAATAGCTTCTTGAAGATTTGGCTCCCGGCTAATCATACTGTTTCCCAGGTACAATAAATCCCTTCCAAAGTGATATAATCTGAGACAAGGAAGATTCCTAAAATTCAAGTTTGTTGGGTGCTGGATTTTGCGTTTGGGGGGAGAACTGGCGCCCTACTGTGCTAGATTCTATGAGGATGTTTAAACTTCCAAATATATATGCAGTCTTGAACAAGATCTCGTATTCGTGTGTGAATTCTTTGATTGATTCCCTCCTTGATTGGGACACTGAGGTTTCATTGTGCTTTAGAATATCTCGGCAGTCAAACTTCTTGATCTAATCTGAGCTATCCAAACAATATACTATATGTCTTTCGTGATCTCCCCGGATTTTACCGTGTTTCTCATCTCATATGGATTCAAATAGATGTCCTGATCATTTGTTCACCACATCTCATGTAAAATCGTAGACCATCAGCGCTTGCGCGCCTCTTTCGGTCTGTTTTAATACAATCACAACTTCATCATCAAATCCAACCCAATGCCTCCTTCCAGCCCACTCGAGATCATCTTCTCCTTGCCCCATATCGCTCTTTTCAGGCCGTATCATGACACTCCTCTCACTTAATCGAGGTCGCTTCTTTGCTTCTTTCAGACTGGTACCCAATCCACCTTCCAGCTCCCAGACTCTCAATTCCTCTCCTCGTCCACAGACACTCACCGCCTTGCCCCGTGCTGTTATCTCCGCGGATGCAACAGAAGATGTGTGCCCCCACAACTTAGTGCCGGTCGTGAGTTTTAAATCATCTTTGGTGGAAGTGCAGAGATATAGCGTCAATGTATTGTCTGCATGGGTGGCTAAGATGTATGGATGGTTATAGGACAAGGTAGTTGGCCTTGTTGACGAGATGCTCGGGGGTGGCGAGGACGAAGGAGAAGATGAGAGTGGAGAGAATGAGGGGAGTGCAGACGTGAGACGAGAGGATGCGATGAGGCCGGTAATTGGGTGAAGATGAAGTTCTTGTAGGCCTACCGTGTAACCTGACAAATATGTAGGGAGGGAGTAGGCTATACTGGCGATAATGGCTGTAGAGGTACTTCGGATTGACAAAGATAGAGGTGGCCAGGAGGTGTGCGACTTTAAGGAGGCAAGCAGACGAGGTTGGATGGAAGCACTGACTGTTTCTGGAAGTTTAAGTGATCTTTCGGATTCCAATAGCGGCAAAGTTCCGGACGGTTCCGAGGTGATTATATGTGCATGCGATGAGCATTGGTACTCCTCTATGTCATCCTTCGTTTCCGCGGTCATTGGCGGGGTTGTAAAAGAATATAATGATAGGAGTTGTGATTCCGTAATAGTCAACACATAAGGATTTGAGTATGCAATGGCACTGAGCATCCCATTACTCGAAGCTGGATGATGATAGGATTGAGAGAAAGTCCTGCCAGCAAGATCCAACTCCCAAGAGCCCCATCCGCCATCTGCAAATCCGATTGCAATCACCAACCCACCACGTCCAGATTCCGGCTCATCGACAGCTAAACAGGTCGGCACTAGATTCCCATCTAGTTCCAGTTTCGCAATCAACGCCTTTGATTTCAGCTCCCAAGCTCTTAAGCCATCCTCTCTATCGACTGTGACAACAACGCCTTCTGCTAACTTGACTAGCATAGACGGTATACTCGGCCTCTCCTTGACCCTGATTTCTTGCACCTCACAAGCACCAATGCTCCAGTTATGCCTCAGCCTATATTGTCGCTTCCAGTCTGTCTTCAGACCTCTTTTCCCTCCTAGGAGGGTTTCCTCGTTCAGCCATTTACTTCTTCGACTCGAGAAATGTAGCGCTTGATCTGCAGGAGCGTTTCTGATGCCAGGAATGCGGAGAGCGCGCGGAAGGACGAAGCGGTTGTAATACAAGCTCTTCCATATTTGAGAATCAGAGGAGAGGGTATAGAAGCGGTGCGAGATGAGGTGCGTTTGTAGGAGAGCGGGTAGAGGTAGATGGTGCAGAATGCGAATTAAAAGCTCGTCAGAGAGCTGGCTGATATAATCGAGAGGATCTCGAGTCCGAGTCCGCTTCGAGGCAGCGATCTCGCCGACAGATGATCGACGGCGTTTCAAAGGCATGCTCACAATGGCGAAAGGCACGGAGGACAAGGAAATAAGAATGTTGATATCCTGCCTTATCGCCCCACGTGAGTGGCTTGAAGACAAAGTCAGCCTCGGCACCGAACCACCAGCCCCCTTGACGATGACACGACCATCTCCAGTTCCATCGTCGCGTCGCCTTCTCTTCACTACCACCAAAGACCATGGACTCCCTCAAGATAGCCCATCGGCAACTGCCCAATGCGCTCTCTCTACCTCCAAGATGGCTCCATATGTACAGCGACTTCATTACCAAGAATCAGTCCTCTGTCACCCAAATCGAATCGGCCTTGCGCTCCTTGACCTATATCATCCCCGGCCGCTTCCGTGATGCAGAACTTGCGTCTGAGAGTCTACACTCAAGCATACAACTGCTGTCTATGTATCACGATACGTTGCTTATGCGCGCGATAACGAAACTGCCGGGAATGCCCAGACAGCAGAGCCCGCACAATCGTTACACCAAGTTCTGGATTCAGAAGAGCCGACTTTACAAGAGAATCGCCACGCTATTGTCTATGATTCAGTATACTGAGTTGCTATGGGAGATGTGCGCAAAGAGGAGGGGAGAGGGGGTTAGGTGGAGAGTGGTGGTGATATTAGAGATTATCAAGGCAGTTTGTAAGCTGTGTCTGCTGAAGGTTACGAATTCAAGACCGCTGGTTACGCCACCTCTACCAGAAAGAGAGGTTATTCCTGAGGAAACAGTCCAGGAAGAAGAGGAGGAAGAATTTAGTGACGAAGGATTTCATGAGGAGCGGCCGCCTGCGCAACCTAAAGAGTATAAGATGACGAGGACAGGCATGAGTTTGCCAACGCTACCTAATCCAAGTGACATCTCAAGTTACTTGCTATCCAAAGTGTTGACAGCAGATGATGTTAAAGCACCAAGTGCCTTGCTCAACAAGGTCAATGGCTCATCGCAGCTGGCGGAGTGGTTGCATATTTTGCAACCTGTAATATACGCCATTGCTATGTCGAGGAGTAAAGATAAAAGGAACTGGCAGCCTTGGTTACTTGGGTTGAGCATTGAATACGCGGCGCGGCAATTAAGAAAAGATGGGCTCAGAACAACGGCACTTGAGCGAGAGCAGTGGGCCAAACGAGGTTGGGCCATGGGCTGGTGGTTCATGAGAGGGGCTTTCTATGAAAATGTAACGAAGGGATTTTTACACAAGACATCGGAGAAGCTACCATCGCTTATCTCAGGAGTTCTAGATGATTACTTGTATCTCTGGGATGGTTATTACTTCAGCACTAGCCCAAACTGAATGTAATAGACTTGGTCAGAGCTGCTTCTTATTCGATATCCAGGCGTGCACAACGCCATTTGACAGGCGTCTTTGAGACTAAACTTGTTCTATGGAGGCTTACTGCTGGCCATCGCTACATACTAATCTTGTAAACCTTTCATATCTGAGCGATGTCTGAATGGAACAGGGATCCACTGAGGGTTGAAGATAACTCATCAGTGTAAAGCAAGGTAAATGATTCGCCGGGTTGCATATGGAGTAATCATAGACTGATAAGAACTCTTTTGAGCAACCAAAATACTCTCCGCGATTTTGAGGTCCGGATTCAAGCTTCGTGTAAGAAAATAAGATATGAGACTCAGCACAGCGTAGATTAAGATGTAGGTTTAGGCCGAAATTACTTCCAAAGTAATCAAGCCTATGAGTGGAAACAAAGCGAAGCTAGGCAGGGAAGGTATTTGTGATGTGGTCTATTAGAATATTACTACGAAGATGCGCGAAGAGATAGACAAGGTCCCAAGGTCCTCAGAGAAGAAGAAAATAAAATCTAGGCCGTCTGTCACCGTTAAATTTTGAACTTCAACACTGATTCATGATGAGCATGATATTAACTATTAGGGAGCGTATTGAAGGTGTGGTCCTCTGCGTCTAGCTTCGATGGAGACACACCCTTCTGACTTGTAAGCTAATAGCAGCAGTTATTCTCTATACTACAACTTAACATAGATATCAAATCCCCAAAAAATCAGCTTCATGCCGATACTTCGGATTTTAATATCATTTCGTTGGTTACATTGACCGTGCTGCACAGCAGTGTAGTTGGCAGGCGTTGTGAAAATAGCCTAGGTGAGATGCCAACATGACAGACCATGGTTAAGTGGAACGAGACGGGATGTGCCTCACAAATTGCGATCTGGAATCCAGTTGCAATAGTGCGCTACGTCACACCCGCTCGTACACAAATGCGAGAGAAGGGCAGCAGCCGCGGAAGCGGTGTTTGAACAAATGTTTGCTGTGGGAAATAGCAGCTCAGGAAATCAACCATACAGAATTGAGGACAGAGTAGCTCAGGTGACAGGTTATATTTTCTAACCGCTGTGCTCTCCATCCAAATAAGGCGAGGTGAAGGCAGACAAACGTCTAGAGACATTGTACCGTCACCATTTCGGAGACCGATCAGACGGATTTATCAGACCGTGGTATTTTGGGTTGTTGGAAATGAATTCTTTCAAGTTGAAACAGGCCCTTGGCGCTTTTCGTATCTGAGCCAGCGGGCGGGGTGAGATGAAAATCGCGTAAAGGCACGGGGGGGATCACAGCAAGGGATCCATTCCCCCTCCCCTTTTCTCATTTTCTCTTGTGAAGGGAAGCATCCGGTATGAGCACGAACGGTGTTGGATGTTAAGATTTGCTTGCTTGCTTGCTTGCTTGCTTGTTGTTCGGCGAGGATGATTCAGGCCATGGGGTCTGAGCGAGGGAGATTACGACGAGAGAAGATGGGAGGAGGAGAAGAGGCGGAAGGAGGGAAGGGGAGAAAAGAAGAGGTAGAAGGAGGAGAAGAAGATCTCATGTTGGATCGCAGGCTCGACGGTTGTTCTTTCCTTCGTTTGTTCGTTTGGGAAGAGGATGAGGAGTGGCGTTTCCCTTTTTGCTACTGGACCCCCGATCTGGCGCTCAGCAAGAAGGCCGAGCCTGCGCGTTCCTGAAGTGAAATGCAGGTACAGAAGGTGCAGCCAACCAGGTGGCCGCCCCTGCCCCTGAAACTGCAGGTCGGGCGTCTCCCGGCAGGTAGCCACCACCCACCCCGCGAAACAAACCCAAGGGGCGTGCAATATCAATCAATCGATCCCTATCAATCTCGCACAGTGGCCGAAGGATTGCGAGCCAGATGGGACGAACAGGCGCAAATTAATGCAGCCTGGACCTCCAATGAAGATGGCAGAGAAATAATGGTAATGATAATGATAATGATATAACATGCTGCACGTAAGATGGATCGCTCTCCCACATACACAAACCCAGGCCAGGGAAAAATAGCTAACTTAAGTTAACTTAATGAACCTTTCTTACATCATCGCCGGAGGAGAGCAAAATTGTGCTGGAATGTAGATCCTGACCGGCCGTTCGTTTCATCTGCATCTTTCCCTGTCGGCATCGCTTCGTCCAACCCCAACCCAGCCAACACTTGCCTTGCCTTGCCTTGCCTTGCCTTGCCTTGCCTTGCCCTACCTTGCATCTACATCTACATCTACATCTACATCGACAACCTCATCCCTTTCTCTTCTTTCCACCACACCTTCACTTCACCTCTCGTCGCTCTGCGGCACTTCCACTCCTTCAGAATTGTTTGTGAGACCGTAATAGGGCTGTCACTCCTTCCAGTCCCTATTGACAACCCCTCACGCCAATCAATCAATCAATCAATCAATCAATCAATCACACAAGCCTACCCTTTTTTTCATTCCATCTCGACTTCTTCCATTAATCCACAAGAACAGCCGTGCTGCCATTCAAAAGGATACCCATTTTACACATTCACCCCGTCGTTTTTTCAGGATTCAATTCGGCGCCCACCAACAGATACTAAAAGCCACCCGAGCTCAATCCCGTCAACGATTCAAGATGCGGTCCTCACTTGTTCTCGCCTCCTTGTGCGCTGCTTTGGCCATGGCCTCGCCAGTTCACATGGCCCTCAAGAAGAAAGCCGTCGTGACAGATATTGTCACCGAGATTGTCTATGTCACCATCACTGATGGCATTGTCCCATCCACCTCGGTCCCCGACACAACAGTCGTTGTCCAACACACTGTCTTTGTCGTTCCTACCCTCGAGACTACTTCGTCCTCGACGACATCAACCACATCAACCTCCACTACTCCTCCTCCTCCACCACCACCCTCTACTACCGCTACTCCTGAGCCAGCTCCATCCTCAACTACCACGCAAGAGCCAGCTCCAGCCCCAGCTCCTTCAACCTCAACCACGGAAGAGGCACCTGCACCTGCACCAACCACCCTGGCCCAAGAAGTGACTGTGTCAGAGCCAACTACTGCCGCCGCACCAGCTGCTGCTTCGCCTACTGACTACATATCTACTGCTCTTTATCACCACAACGTGCATCGTGCCAATCACTCCGCTCCAGCTGTGACTTGGGATGACACACTCGCAGGCTACTCTCTCAAGACTGCTCAAACTTGTGTTTTTGCTCATGACATGTAGGTCTATCCATTCCTCGATGCGGACGTGTCTAACACTATATAGGACTGAGGGTGCACGTGGCTATGGTCAAAATCTTGCCGCTTATGGTGTCTCCAGTGGTGTCTCCTCCCTCGACACGTCGTCCTTAGTTGCCGATGCCATCACCAACCAATGGTATTATGGCGAGTACCTTAACATGCCGTATGGCCAAAACAGCCCATCAACTGGCGGTCCCGAGTTTCTACACTTCTCCCAAGTTGTCTGGAAGTCGAGTATCACGGTTGGTTGTGCTACTGTTCAGTGTCCTGCTGGCTCTATCTTCAGCTACGCTTCCCTTTACACTGGTATGTGCAACATCTATTACTCTTGAAACTAATGATTCTAACACGAATAAAGTATGCGACTACGGACCAGAGGGCAACGTCCTTGGCGAATTCATTGCTGAAGTCACGGAACCAATTGGCAACGCGGGTATCACTGCCACAATATCCTAAGCACAATTCGAACTTTTGATATCAGATTCTGGACATCTGAGTGTGAGGGGCTATTATTATTACGAGCTCAGGAAGCGTGCATTTCATGTATCGATTGTCCTTGCGACAATAGCGGTATGCGCTGGTTCGTTTGCCGCTCTTCACATGGAAACCATAAAAATATGAAAGCATACCACGGCATGTTAGGGTAACTTCCCTCTGGAGGGTCACGATTTTACTTCTTCTTATGCATTTATTCTCCAGCTTGGCCATTCCTGCATCGTTCCCGGGCTCAACTTCGACATGGAAGATGATCAAGGTTATTGTAGGAAGGGATCGTCACTTGACCTCCTTGCTATCTGAATGCATATGTTCTCTTCTTGTACAATAAGAAAGCTTTTCCAATCCTTTACATGCATACACCGTTCTCTTAGAGGCTGTTTGCTTGATCATGGATGATGACACGCTCATGAAATGGTCTAGGGCGTTAGATTAGGAGGTTATGCCTGTCTAAGGTAGATGAATACCAAAAGCACTTTTTCCACAAAATAAAACAGTAACGAATGCTTTAATCTCAACTAGAAATCGCCAAGTGAAACACGCCTTTAACAAGGGGGTTGATTAGAAAGTAACAAGAGTGTTCTAAGCAGAGATTGTTACACTCAACGGAAGGAAAGCTCTGGACCCTTTAGTTTTTCATTCCAATCTCATCGTTCTTCTCTGCTAGTCTATCACGAATTCCATTTTAGCCCCACTTCTCCCTCTTACAAGAGAAAAAACACAAACAGGCATCCAAAATTTCTTCTCCTTCACAAAGGATTATCACAATGGAGTTGTCTTGCTTTGCATCATCTCTTTGTCTTTGCAAATGTTCCCCTTTCGAACCACCTCAATACCAGGAGTAAAAGAGGCATGTACAGCTCCCTTTACAACAGTAATTTTTATCTCCTACAACCTATCAACTAGAAATAACGAAGATGTCTAGCAAGACCATCTACCTATCTTAAACCAGAGTCTGGTAGATGGATCAAGAACGTTCACAATAAAAGGATGCGGTGACAAGCAGATGGCAACTCGGTTTGTATCTGATGATTGAAATTGCAAAATTCCAGGGCACGGACTAATTCTCATTGTTGGATTTGAATTAGAACTCACTCTAACTAGTACTTATCCTGGTAAGAGAACTATACCAAGTTCATTATCAACGAGACAAAAACCTTGTCTTCCTACTACCTATTAAGCAGCGCAATATCGAAACAGAAATATAAATAGAACGACATTTACTCTTACAACTCTTCAGACGCAAAGTCCCAGAATACACCGATTTTGCAAATTCTAGCCTTTGATGTGCGGGAATAATGATGGTGGTTAGGGACAAGTGTTGGTCGACGTTATATTCTCAAGGCTAGGCGACGATTTCGGCGTTAACCCCCCCCCCAAAAAAAAAAAACAACAACAAATATCTTGCACACGATAACCAACAAATTTAAGAAAAGTAAAGGATAAAAAAAGAAACCTAAGAATCGTGCAACTGCCGTGAATCGAACACGAACCTCCACCTGACATCTGATGTGGAAGGGTGGAATCCTAACCATTGGACCACAGAAGCTAGAACGACCATTCGGCCAGAGGACATGTTAATGTCTTGTCTGATAATGAAAATGCTTATTTAAACTTATAGATCCAATCGTTGTGACAGCGAAACAGCGCGAGAAAATCCTTGCTACGGTTAGCGATTGGCCTCGAAGCGAGCGTGCTTTTTGTGCGCAACATATTGCTTGCTACCGTGAAAAAAACTGTTAAAGTGCTGATTAAATTGGGTCGAGACATCGAAATCTTCGGGATCCAAAAGGAAGTGTTGTGCTGTAGCATAGTTCGATATTTAAGTAGGTATTTCACGAAGCAAAGCTCTAAAGCCATGACCACCAATATTAATCGAGTCTTTCCCTGTAGAATGATTCAGAATCGACCGATTGATTCTTTTGGAAGTGTCTAGGGGAAGGTTTCGCGAATTTGAAAGGCAGATTTATTGCTCTATGGCCTTCGAATTCTTGAAATGTATTTGCACATCGACAATTAACACGATCTCTGTGTGATCATCATTTATTATGTCTACGATTAGATATGCAAGGCAGTTTTAGAAAGGTCCTCTCTCATATTTTAGTTATCTTCTAGTATAGTGACACTCGGATCGGTAGAAATGCTGTTCAAAACTTTTCGTAATAAATAAAGTACTGTTTATCATCCTCCAGCGCTCGAGCCCCGACTCCGATTGGTCTTGGCATATATCACCTTTTCAAGCCCTCTGATTTAGACGTAGGGGTTGGCTCGTTTGAATTAAACTAGGTAATACTTCAAGGGTTACGTCAGGGGCTCAAGTAGAGGCGACAGATAGAGGCGTCTGAAGAAAACCTTGAGGCTTTGTTCTAATAAAAATATTCTACATCCTAAAGACCCCAAACTTGGTGGGTTGCGGCTCATTTTTTCCTCCAAGAGCTGCCATCAAACTCAAGCCAAGTACTCGTCTTGTATGACTCGGTGGAATAATACCATCATCCTAATTCATTAGCGGGCATCTTTGAGATTTAAGGTGTATAGAAACTAACCCATAATCTAGCAGAAGAGAACACAGCTTCACTCTCAATTTCAATTCTTGCCTTCAATTCAGGATCAACTGCTTTTCCAACAGTCTCCATGACAGCTGTCAATTGCTCGGATCCCATGACACCAATCTTGGCGTTTGGCCACATCCATAAGAACCGTGGGCTATATGCTCTGCCACACATTCCATAATTGCCAGCTCCATTGCTGGCACCAACGACAACCGTGAATTTCGGAACGTTCGCACAAGCCACTGCAGTGACCAGCTTCGCACCATTCTTTGCAATACCTTCTCGTTCCGCATCAGTGCCAACCATGAAGCCGCTGATATTCTGTAGAAATATAAGAGGAATTTGCCTCTGACAACACAACTCAATAAAATGAGCACCTTTCAGCGATGAGGTGCTGAATAAAATACCATTATTTGCGACGATTCCAACTTTATGGCCGTATATGCGGCCAAATCCAGTAACGAGAGTACTTCCATAATCCCGCTTGAACTCAGAAAATACACTGCCATCAACAATTCGTGCGATGATCTCATGGATTGGTAAAGGCCGTCGCAGATTCGTGCTCGCAATTCCCACGAGTTCTTCAGGATCATATAAAGGCTCTTCATAGGCTTTAGCGGGAGGAAACTCTTTCTTTGGCCAGTTGAGATTGCCGATAGAGCGTCTAGCCAAGACTATGGCATGGGAATCATCCACCGCAAGATAATCTGCCACTCCGGAAACCGAAGTATGCATTTTACCACCTCCAAGGTCTTCGGCACTTACTACTTCACCCGTTGCAGCTTTCACCAAAGGAGGACCAGCTAGAAAAATGTGGCCCTGGCCATCAACGATTATAGACTCATCTGACATAGCTGGCACATATGCACCACCAGCAGTGCAAGGGCCCATCACAACCGAAATTTGAGGAATACCGGCTGAGCTCATTCTAGCTTGGTTATAAAATATTCGACCGAAATGTTCCCGATCTGGAAAGACATCTGCCTGATGTGGAAGATTGGCACCACCAGAATCAACAAGATACACGCAACTATAAAATGTAAGACTTCAGTTCCGTAAGTAAGGAAAGTACCTACGGTAGATTGTTCTCCTGTGCAATTGCCTGGGCTCTAAGATGCTTTTTGACCGTAATTGGGAAATATGTGCCACCTTTAACAGTGCTGTCGTTTGCCACGATCATGCATGTAACCCCTTCAATCACTCCTACACCAGTAATGACCCCACCAGCAGGAACCTCAGCGTCTGGATACAGTTCATGGCCAGCAAATGTAGAAAGCTCTAAGAATGAGGATCCTGGGTCTATCAGAGCCGTGACTCTATCTCTCGGAAGCATCTTCTTCCTGGCAATATGCTTCTCCCGAGCTTTGAAAGGCCCCCCTTCTTGTATTTTCTTCGTCAGATCCCTTATTTTTGCCATAACTTCTCCCATTTGCGCCGCATTTTCCTTAAATTCTTGGGAAGACGGATCTACATTGGTAGGCAGTACCGAAATTGCATTTGCTTGGTGGGGAGCACAATAGTTAGCTGCCCCTCGGTTCGTAGCAAGAGGGAGGATCTTAGGTTGGAAACATCGTTTTGTTCGGCAGCGGAGGAGCTTGAGAGCTTCTCTTGAAGCTTCAAAAGAAAACATGATGAAATCCTCGGCGGACTGCAGCAGCAGCAGGAGGAGGAGGAGAATTCTTGAGATCCTACATAGATCCTTAAGCTTGTTGACATGATGTTAAGGACGGCAAACCGCGGCTTAGAGAGGAGTTGACCCCAGACATGGAGAAGACAGGGGTGTCGGGAAGTGGGAACGCCGTGTTGCTCCACAGCCAGTGTACTGCATCTTCATATAAATATCACAATGTAGAACTGAGTCTTGCCTCTAATATTATCTTTCAAAATGGCGATGGTCAAGCGGGTTCTGTCTCTACCAATTCAGCCAGCACTTCATTTGAGAGCCAAATCGCAGCTCATAGTCTTAAGCTCACGCCGACATGCCTCCTCCAAACATCCAAAGGGTTTTGAACCACCAACAACCGCAGATCTCTTAGAGCTCCGAGAAAGAGTCCAAGAATTTACGCGGCGTGAGATATCAGAGGAGATAGCTGCAAAAACCGACAAGACCAATGCATTCCCTAATGAGATGTGGCAGAAGCTTGGGGATGCGGGGTTCTTAGGAATGACTGCAGATGAAGACGTTGGAGGGCTGGCTATGGGGTATCAGGCACACTGTATAGTTATGGAAGAGATTTCCAGAGCATCAGGATCGATTGGGTTGAGTTATGCTGCACATTCTCAGCTATGCGTTAACCAATTACAGTTGAATGGAAACCAGGTACAGAAAGAGAAATTCCTCCCGGGACTCATAGCTGGGACAAGCATTGGTGCTTTGGCAATGTCTGAAAGTGGAGCAGGGAGTGATGTCGTCAGCATGCGAACTACTGCAAAAGCTGTTGACGGAGGCTACCTACTCAATGGGACCAAGATGTGGATCACGAATGGCCCAGATGCCAATGTGATTGTGGTATATGCGAAAACGGAGCCAGATAAAGCATCCAAAGGTATCACTGCATTCATCGTGGAGAAGGACTCTCAGGGATTCAGCTGTGCTCGAAAACTAGACAAGATGGGAATGCGTGGAAGCAATACTGGAGAGTTAGTCTTTGATGGGGTGTTTGTCCCAAAAGAGAACGTCCTCGGAGAAGTAAACAGGGGTGTCAAAGTATTAATGGAAGGTTTGGATCTGGAACGTCTTGTTCTCAGTGCTGGACCTCTTGGAATTATGCAAGCTGCTATGGATGTTGCATTACCCTTCACCCATCAAAGAAAACAGTTTGGAAGTCCAATTGCTCATAATCAGCTTGTCCAGGGCAAGTTGGCAGATATGTACACAAAGCTACAGGCTGCCCGAGCTTACACATATGACACCGCAAGGAAAGTTGATGAAGTCGGGCAAATCCGTACGCAGGATTGTGCTGGGGCGATTCTCTATGCTGCGGAAAGAGCTACAGAGTGTTCTCTAGATTGTATTCAGCTTTTAGGTGGCATGGGATACGTCGAAGAAATGCCCGCATCGAGGTTATTGCGAGAGTATGTCTTCAATTCTTGGATGTTTTCTTGTGGCTAACCTTAAAAGTGCAAAATTGTACGAAATAGGTGCTGGGACGACTGAAATCAGGAAGATGGTCATTGGAAGGGTGAGTTCCGCTATCAACCTCGTCAGGGAGTAAACACTCATCGGTTTAGGCCTTCAATAAAGAATACAGTACCTACGCTCCATGAGCTTCTACTTTCAAGTAATGTGGGCTAGTTGTTCCGGTTAGAGACTCAAGTTCCAGAAATGAAGTTGCACATCTGAATGGTTTGGACGTGACAACCACGAATGCACGTGGTTTGTTGTGTATTTATTACAGAAGACACGTAAAGAGACCTTGATTTTAACTCACAATATTGCTGATAATTTCTATTCGTCACCGACAGGTATAATCCACTGGAAGGTTGGTCTGCATTGAGTGACTTGAATACTAAGTACGAAAAAGGACATAAGGCATGATGGCATTTCCTGCCAGAGTATCGTAAACACCCATCCATCCACTGAAACTCCTAGCAAAATCCCTCCCATCCATTTTTACTTAATTAACGCCTATAACCCAAACCATTTTATTCTACCTCAGTTCACTCTCCTTCTTTCTCGTTAACCGTAGCTTCCTCATATTGCGGCGGCGGACCTTGAGGCTCGAGGCAGCTCTTGGCTTGCTCGTCATCTGTAGCTATTTCCTCCTGCCAAACTACAGTATATTTTGCTTGGTTGCGGCGGAACAAAATTCTCCAGATGAGGATAGCAGCGTGGCCAACAACCATGCCAACTAGGCTAGCAGTAATGCCAACCGTGATTCCAATAAGCACGGGAATAAAAACATGTAAGACGATGCCACGTAGGAATCGAGAGAAGCCGCTATGTCTATGGTGATGTCGCCAGGGGCGGTGAGCTCCATGAGGTCGAGGACCGTAGGGAAGCTTGTGGCCGGGGCGATCTGAGTGAACCTGCGGTTTATGTTCTTGGGAGTATGACGAACTGGTCTTGCTTCCGCAAGCAGCCTTCAACTTAGAGAGTCGGTCAGCGAAGATGGCTTGCCATTTACAGAGAAGAGTAGTGCATTCTTGTTCATCGTCTGTAGGGCTCATAGATGAGCTCTTTGGTGCCGTGATAGTAGCATCTCCAATCATCAGCTTTCCACTTGGAGTTTTGAGAAGTTTGATTTCAACGCTTGGGATGCCATTCAAGAACCGGTTGGCAACCTCCATTATTTCGAGACGGATCTCAACAAGGTCGATTTGATCATTGTTGGAGAATGCAAGTGGGTGTCTGATTGCGACAGAATACCCTAATGTGGGTGTTGATGCTTGCTCCCAGGTGTCGTCCGGTTTCTTGATCATTTGTGACGCAGTCAAAGGCCCCAGGAAAGCAGTTGATAGTGGATCCATAGGGTAAAGCGGTTGTCCATTGAGCATGAGTGTATCAATACCGTCGTGTGCGATGGAGAAGTTGAGCTGGAGAATACTGTCTTGAACTATGTGTGTCTTGCTCTCGAGATCTGTCACAACAGGGCAGCCAGGACAGTTAATCTCCATAATGCGTCCATCAACGGCGATAGCATCTTCGAAGGGAAGGGTTTTGATGATATCGGTGTCGGCATTCGAGATCTCAGGTGGGATAAGGAAGGCTTGGGAGAGACTCGCAGCGGCCGCGAGGGCTCCAAGTTGTGTGAAAAGCATGCTGATGCTCTTGATGATCAAGCGCGTAGATTCTAGAAGATCGCTTTGATAATTCGAGATGGGTTTGATGATGAAGGCCGGCTTCGAAGGTTCTTTGTAGTAGGTCGGATACGTCGTGTGATGGAATGATGATGGACCCCATGCAGTCTCGCCACTTGTTGGCTAAACTCCTTTCAGACAGTCGGGCTTCGGCTCGAATCTACGAATCACTCCAGGTACCTAGATGTTGTTCATTGTAATTTACTATTCTCCTCCTCAACTGGATTTGTTGAACCGTCATCCAAGCCTCGAGCGTAGAGAGCTCCCCTGTTATTTAAGACTCGTCCGCTGTAAGGAAGACTTGCGTAGCTTTTCCACCCCTGAACGATCACTTCTTCACTTGTTCAGGGGAGTGATCTGCAGCAGAACGTCATGGCTTTGAGAAGGAAGTAGCTTGGTGAATCCGCGAAAGCTCGATAGGAAGCAGAGTCCTTCTCTTATGTTCATTCAACCCAATCGTTCTACATCTTCAAACCTCGTTTTATGGCAACGCAGTATTGGTTGCCTCTATTTCATTATCCTAATTGCTGCATATCTTGAATTCAATCCCATTTTTTACCTGCCTTCCACCCAGCTTCAACAATGAAGCTCCCTTCTCAACTGCTTCGGCAGACAACTGGAGCTGTGAGAACGCAGAGATCAATTGTCTCTCATACCACTCCGATTCGGGCTTTCCAGCGCCCACTACATACTACACCCTCAGCGTTAAGGAATGAGAAGAATGATGCGCAGCACGAGGGTTCATTTGCCAGAACGGATCCTTCGGTTGAACTTGAGTATCCCGATGAACGCGATCTACCTTCCGAAAGAACCGTTCAAGGGCGAGGAGGTGTACACTACAAACGTACCCTTGCCTCGTTTTCTCTTGAGGGCAGAGTTGGCGTAGTCACTGGGGGTGCTAGAGGCTTAGGTCTCGTCATGAGTCAAGCAAGTGAGGATTCCCGGGCTTTACTATTCCTTTGCTTGTCTTGCTCCTGAAGTAAATTATATCAAGTAATGTACTCTGCAGATAATCGCAATCAGGAATATCCAGTCCCCCTTACTTCAAATTACACTGCAAAGGGAAGCTGCTGACCGGTGTGGTTATAGTGGTCATTAGTGGAGCAGAAGTTGCAATTGTAGACTTGAACAGTAGGTTCGAATCAGCTTCGACGATATCTTGTTGACTTGCCGCAGAGGAAGAAGCAGAGAGACAAGCCGAGGAGCTTCTCAAATCTTTCGTGAAAGAGAACCCAGGAGCAGACAAGTATTCTAGTCCTATGCAAGTCAATTGTTAGTACTAACGAGCATCAAGAGTTCCCAAAGTCACCGCTCATTATGCCAATGTCTCCTCTCAGGAATCTGTCGAAGCCGCAATCGCCGAGATTGTCGAGCGACATGGAAAGATTGATAACCTCGTCACCTCAGCCGGTTTCACAGAGAACTTTGAAGCAATAAACTACCCAATCGACCGCGTAAGAAAGCTCTGGGGCGTCAATGTGGATGGCACGTATCTGTTCGCAGTCGCGGTTGCTAAGCACTTGATGGAGAGGAAGGCACAAGGAAGTATGGTTTTTATTGGTAGTATGTCCGGAGCTGTGGTCAATGTACCACAACCCCAAGCTCCGTACAACGCATCTAAGGCTGCTGTTCGACATCTAGCTGCTAGTTTGGCTGTCGAGTGGGCTCATGCCGGCATTCGAGTAAATTGTATCTCTCCCGGATATATGCTTACTGCTTTGTGAGTCTTGAGTCTCGGCTTGATGTAGTGATTTTAACGTAGAATAGGACGGAGAAGATTCTTGACGACAACCCCGACCTTAAAAAACAATGGACTTCTCTTATTCCTCAGGGGAAAATGGGAAACCCAGAAGATTTGATGGGTGCAGTGACCTTCTTGTCTTCTGATGCCTCTTCCTATATCACTGGCGAGTCAACCAAACCCTGTTTTCTCCATCACTCTCTCTAACTCCAACTAGGGGCAGATCTGCGTGTGGACGGAGGCTACACAGTCACATAGTTTTCAGACTATTCAAATAGAACCGTGGTTGTGGATTACTAGGCTTGGATTCGAGTTACAAGGGGCATTTCATTAGCATATAGAGATGAGTCTAGAAGTAGAGCTGTGCAATTTATCCTATCTATGAACGAAGACGGCTCCCACAACTGTTACTTTGTACTGAAATTGGGATATAATCCCGAAAACCTTATTTTTTTTATTTTTATAAAAAATCAAATAAAAAAAGGTGATCTTGTGGGATCGAGCCAGCTGGGATTCCTCAGAGCCAACGACTTTGGTGTCTATCAATCGCCCTCAACGCCTCTCGTTAAGAATAGCTTATATACACTTGAATATATTCATGATTCAACATGTCCTACCGATGCTAAAGACTGCGTTTGTCGCAGACAATCAATCTGAGGGAAGAATCTAGGCTGTCCTCGACATTATTGTTAGTAATACCAATCTCGATGTTTTCTCAACCTATATTTTTTTCTCTCGGTCATCAGCCACTCAAACCACGCCTCAGCCCTAAACCGTGAGAAGGTTGCACGAGATCTAGACCTTCGGAAAATGATAACCCAGAAATTATAGAGTCTGCAATGGCCCCTTGGCCCCTAAGTGGGTGTCCCTAATCCGGGGGACAGGAAATAGTTGTCGGTACTAGGTCGGCGCTCTCATGGGAAGTTGACCCAACCGCGGAGAATTTCTGGGCTAGGAGTCCCCAAAAACGTGGTGCATGCGTCAGGCGCGGAGCCAGCGTTGGTGGGTTTGAGAGGGAGGGCTGGCGTGGTTTGGGAATGAGCAGATGTATAAGAATCCCGAGAACCCGGTTGGAGCGGGTTGCTCAGTGGTCTAGACCTCTTGTTATCGGAGCACTGATCAGTCAGTTGAGACGAGATGGAAGCGAGGGAGGGGGGGAGAAAAAAAAAGGGAAAATTTGCGGTCGTTTTCTAGCCAGGGAATGGAGAGGCAAGAGAGAGTTTCCAACACACAATCATAACAAAATCCTGGCTTGAAATTGTTCTCATCTCTGGGACTTGTTTTTCTGGGGGCCAAGAAGCAGCGTGGTAACGAAGCCAGCACCGTTCTCACAGGAGGAGAGAGTGTGATCAAAGATATCATCTATCACATTTCCAGGGAAGCGGCGAGGGTGCTGCCGAACCGCACCCAGCCGCAGGTACAGGGCTCGGTCAGTGGCAGAAGGTGGGATGCGGTGGGGGTTTGTACGACCAGAGATGCGCGGAAAAGGGCCTCTGAGGAGGAAACGTTCTGGAAGAGGGCGGACCATTGGTGCGACCGGCCGCCAGCATTCCCGAGGAGGGTCAGATGATGGAAGGATGGGGATGGGATGAGGCTGAAAAGGCCAGATAGGGGAGAGGCGAGCAGTTTGGGTTTGTCATGGAATGAAGCTTCGATAGCTGCGCATGTGTGTGTGCCGGGATGCAGGACACGACGAGGGGAATGAAGATGACGCTCTTGGGAGGGCGGGCCAAGAGGGAAGAGGGACGAGGGGACGAGGGGACGAGGGGACGAGGGGACGAGGGGACGAGGGGACCAGGAAGGACCAGGAAGAACGCGAGCGAGAGAGAGAGAGAGAGAGAGAGAGGACGCAAGAGCGCAAGAATGGCGGGAGCTGGCCTTCACCCCCGATGGCAGCGCGGAGAGTGGACAACAATATACTCCAAGTCTGGTACTCACTCTCCCACATCTGCGGTGTTGCACCAGAATAGGAACCGTGAATGGCTCTTCCCGCTCTCGGCTATATCAAACAATTTCGCACATCACACGACGTGTGTGCAAGCAAGGAGGGAGGTCAGCAGGAGAGGCGACTCGGTGCCCGGGACGATTCCGGCATTGAGACTGTGACCACATGAGGTACATGGCCGTTGTCAAGCTGGTAGAAGCGGTGAGGAAGAGCAGAGCAGAGACCTTTTTTTTTTTTTTTTTTTTTTTTTTTTCTTTCCTTCTCTCCCTTTCTCTCCCTGGACCTGGAGCTGCACGTCGGCAGAAGGGTGCATCCTCCTCCAAGCTCCATGGTCGGGCTTTGACGCCTCGCATCGTCGCGGATCCAGCTCCTGTGCGGCACTGCACCGTAGGCTCGGAGACATGCACCAACCTGGCCTGCCTACTTTTGCCTCTTCGCCTCTAGTCCAGGTACTTGTTGATTGCAAGCTCCACACTCCCGCGGACACAGTCATCATCATCACCATCATCGTCCTCATCACAAATCAGACGCGTGTGCAGCAAGGAAAGGTGGAGCGGAGGAGGAAGAGGCAGAGGAAGAGGAAGAGGAGGAGGAGGATCGGAAGATGGTAACAATGGTTGGCTGTCGCTACGCCGTGGAGATTCATGGTCCCTAGTGGAGAAGGAGGTGAAGAATACTTGACTCTTTCCCTAAGTTTGGACCTTCTTTAGCTCTCTCTCTCTTCATATAAGCCGAAGACTGGAAAGGAGGACTAGTCCACAAGGCGACGCCACGAGCATAAATTAAGGCGATTTGACCATCTTTTATCCCCGGGTGGCATCGATTGATAAAGGCACACCGATCCGCCTTTTGTTCTAGCCCCTCGTTCGTCACAAGTTTTGAACCGATCTTTTTACCTTCCCTACCCTGCCCTGACCTGACCAGACCGACCTACCTACCTACCTGACCTGAACTCTGGTCTTGTCTTGTCTTGCTTTGCTGATCCTGCTGGAACGGAGACCTTTCCTCCTACTGTCCCTCCTCCTCCTCCTCCTCCTCCCCCTCCCCTTCTTGTCTCCTCTGCTTGGCTCCCATGCTCTCTCATTCGCATGACATAGCAGCTACCCACGCAGACATGAAGAGACAGGACAAGCACAGCTCCGGGTACGAGACTTTTTGGTGACTCGTGCTCCCATTCCCTACCTATCAGTTACCTCTATCAAGGATCGCTACCCCCCTGGGAACTGCTCATTAGCTGTCGTTTCTCCTCCAGTCTGTCTTTACTCCAACAACAAGCTTGGTACGTATGGTGCTGATTCTCCTCCACCGTCTGGTCCGTCTTTGCATTCAAGTCCTCTTCTCCCTCCGGCCATGCTCTCAGCATTACCCAATCTGATCATCTCAACCCAGACTATCCCATCGACCGCCGCTCTGAGCAGCTAAACGAGAAACTCTCCCACCATTAATCTACCATAGAAAAGCGGTTTTGGCTTGACATCGGAGCTTGAAACAAACCGAAACGGAACGCCCTCAGCTTGACCGCCTCAGACGGCCATTCGACCAAAAACTGCTTGTGATCACGTTCAGGATTGGACGAAAGAGAGAAAGCAATTACTCATTAATGCAAGGCGCACCTGTCCACCAACACAAAAGATATCGACACCACGCCTTCCATCCTTTTCCACTATTTATCGTGGGAATTCGCTGTCTGGATGCAGCTTCACTGACGCTTCTCAATCCTCCGACGCAGCATCTTTCTTGGTAGGCTCGCCTGCCTTGAAAGAGCTGCTGTCCACTTGCCGCTCTTCGCCTTGGCGCGTCTTAAGGATGCCGGTCCTCAAAGGAATAGTAGTGACCTCGGCTCGTATTGAGAGAGATATTGATAGAATTGACAATGAGCCTTTGGATCAGGCCGATATTGCCAAACTCTGGAAAGGTAGCTAGCTATTCAGCAAGGTTTTGTTTGAGACGATGAACCTGATTCATGATAGTTTACACCACTACACAACGAAGGCTTCTCGATCCCACGGCCGAACGCTTGGAGAATCTTTGGTGGCGTATTTGGGGGAGCAGAAAGAAGCAGCTAAAAGGGGCTGTCGTTGCGAGACTCTTCGCCCAGATATCAGATGGTCAGTCATTTTTGCCTCTCGAAGGACCTTCGGACGGAGATGAAGCAGTCCCACCAGCGGTATGAGCTGTCTGACCATCCCCGTAGTGTGAAGGTACTAACGGTTTATTCTCAGAACACAACTATCCGCCATGGGCCGGGAACTTCGAGCACCACAGCACTACATCACCAGAATCAAAGCAGGCCAAGCACTACGTCTTCCTCAACAGCGTCAAAGGCCCCTGTTCCAATGCCGCATCCTATTTTAAAGAAGACGAGAGGTCCATCAGCCACTGGACCGCGGCCAACAGCACGCTTCATCTCACCGCATGAGTCACAGGATGACTCAGATTCGACATCTCCAGTGAGTCCGAATGCTCATGTTATTATTCAGCCGCCTTCTGGTCCTCCTTCTCCCTCTACAGATTCCCAGGAGCCGAGATCGGATAAAAAAAGCACAACTTCCATGAAAAAAAAAGCTAGCTTCATCGCATCAAAGGGGAAAAGGAGAAGACCTCTGGTTGGTAGAAGGCAAAATTCGCACACTTCGCAGTCGTCGACTGAAAGTCCGGCTAAGAGTTACGATGTCACACATACCGGGACGAGTACACAGTCATCCTCTGAGAAGAACTCGCCCTCGTTTGCTGAGCAGCCGCGCAAACCGCAGTCTAAGTTTCAAGAACACTTTTCTCCTACCTCGAGCTCTGTTACAACTCAAAAAACCATGAGAAAAAGAGACTCGTTACGGAGCTCGGACGCAAAGTCTACCTCCCCCAGGATGGCTTCCCAAGAAAATCAGATGGGCATGGTACAGGAGCAAGAAACTGTAGCCACCGGTGATCCGGGTCCATCTCACCCACCTCGCCAAATTGGAAACAACCAACAATCATATAAAACCCCTATCCCAGAACAGTTAGAGGAAATTGAGATGCAGAAGAGTCTCCTTGAAGAAGCCAGCGCGCGGTTGAAGAGGGAAGTGGCGGGTACCGAAACCACTACTGAAGACGCCAAACAACCGTCTCGGACTCTACAGCATACACTGAGGTCCAGATCAGAAGGGAAACTCTCCTCGAAAGGCAAGGGTGTGGCAAGTTTGGCCCCGACCTTGACTGCCGTGAGCGGAAAGATGGATCTGTCTGATTCAAGTGATGCGCCTCCCAAGTCAAGGTCCAGTTCTGCAAGCTTGGCCAAAGGGAAAGGTCGTGATTCAGAGGAATTGAGACGGGCTGAAATGTTTACAAAGAGACCAGTTCCGCCTGTCCAACCAAAAATTGATGCTGATGCAACTAACACACTTAGCAAAAGTAAGAGCCAACTTACTTTATTGCTTGAAAGGGATCGAGCAAGGACTGGTGAGAAGCAGCCTGAAAAGGGTAAAAGTAAGGGATCCAAGAGCGGAGCTTAAAAGAGTCATATTAGTCTCCCTCGGCTATGGGTTCGCAGGTTATTATGGTGTTTGGGGTAAAAGTGAATCGGATGCTACCACATAAAGGCTGCCGATTTTTGGAGGGCAGGTCCAGATAATTCTAGATGCATGTGTACAGTTTTTAACATGGCTGGCTAACTGATTGCATTGCGACGGCGTTGAGCTTTTCTGCAGACAGGAAACCCGCATAAGTTTTAGTTGTAATCGAGAGGCTGTTAGTGAAGTATATCCAATGTGAAACAAGGTATCACAATAATATACAAATTTTACAATTCAAAAGCTGCCGTGCCTATATTCCATCCCATTTTTTTCTCGACATAATCCTATTTAATTGGGACTATAGATCTCGCTTATCCTCCGTTGAAATAATTCTCTTCGGGTTGTATGAGATAACTGATGATTCTCAAATCTGTACAGTCCATCAAGAAACAAAGAGGACAAGAAGGCATTCATGACAAGTCGTACTGTTACGTTATAAGGGTAAGTTCACTGCACCCTATGAGACAGTATTGGATTTCATACTCGGCCTTTGTCATATGAAATCGGGAGCTGTAGAGTATCAGAAGTAAGCTAAGCAATTGGCTATCTAATACTCCCCTATGCTTTGACTCTCTATCAACCCTGGTCAGATAAGGCAGCTAGGGTAGCATATCCCTGGAAAGATAGCTTCCAGAGGCTTATGTTTATATCTGATTTCTTTTAGCACTACTCAAAGGGGTGACAAATGGACCATCTAGCGCTACCGGGTTAGAAATGTGTACTTCTGGTCACATCTTCCTGGACATGGATTTACACCTAAACGCAGTGTTAAAGTGGATTATCCTTGTACTCAGGATTTTAAAAGTTAATCACAGGTCCTGGCTTTTCGATAGTCTCTCTATCTCACACGCGCTGAGACTGAAATTTGGCTTAACATAGCGGGCCGCGTTATTGTATCAAAGAAGTACGAATACATCGAACCAAGCAGCCGGGTATCGCTCACGCTTGCAATAAACATTTGCCAACTCCTACTATGCTTAGACAAACAAGCATATTGCACGTCCTATTTTCATGTCGGTCTAGGCTTGGGACTATTCGCAGCAGTATTGCCACCTCTATGCATCAATCCTTCAAAGAAGGACGCCAGCGCTTCATTCTGCGAAGGTGCTGTGGCACTGGATGGGGAACTAGGCTCTGGGGTTTGATAGCTCTGTCGATCCTGTGGAAAGTTAGTGGGTATATGAGTGCAAGATTAGTTGTGGGGTGTACCCTCAGTCGCTGCAACATATCGTCTGCATCCATCTGAATACCGCCTACGTTGAACTGTACGGGACCAATGTGCTCGTTTACTCGGCCTTCCTCGTGGCTTTCTTCACCTTGAGAAGATTGTCCACCACGCATCATGCGATTATTATCAATGCCTGGTTCGCTGCCTTGCCGATGCTTCTCTAAGATATCAAGTTGGGCTGCGAGGAAACTTTGAGCGTTGAGACTAGAAACTTCGAGGGTATTCCCATTTGTTGAGCCGCTAGCTGCTTGAAGGGCATCTAAGCTTGGGTCACGAATTGTCTCTTCATAGATTTCTACGGCTCCTCCAGGGGTATTTGAACTGTTCACCTGGGAAGATAAACGAGCATTTGTGCTCTCGAGGCCTTTGTCAACGGAGATATCGTAGGACTCTTCTATATCAATTGACCATCCTTTGTTGATTGCTTCAACGTCGAATCCATCTCTGAGGACCCTGATCTTGCCCCACGAATCCCAGTTAGGTGGAACAAGAACCTTGTCTCTGTCAATGACGTTATGTTTGAGAGGCTGTTTCTTTAGTAAAGAGTGAATCCTTAAAGAGGAGTGTATCAAGCCTTGTAACGGACTTGATACCGAAGGTGTTGTATAAATAAGTGATGCACCATCTAGGAGTATTAGCGAATGGTCAAGTAGAATAGTAGCTATATTACGCTTGAGTAAGATGGTCCGTAAGAACTGTAGCACGTAGTCAAATTCCTCTTCTTTCCAAGAACGCTCCTTCTCCAAGGAATCGATTTGGTCTGACTAAAGGAACCCAGTCAACAGGCAACAAAGTTCAAATTGTCCTCCCAACTCACATTTTGACAAACCACACATAGCGGTAACCCTAATCCTTCTTCCCACTCTCCAGGACCCAATGGTAAACTGACATCACTCTCTGAATTCATATTTACACTACCTCCATCCAGACTGTTCCCTCCCCGTCCTCTGTCTCGCCAACTGTTCATAACTTCTTCCAGTTTCTCTTTGCAATCGCTATCAAGTGAGACTAGAAGCGTTCGGAGAAGCCGTATCCAATTTTGGAGTTGTCTGAGCCAGAACCATGGGTGGGACCAGTCCAAGAGCACCACAATAAGGGTATTCGGGATGGTCTGGGGCGTTAAGAGAGGTTGGAGAAGCGGTGTAAATGAGGGCGAGGGGTCAGAAAGGAGATAGATCGAGAGCCGTGCGAGAATATCTACAGGTCATAAATTACACATTATACTCTTAAGATGCGAGTGGAGTCAAACCTTCATGATCGGCGTCAAGAACATCATGGTACGTGTATCCAAGGGCAAAGTTATTTGCTATGGGAGGCTGCTTGCTACTTTGCCGATCTTGAGGTCTTCTTGTCTCGTCTGTAGATAAAGCTTCCAGAAACTCTCTTTGAGATTCAGCGGTTCCTCCTGGTCACTTGTCAACTATTATAGCCACTTGATATCGAACACCTTCTTACCTAATACTAGGATACTCTTCTCTGGTAACCGCTTCCCACTGGCAACCGAATCTAGCATGGTGAACCACATATCTTTCTTCGCATCTGAGCTCTTAGGTCTGTCATGGTCGCTAGAAGTCGAAGCCTGAGTGTATGTGGGTATTCTGTTGTTGGAAGCCATCTTGGTTTAACAATGTAAACGAGTAATGCAATTATCTCCCTCTGATTTCCACCTGTCGCTATGATACTTGCAATATTAGATAACAGTCTTGGCTACTCATCGAGCCTGTATCATGATTCAAGGTGGTCGGGTAGTTGTTCTTGGCTCCAAATTGTCGATTGCTCGTTGGGCTTCACAGCATAAAGAATACCGGTAGCTTGTAGAACGCTTTCCTTGGTCAATATTTGGCCCCAAGATCTTAGAATAACGACCTACTTCTATCTCAATCCCTTCAGAGATTAGATGCAAAGTAGAAAGTCATATCATAGGGCGTAAGTACCATCAGATTGTAAAACACTCTTCAATTATTACCCTTCAACTCAGGAACGCGGTCTCAAGCGGCCGAAGCTCCGAGACAGCACCAAAACTGCCCCCGTCCATTTTCAATAGCCTTGTCAGCCTCACCAAAGTCACTCCAATTTGCAATAAAACAAAATGAACAGCATTCGACAGATTCGGGAGCTCAACAAGCGCGAGCTTGAGAATAATGTGTGAGTTGTCTCTCAAATTTCATAGAACATACTTATTGAACCTACTAGTTCCCCAGAAGCATCTTGGCACGCAGATTACCGTGATACAGCATTTATCTACATTGGAGGCCTTCCGCATGAGCTATCAGAGGGAGATGTGGTCACTGTATTCTCGCAATACGGAGAGCCATCATACATAAATCTCATTAGAGATAAAGAGACTGGCAAATCTAAGGGGTTCGCTTTTCTAAAGTATGAAGATCAGCGAAGCGCAGATCTCGCCGTTGACAATCTTGGCGGTGCAGTTGTAATGGGGAGGACACTAAAGGTAGACCATACGAGATACAAAATGAAAGAAGACGAATTAGAAGAAGGTCACGATCTTACCAAGGAAAATAAAAGACTCCAGGAGGAGGTCGAGGAAAGCAGGCGAAAGAGGCGCCGCACAAGCGAGAGCGTGGCAGAACGACAAATGACGAAAGAGGAGATTGAATTGGCGAAGTTGATAGAGAATCACGACGATGAGGATCCCATGAAGCAATATCTTGTCCAGGAAAAACGAGAGGAGGTCGCTTTAGCATTGGCAGCCTTACAAGTAGCCAGCCAGCCCGAGAAAGCTCACAAGCATCGTCACCGCCACCAGAGTTCGAGGAAGGGTGATGAAGTTGAAAGCAAATACTCGAAGCATAGAGACGAGCATCGTAACCGGGGCAGATCGAGGTCCAGGGAGGAACACCTGGCACGTATTGACACAGATTCAAAAAACCGCCTGGGACGTTTCGACAGTGTAGACAGAGAAGTGGAAAAGAAAGAACGAAACTTCAAATCAGCGGTGGAAAGCGGAGGAAGAGGTGGCCGCGAAAAGATTGATAAAAGATCACGGAGACATGGAGACGATGAACCAGATGATAGAGTTTACTACTCAAGACGAAATGTCTGAGTAAAAGCCTCTAGACATTAACACCTTTGTGGTATTCTCCATCTAGTCCTGCCATAATTCATGATTGCTCATCCAAGTTTCTCCCTCAAACTTAAGTATCCACCCATACTCGCTATATGAAGCCCCAACGCCGTGCTTGAAATGCTATATTCTCCAAAGACCTCAGTTGACAGCGAGATATCTCTTCCACCCATCCCTCATGCAATATCGTCGCCCATCCTCACCTTCAGCAATGATGAATTTCTCCCATCGGCTGTCTCTTCCGGCGCCAATGATGATGATACTACTGTCGCTAGTCCAGCCTATGCTTCCTTTCGATGGTCGATATGACACATCATAATTTCCATAAAAATTCTCGTCCCCAATTTCAAAGTGAGCAGAAGCAAAGGAATATATGTCCGAGAATACTCTAGGCATTAGAGGTATTTTTCCTAAAATTCCCCATTTCTGACTGGTGTCTGCCTCATTCAGGCTAGGACTCGCACCCCCATTTCCCATCGATGTTGTCTTTCTACTCCCAGCAATGTCGACTCTTGGTTGCTTAGATGGATGTGGAATATCGAAAATATGAAGTGTAGATTTATCTGACGTGACGGCGAGTAATTGACCAGAAGGGGCAATTGCTACTGAAAATACCGTTGCATGATCAACACCACGTC
Organism: Arachnopeziza araneosa; assembly: GCA_003988855.1. Classification (NCBI taxonomy): domain Eukaryota; kingdom Fungi; phylum Ascomycota; class Leotiomycetes; order Helotiales; family Arachnopezizaceae; genus Arachnopeziza; species Arachnopeziza araneosa. The sequence goes on from QYAI01000026.1 coordinate 387,884, forward strand.
TCAGTTCTGCAATACGCGCACAATTGCTGGTTGCGAAGACTCGTACTAACGTTCCCTAGTTCTTTTTAGTAGAGTTCCCTTATAGAAGATGGTTCGGTCCTACAGTGTCACTTGCCGTAGCCAAAATCTCGCCGTCCCGACTGATATCAAGAGCTCGCAACGATGACCCATGAGCTGGTATGATGCTCACATTACCAGTTGATAGCTCAACTAGTTGAACTTGTCCTCGGGTCCTACCAGGAAATGCTAGTGTTTTGGCTGTTAAGCAGCATAAGCCCAACGGATTATCGGCAGTTTCAAAGACAGACCATAGTTCGGGAGGGCTCTTAAACGTGTATACTCGGATACTATTCTGGAGAGCGACAACGATATGGGTTCTTGAGAGCCGGACACCGTGTACAGTGGTGAGAACTGGCAATTGTAACGCAACCTTTTGCTTCGAGTCATCCCAGATAATTACTTTATTTTGAGGAAACTTGGGTTGTTTGCCTCCTCCAATAAGCGCAACAAAATTGGCCTTCCCGAGCATCTGAGCAGAGCCAATACCAGCGTTGAAGTCTGCATTTTGTCAGGCGTGACGCTGAAGGAGGAAGAGGGCAGAATACCTCGGGCTACTCGGAGTTGGCATGGCTCTGAATTGAATACTAAGAGGGGATGTTAGCATTCTTGGCGACGTTTCATCCGTGCTGTGTGTACTAACTGCAGAAACCTGTATCCAGCCCAACAGCGAAGCAACTGGCGTCCTGGTTAAAAGAGGCTGACAAGGCTACAGGGCTACTAGAGCTCTCAATAGCTGGTCTGGTATTCATTGTTGCAGGTTGTTTGGTGCTCTAGGATTAGCAACGGACTTTTACACATATGTAAGTCGGTTGTGTTGTACTGATAGTCATCTTCTCTCTATGTACGTATATATGAAAGATCTGACTTGGCCTGATCATTTGCAATCACGGTGGTGTCAACAAGGCTCATGAAGGCACATGCGCTGAAGGCGGTCACAACGGCAGTTCAGAATCCTTGCCGTGCACTGCCCCTTTCCGTCCCAGCTCCATCTCAGCATCAACCTATCTCCAACGCTTGAAGAGTCAGAAATGTAATACATATTTAAGAAACATCTTGAAGAATTTCCACAATTCCTTTTGTGCGAAAATAGAAATGCACTTTGGGAAAAGGTTTCTCTCCTCTTGATTGTATCTTATGGCACTTGTCTAGGAATTCCATTGAGCGGTGAATTCCTAATTAGGTTTAGACCTTAAACCCCATCTCCCCTTCCCGAGTAAATTCCCCTGAACGACTTTCGACCGCAACTTTCAACCCACAATTTCGCAACCACACGAACAACATCTGGAACTGCCGACTTCTCTCCTGTCCATCATATCTTATTGACCGATTGACTCGAGAAATTTCGAGCATCTACCGTATTGAATAGCCGTCATCATGTCTTCTCCATTGAGCGCAGTATGTTTAACCCATCTGGTGTTGTTGCAACCCCCTTTCGGATTTTCTAACCACGGTCCTGCCTGGTAGTACCACTCCGGGGTTTGAGCTCTGTTTAGTGATATCTTCAGTGTCGATACTAATCCTAAGTTGTTTTCTAGATCAAGATCCGCAGAAAGAAGAATGTCAAGAAAGGAATTCAATTCTGTTTGATGGTTTGTGGTGCCTCTGGCACAGGTACGTTGGCAGATGAATAAGTTCTTCTACTCATAATTAACTCCTTCCTAGGACGAACCACTTTCGTAAATACCCTCTGCGGCAAGAAGGTTCTGGCAGGAAAAGATGCTGATGATGCTACTAATGCTCATCTTGAAGAAGGCGTCAGGATCAAACCGATCACTGTTGGTACGCGCGCGTTTCATCAAATCATCGCATATCTTTACTGATATTTGTGCTTGGTTTAGAATTGGAATTGGATGAAGAAGGAACGCGCATTTCCTTAACAATCGTAGATACCCCTGGCTTCGGAGACCAGATTGACAATGAGGCGAGGTAAGGAGCGCTGGAGGTTATGTAGTACTCCTCGTTGACATGGTGTAGCTTCGGTGAAATTGTTGGATATCTTGAACGCCAATACGATGATATTCTGGCCGAGGAGTCCCGCATCAAACGTAACCCACGTTTCCGAGATAATCGTGTTCATGCTCTCCTCTACTTCATCACTCCCACTGGACATGGGTAAGAGTTCCACTCATGCCTATTACATCATACTTATATAAATATAGTCTTCGCGAACTTGATATTGAACTTATGAAGCGCTTGTCACCTCGTGTCAATGTCATCCCAGTCATTGGAAAAGCTGATTCCCTTACTCCTGCCGAACTTGCTGAATCAAAGAAACTAGTCATGGAAGATATTGAACACTATAGAATCCCAGTGTACAACTTCCCCTACGATATCGAGGAAGACGATGAGGACACGGTTGAGGAGAATGCTGAATTGCGTGGCCTGATGCCTTTTGCTATCGTTGGATCAGAGGAAGTTGTCGAAATTGGCGGCCGTAAAGTCCGAGCTCGACAATATCCCTGGGGTGTCGTGGAGGTCGACAATCCCAGACACTCCGATTTCCTTGCTATCCGAAGTGCTCTCTTACACAGTCATTTGGCCGACTTGAAGGAAATCACACATGATTTCCTATACGAAAACTACCGTACTGAGAAGCTTAGCAAGAGCGTTGAAGGCGGTGCTGGAGCGTAAGTCAAGTTAACATGTAGCAAAGTCTTTGACTAACAAAATAGGGATTCATCAATGAACCCCGAGGACCTGGCATCTCAGTCTGTGCGCTTGAAGGAAGAGCAGCTACGACGTGAGGAGGAGAAGCTCCGAGAAATTGAGGTCAAGGTTCAGAGAGAAATCAATGAAAAGAGACAAGAACTTTTGGCTCGTGAGAGTCAGCTAAAGGAGATCGAAGCGAGAATGCATCGAGAACAGAGTGCTCACTTGGAGGCAACAAATGGAGGAACCGATTCCGAGGCGTAAGGAAGCTTGTTTGAAAAAATACCCTGTGGATAGGAGTACCTTGGGAGGCAAGCTCAGTAAACGGGAGAAGCTACTAGTGGGAAATATGAGATTGCGAGGTGAAAGGGTCGGAGCAGGGTGTTTCTTTTGCGGGTCGTTGACGGCATTTGCAGGAACAGTTTGGCTCTGAAAAGCTAATTATGTGTTTTCTTAACAATTTCTAATGTCGAGCCAATTTTTCCCCCTTTGATTGGTCTAAATTTTTACATGGACTGTGAAGGTTATGTTTATAGAAAACTTTGGGATGTTTACGAAAGGAGTTGGCATATCGTCACTCCTTAAATATTTCTTCATATACACCATAGCTGGTCAGCAATGACTACCTCCTAACTTTCAATTTTGCAAACCCGGATTCCGAAGCTTCAGCTTCATACTTAGGAAAAGAAATATGAAAAGATACCCTCTGTGCAACCCTTCATCGTAAATCTGGTCCAGAAATATTTAGAAATTTGAGCTTCACACGTTTAGGGATTGCTTGTTCTGTATTTGGCGCTTTCCCAAGTTGGTGACGCTAGTTCACCCCGCGCTAATTTAGCCTGGTGTCTGATTCATCAATCTCGTCTCGTGCCTCCACTGATTGTTGCCTCCAAGGAAGATCTATTGAATCGCAATTACTTGCTTCCATCAATCCACCATCTACCAACTATAACAAAGGCGTCAGTCGTACTCTCCGCATCACGACTCACACTTCATTAGGTCGCCCAGATGTCTTCAAATACCAAGTACTCCGCCGCAGCCCAGCGAGACTCCTTCGACGATACCACGCACTATTCCCAAGCTCCACCATCGTATGCTGACGAGCCAAGCTCTTCAAACGACCAAGCTGCTCTTCTCGGCGGACCAAGAAGCAGTGAGGACAATATTCCAGATGACTTTAAGGTATATCTGGCTCCTTCTTGTACTATTCTTTGGTGCTGAGCTCGTGCTAGTATGGCGGCTATGTTGCCGAGGCGACTATCGATATTCGAATGGCTTTTGTTAGGAAGGTCTATGCTATTTTATCGGTTCAACGTAAGATTTTGCTATCATTGTCTAAGGGAGCTTCAGGGCTTGGGAGCCGTTTCGGGAGCCGTATATCCGCATGTTCTGTCTCTGCTCTTGGAAACGGCTCCTCAGCTCCAGAGCATCCGAAAAATTCCTAACTATTCACGGTGCTAACACAGTGATAGTGATCGCAACAGCTATATTGAGCTCGCTCAGCTTCTTCAGTAGACCTTTCAAGAACTGGCTTCAAACCAACCAGTGGATGATGTGGGTCTCGCTCATCGGAGCCATAGGATTCATGCTTCTCACTTATTGGAAGCGTAAATCATACCCGACGAATCTTCTTTTCCTAGCCGGCTTTACGGGCTTTGAGGCATATTCAGTGGCTGTTATAACATCCTTTTTCGAATCACGGATCGTGCTTCAGGCAGTCATCTTGACCGCCGGAATTTTCATAGCACTTACGCTTTTTGCATGCCAAACCAAGTACGACTTCACATCCTGGATGCCATACCTCTTTGGCGGACTCTGGTGTCTAATCCTCTTCGGGTTCATGGCTGCTTTCTTCCCCGGAGGCAAGACAGTTGAACTCGTGTATGGAGGGCTTGCTGCTCTGATCTTCTCTGGCTATATCTTGGTCGACACTCAATTAATTATGAGGCATTATCATGTTGAGGAAGAGATTGCTGCTGCGATTAGCCTTTATCTGGACATCATTAACCTTTTCCTTGCGATCCTCCGCATTCTCAACAGCCAGCAAAACAACTAGAGCTTGTTATATTGATGGGAAGCTCTAGCTTTTTATGGCCTCTCAAATCCCTGAATATTTCACCGGCGTTGGGCAGGTAGGAAATCGAGTAGAGACTTCAGGGGGCTGTAGTATTAGGATGCTTGCTTAATCAATTCTTAGGAGACTTCGTTTTTTTACTTTTCAATGACTACCTTTTTTCTTAGTTACTTATGCTATTTGATAAAGAGAAATAACTACAATTAAGTACTTACTCGTAGTCGAGAGTGATTCTTTGGTGGTAATCGCTTATTCGCTTCGCACTCCTTCTGTCCCGGCAGATCAAGGTCCCCGCATAAAGTCAGGCACGAACCAGGTCCCAGAGCAGTGTAAGAGTGCCATGGCAATTAAGAGTGCTCTTCCTCGCCATGTTCCTCCGCAAATCCCAGTTCCTTACATTCTTATGCATTCTTTTCCTTTCTCCTTGTCCCGAAACCCTCCATCTTCATACGCTTTGTTAGAAGCTTGAAAGCTTGGCTGTGATCTCCAATCGCATTGGTCAATCGAGCCATCCAAACGAGAGACAGAGCAGAACACCGGAAAACTCTCACCGCTTTGCTCAAACAAGCAATCTACACAACCCAAACCACATTCGTTCCATTTCGTTTCCGAGAAAGCTCCCTAGAACTCATGACAGAATATTCTTCAATTACTTGAACGAACATAGGGAGCCTTTCGCCCTCCTCAATTGGCCCAGTTTCTCTTGCTATCGCTATAACTATTCCCCCACCGAACACGACGCCATGGGCCCACCCCCAACACCTCCTATTTCACATGAGAAGGTCGAGAGTGTGCCGCAAGAATGGCAACAGAAAAAGGACGATGGAAGCAATATGGTACTGCGGGTGGATAATGGCAAGACGCCGCATATACTGCACAGTCATAATAAGGTGAAGGTGACCGAGGATGGGCCGCTTGAGACTGTATGTAGTTGGGTTGTCGAGCATCAGATTGGTAAGTGAAAGCGATTTCAGTCTTCCCTACTCTATATACTAAACTTTGGACAGGGTTGTCTGTGAATCTTCTAATGCTCCTTTTCCTCACGCACCTCTGCTTTCCTCGTTCGAGGAAACATACACGTAAATTCTTCGAACTTTCTTACTACAATTCAGACTCTGGAGAGTATCGGGCAGGTTGGAATGACGCTTGGATGGTGTCCTACTGGATGGTTGTTTTTACTGGTCTTCGCGCTGCAGTCATGGAGTATATCCTAATGCCATTTGCAAAGAAAGGGGGCATCAAGACTGCTAAAGACCAAACTCGATTTGCTGAGCAGGCTTGGTTGATGATATACTGCTCTGTTTTCTGGACCTTGGGAATGGTGAACCGAGAAGTTCCCCTACGGCGATAGCCTTCTTCTAACATTTTGTAGTACATTATGGTCAATTCAGACTATTGGTTGAATCTCAAGGAACTCTGGACCAATTGGCCAAACCGAGAGATTGGAGGCTTACGCAAGTGGTACACTCTCGTCCAATATGCATTCTGGCTTCAACAGATTATGGTTATAAACATTGAGGAGCGGAGAAAAGACCATTGGCAAATGTTTAGCCACCATATCGTTACAACTGCGCTGATATTCACGAGCTATGGCTATCATCAAACCAAAGTCGCCAATATGGTCCTCTGCACGATGGATATAGTGGATATCATCCTACCTGTATGTTCATCCTTTAAGTCTGGCTCTATCATTAATCTGTCGTTAGATGGCCAAGTGTCTAAAATATTTGGGCTATTCCACAGTGTGCGATGTTGCATTCGGCGTATTTCTTGTGACCTGGTTTATAACGCGCCATATCATCTACTCAATGATTTGCTACTCACTGTGGGTGCAAATGCCCCAGATAATTCCATATGGCTGCTACCACGGAAAGAATGGCGCAATGATCGGGCCGTATCAACCTCCAGATCGGTTCGGGCATCTTCTGGGCCCATTTCGTAATCCAGAAGGAATCGTATGTTGGAATACTAACATCCAATGGTATTTCTTAAGTGCTCTCCTTTTCCTTCAGTGCATCCTTTTATTGTGGTTCTGGATGATTGTTCGAGTTGCTATTCGAGTCCTGAATGGAGACCAGGCAGAAGATTCTCGGTCCGACGATGAAGGAGAGGAAGACGAACCTTTGGACGACAAAATAGATCAGCTCAACGAGGCAGAATTACCACCATATGAAGAAGAGGTTGGGGTCGAATCTATTAACCTAAAGGGGAGAGTCTCAAATGCCTCCAAGAACCGGTATAGAAAAGGGACGAGCAGCGCCACAGGTGTCAGTCTTCCTGGACATAGTGATCGGAAGGAGTTGCTTGGCCGAATTGGTTGTGATAAGGGCGTTTAAGAGGATTCAAGCAGTGTTTTTCTTTTTCATACCAATTGGGAGTAGAAAAGTCCGGGATACTTCTTTTTAAACACATACCCCTCCTAGTAATTATCTCCGGGTCAATAGAGATCCGACCAAATGAAATTCCGCAAAGCAAATCCAAGAGGCCCTGAAAATGGATGTGATTGCTGAATGAGCTGAAACAAAATGTAGGTTGAAAGCCACTGATGGAATAGCCGGTTACATAAGTTAACCAGAATGAAGGATTATATAATCTCATATATCGCTCCCAAAGAGACATCTTGGATCGCTCTTCTACCTGAATGAAATCTAGGGGAGAGTGTAAGCTGTTTCGCCTCTGCCATTTATTAGACAACCTTTCAAAGTTCACTCGGTAAAAAGTTTAATTCTGGCGAGCAACTACGTCTCCTCTCGCACTTCAAACGGTAAATACTATTTACGGGATTCTGAAGATCTTGCACATTCTCATATTCTCATAGAGGAATCCGAGGCTGATCTGTAATTGTATTTCTTTTGCCTTTGACCTCGCACAATGATTGTTGTATAAAACAAGGATCCAGTAGACCATTCAACACCACCCTAGGCACAGAGAATAGAAAGTACAAAAAAGAAAGCAAAAGATAAACGAGCCAACGCCAATTATGATGTTCCTTATGGAAATCGTAACCACTCCTTCTTTCACCCACTTCTTCACCAATACTGAAAGTATATCTTCCTTTCTACCCTCGGAAGGAACAATATCATGACCATGACCTCGTAGACAGCCCACACAGTGGTATTGTAGGTGGTGATCAGAACAAAAGAAAGAAAAAATGGATCCATCGTTTCACTTCATTGACTTATTACAAAACTCCGTACCTGCCCTTGCCCAAAGAATGATCGCAGCTTTGTTCTCCTTCCAATTCAGTCCGTCGCTAAGCACTCGTTTTATAGTAAGATGAGATAATTCGAGGGAGCTATCCCCGTGTCCCCATTCTCCTTTTTGGCTTGCCACCACCTCCCACTCACATCTGAGACCTCTAGAATTTCGTGCTTGGAGAAGGATATCTCATTAGCATCATCTGGATTGGCTTCGTATGAGTAGATGGCCTTTGCTCGATAAGGGTATTCAGTTGGCGCTACTACTTCTCCCGCTGTGGCTTCGCTACTAATTGGACCACTAGTACCAAGGTTGCTGGTTGCGGGTGGTGCCGCAGCGCTTGCGCCAAATCTTGGTTGAGATGAGTTGCGATCTGCAGGTGCACCGCCAGCTGGAAAGCCTGCTACTGGAGACGAGTTTTCTAGGCCGCCGAGCTGGGCAGAGGTGTACATTTGTGGCGGGGCATTAGACGAAATAGAGGTATCGGGTCGACCACTTCCATATCCTCCAGTCATACCCCTCCCCCCTTGGGAGACTCGATGGTCTTTATGTAAGGCAAAGGAGTCGAGGTACGCGCGGGGAACTGCTGAAGGAGTAGACCCAAAGTAAAATATCCAGACAATCTAAACCTCTACTTAGTGGACTATACTTAGCAACTCGAGAAGCTCACTTACGTTCACCATGGAAAGCAAGATGTGTCCAGCAGCGGTTGCTTCTTTTGCGCCATTTGAAGAATAGATCAAGGAATTGACAGACGAACTGGTCAGCACAAGACCACACGCAAGATATCCCACAATAGCAACATGGTAAGTCTGTGTGGTGTCCGATGCGATGACCACGAATACCCCGATAATGGTGCAAAGCATATATGCGATTGTGAACCACGAATAGTTTGGAAATCCAGAGTGGTTGGCCGTCGCAATTACTGATCCGACAAAGGCAATGAACCACGCCAGCTATAGAAAAATTCTTGTCAGCAGGATGTATTAGTGATGCCTCATAATAACGTACCATCGCAATCGATACCGTCGCCAGTGCAAATGGATCTCCTAGAATATTGTCCATACTCATGGAACGCATGGCTCCCGTCCTTCTCCCTTTACCGTCCATTCCGCCGTTCATTTTGCGGAGAGATGGCGAGTGTAGTGAACCGTACGATGGCATAAGGACGACCGGCGCGGAGACGGATCGTTCTTGAGAATGAGAATTAGAAAGAAAATATCCTTGTTGGTATCAAAGTCGATTCAATCGACCGATGAGGTACCTTGTGCGAGAACGGTGCAGGTAAGAAAGACGTAGTCGAAAGTAACGGGACGGTGGTGTTTCAGCTGAATTGGCTGGACACTCAATCCTTGCTCAATGAGGAGATTCGGGGGTATCGTAGGTTGATGCGGTGAACGAAATTCTATAGACAAAGTCGAAGTCGGTTGGCTGGGACAGCTCTGTGAGCTGACGGGCAGCTTGAGACGACGACGACGAGGCAGAGAAGAGAAGAGAAGGAGAACAAGATGAAGAGGCAGCGGCAGCGGCAGCCGAAGAATTGATTGGCGACCGGGGATCCAGAGAGCGTGACGATGGAAAAGCAAGAGAATGTGAGACGTGAGGGACACGTTCGAAAGAACCGGCGAACCAGGGGCAAGGCGTCGATGGTGAGTGAGTGAACGAAGGTGGGAAATAATGGTTATGGTGGTGGGAGTAAGAAGAAGGTTTCCTTGCGAAGACGAGTCCGATGGATGGGTGGATGGATGAGTATGGGATAGCGTGGTCAGGGCGGTAGATGGGGTGCGATGCGATGGGGATGTGTGGTGGTTGGTGGTCTGAGAGACGCGGCGCCGGAAACGCGTTCAACTAAGAATACCTGGCGATGTGATTTGGCGATGATGATGAAGAAGAAGAGGAAGATGAGAGAGTACTTGCGGTCAAGTGAGCTTGATTGATGAGAGTAGATGCGTGAGTGCGTGCGGTTGTGAAGGTTGTGAAGTTTGTGCCTGCCTGGGAGTAGTGGTGGTGGAGGTGGTGGTGGCTGGGGGGCAGAATGGAATCGACTGGTGAGAGAGCAACGAACAGCAGCAGCGGCTCCTTTCTCCTTCTCCCTTCCCAAGAATAATCCTATTATCCTGAAATAATGTCGGTGCTTGTGCTCGGTCAGTCACAGGCAGGCGGGAGGCGGACGTTTGGTGTTTCTGCTTCCGTTTCTGTTTCTTGTCGTGCTTGACTATTCGATGTCCTCTGACTGGCCGCCGCGTGCCCCTGAGCCAAAATAAAATCTCGACCTGCCCTGCCCTGCCTTGTCCTGCCCTGTCCGTCTCCTTCTCCTTCGTGTTTCAAAGAATGAGGAAAGAGTGGAGACTGAGGATGTGCTCCGCCTGCGAATTAATCAGGAAATAGGTAATGGCTGTCTCCTGCAAATGAAAACCTGCCCCCTTTCATACTTCCAAGCATCGCCACGGCGGGCTCCCTTTTATATTCGTTCCGCCAGAACTGGGACGGCGAAACCAAGGACAGCTCAGGTGCGGGGTTCTTCAAGAAAATGCTCCAATCTTGAAAGACAACGCTTCTTCCCCAGATACTTGCCACTGTGGCTGTATTCAATCCTGACACCTCAGCCAATATTCCACTTTCGGTAGAACGTGGGGTTAATTTAGACTTCAAAACACGGAAATCTTTTGCATCAAGTCACAATGTATCATCAACATCACCATGCAATACCTCTTCTGAAGCAAGACACTAACTTAAATTGCTTCTTCCCAAACCCATCGTACTCATGATCTACTTTGCGAATACTACCCGACCCGACCCAACCCAGCGATGCAGACCTCTCCAACCGCTCAATGATTCCATTAGAACCTAGAGGCATCGAACATATGCACCTTCTTATTTATTCAACACAGACTGGCCATCTACCAATAGTATCTACTTCACTGTGGAACAGCGTGCAGTATGCCCATTCTTCTTCTCCCTATAAAGCTTGAGCAGCGGGACCGACATTGAGCTTCACATCAGATCAGCCTCCAAGCAAATATGCCGCCGGAATCTACTTTGGGCTTTTGATCGCGACGTTCTCTTCCAAGCGGACTTGTTCCTGAGACACGGATCACGGCGACTCCGGCACATCTTGTTTCGGTTCAAAAATTCCATCATGTAAAGGCCATCCATACCAAGCCTATTAGAAAAGATAACCACTCTCAGCTTCAACCTAGCCACGAATAATATGTGACAATGCTTTCAGTCGTTATGTTCTTCGCTTCAGCGCTGTTTCCAAACATTTGCGATAAGCAGCTAGCCCTACTCAAAGCTCCTATTTCCAGGGATATGTCTTCTCCGAGATAATAACCATCTGTTGGAAAATACTTGTGAGCCTTGAGCCATTAAAGTCATTCATATGAGGGCGTCTGTTCGTTTCGCCAATGAAGTCCTTCGAACCTCCTGCTCGACCTGAGCAATCTTCCCTTCAACTTCCGCCCAGTTGTCTCCAGCTTGAAGGACATCATTGGTGTACCATTTCTGAATAATAGCAGCGCTTCTCTCTCGTAAGTTTCTGATGTCCGAGTTCTGGACCACTTGTAGAGCCTCAATCTTGGAGATCCGAGGCTGTAGCTCAATGAGTTGGGCAGTCGAATCAGCAGAAGGAATGGGCACGTCCATGACTGAAGTCAGTCGAGACGCAGTCGCAGAGAAGGAGCTTGCTGATGCCATGACTATGGACAAAACACTTGATGCATCCATAGCTGTGGGTATATCGATATCAATTGATCCGAAGAGGTCTGGATATCTTGAATCTAGCGATGATTAGGAAGACTTCCAGTGATAAATATATTAGCATTTACGTAGCCTCAGGAGATCTTGAACCACTTTTGACTTCGACGCAAGCTGGTGAAGAGACTGTTCCAGAATAAATAGACGTTGTGTAATTGAAACTTCTCTGTTCGAAGAAAACTCCAGGCATCCTGTAAACGCATATTCAAGCCTCTGTAATCGCGCCTCCAGAAATTCGATCATCTCTACAGCCGTATTGTCAAATGTATTTTCCATATTCGATCGCTATTTTATTGGTTAGAGCTAGATGTCGTTGGTTGTTCCTGAATTTCGCAGACTGGAGAAAGGTTAAGGTTACAAGGCTGAAATATAACTTACAGCCTTGGTGCCTTAGATGCTGCCTTATCCAGAATTACTGTACCCTGGGAGCATGCTGCCTAGGTTGGACTCAACGACACCAGAAGACGGCTTGAGACTCTGATACACTTCTCTATTCCTACACTTGATCAAGACTCGGCAACTGACGGGACCAGCGACAATGAAACATATGATCTTGCAACTGTAATCGCCAGCTAATCACGCATTTCCGTCACGACCTCTTGTCAAACGTTGTGGAAGCCACAGGATTGGAGATTGCAATCACTTGTTCCACAGTCTCTTTATAATTGACATGACCTCCTACTCTGCCATAGGAGGCCCTAGTGGCTATTCGTCTGATGGCGGACGAGGCAGAAGGTCAAACTATACTGCATTTGAGGTGGATCACAACTAACACTCTATATCGCAGGCGCCGATCAAGTCGAGCTATGAAAGAACAAAATTTTACCGGCCAAGCATCATGGATAAGCAGTAATGTGAATCTAGTAAATACAAGTGAGTATCACCTTGATTGAACTCAGTCATCTCTATCACACTCGATCGCCCGCAAAATCACTAGACGACCTTCTAAGAACGATGCTAATACTACGATAGTCATAGGAGCAGGAACACTAGCAATGCCCCTTGCGATGAGTCATATGGGAATCTTACTTGGAACGCTTGTTATTCTCTGGTCTGGCATGACAGCAGCATTTGGGCTATATCTTCAAACAAGATGTGCTCGGTATCTAGAACGAGGGACGTCATCCTTCTTTGCTTTATCGCAACTTACGTATCCCAATGCGGCTGTCGTATTTGATGCTGCCATTGCTGTGAAGTGTTTTGGCGTGGGCGTAAGCTACCTCATTATCATTGGGGATCTCATGCCCGGTGTTGTAAGAGGATTCAACGAGAACGCAGATTCCATCCCATTCCTCGTGGACAGGCATTTTTGGGTCACTGCCTTCATGTGATTCTACCTCTTACATTACTTCAAGAATTCTCTGCTAACCACTGTTAGGCTTGTCGTGATACCGCTCTCTTTCCTCCGCCGTTTAGATTCTCTAAAGTACACAAGCGTTGTAGCTCTATGTTCGATCGGATATCTTGTAATTTTAGTAGTCTATCATTTTTCCAAAGGAGATACTATGGCAGATAGGGGAGAGATTAGAGTTCTTCAATGGGGAGGTCTCGTGCCAACGCTGAAAAGTTTTCCTGTCATCGTCTTTGCGTATACATGCCACCAGAACGTAAGTTTTTAATTGTCTGTTTGGCCTTGACTCACATACATAGATGTTTTCCATTTTGAACGAGATCAAGGACAACTCTCCGAAACGGTTAGTAAAACCCTACAAACCGCAAATTCCAACTTTTGACAGTGAAGTAGGACAACCAGCGTCATTGCTGCAAGTATCGGCTCCGCTGCATCAATTTATGTACTTGTTGCAATCACCGGCTACCTGTCCTTTGGCAACAGCGTCGCTGGGAACATCGTAGGGATGTGTAAGTGCACTAAACTAAGAGTAACCAAAGATCTCCACTAACAGTCTCAAGATATTCCTTCTATTGCATCTACGATTGGCAAAGCGGCTATTGTCATTCTTGTCATGTTCTCTTATCCACTTCAAGTTCATCCTTGCCGAGCTTCAGTCGATGCGGTTTTGAAGTGGCGGCCAAGTGGTTTGAAAAGCTCACGTAATACACCTACTGGCTCACCAGCAAGAACAATGCCATTGCTCACCGGGGCTCCAGCTCATCCATTTACAAGAAACGATACCATGGGCGAACTTCGCTTTGCCGTCATCACAACTTTAATTATTGTGCTTAGCTACATCTGCGCTATGACTGTCTCTTCTTTAGACAAAGTTCTTGCCTATGTCGGTAGCACAGGGAGTACGAGCATTAGCTTCATTCTACCGGGCTTGTTTTATTACAAGATATCTGCACCGGACTCTATACATCATCAACGTCTTACAAAAGAAGAAGACGACGACGATGAAAGCGAATCAGATGAAGAGGGAGGTGTTTTTGGAGAAGATGGAGTCAGACTACATCTTTGGCGAAAAACGTTACTCAGAAAACTTTCACTCGCCCTGGCTATTTATGGCCTATTTGTGATGGTTCTCTGCTTGGGAACAAATATTGCTTTTTCCGAGGCTGCCCATTGAATACTAGAAGCAGCAATCATTAGCATCAGCATGGGTTAGCAAGGGAATTTGCATGGCTTGGCGTTTTCGTGGGTTTGGATCTTGAATACAACACGGCGATTGCTCTCTAGTTAAGAATTTGCTATCTCACAAATATGAACACCAGATACACTGTCAATAACGCTATAAAACTGTAATCCTAATCTCATCTAGTCAATATCATAATGGATTCCAGCTCTCAGAAGAGTATGATGCTCCATGTTCCATTATTCGAGCCGATCTATACGTACTGTATCTTACACATGGTATATCACAGAGCATCTTACAGACAGCTATCCCAAACGCCGCCTTCTAGGGAGATGATAACCCGCGAGATTCTCCGGTAACGCCTTCAGATGTTAACCTATACGAAAGCGTATCTTACAAAATCTCCCTTAGGCAGCCGTCACTGCTGCAATCTCTGTAGGCTTGCTATTTTCTGCCTCCCTCGCCTCCTTCTCGGGTGCTGGTGGATTCTTATATGCCATCTTCTCGGCTGATAACTTCGTCAGCCCAGGTATAAATTTAGGCTCCAAAAACCCAGCCTTTAAATGTATTAGCGGAGCACTTCTTAATCGAACTTCAGTTCAGGGGTAGGCATTCACCATTGAAAGCAGTCGCCAAACTGGATCACTTGGTTGCGCTCCAACTCCAAGCCAGTACTTTGCTCGTGCAGAGTCAATCTTGATGTCTTTATATGGCATGCCTCTACCACTAAGAGGTGTTTTAGGTATGGGATCATAGGTGCCTTTTGAGGTACCATCAGTATTTTTTGCAGCAGGATTGGATGTGAATTAAGCATACCCAACACCTCAATCGGCTTGCTATTTCTTGCTGTCCTGACAAGCATAGACGTCAGTCCAAATTCTCCTGAAATACAGGAGATAGAATGACTACACGTACCGAGCTTGCGCGACAACGATATTATAGAACGGAGCTCTTTTGCGCCCGAAGCGCGCTAGCCTTATTCTAACAACCATAACTATTGCTATTGCTGTTTGGGCATAGGGTGATGCGATGCGAGGAGTGAGGTAGATATTGAGGTTGAATATTCAGATAAGTCGGCCGGAGCTCGGATAAATTCAATGCCGCTCCGACCTCTCTCTTTTATGTGTTGACAAATGAGTTTGAGTAGATCAAGGTTATATCATCTTTGATTCTCGAACAGACTAAGCCCTGAACTAGCCATCTCTTTCCTCTTCTTGGGCTTTCTTTTTATTGTTGGTAGCGAGCACCTTCAAAGTAGAGGTCTATACCTACACTAAAATTACATATTTGTGATAATGAAGGCATGAGCTCCTAGACCAGTTGTCTACCACATGTTGATTAGCTTGTCAGACACTCTCTGCTAAGAATGCTGCAGCGCTAGATAAAGATCTGATGAGTATTGGCGCCTTCTCCATCGATTCGCTCATGGAATTAGCCGGTCTATCGGTTTCTCAAGCAAGTGCGTTTTGTTTACTTGGTCCTTTTTCATGCCTATTCTAAACTCTAGTAGTCTATCACGTGCATCCACCTAGTCAAGGGAGAAAGATTTTGGTTGTTTGTGGACCTGGAAATAATGGTAATTCTCTGGTTTCGGTATGGGAGTGCAGATTCTGAGACAGAGCAGGTGGGGATGGTCTTGTTGCTGCCAGGCACTTGTGGCATTATGGTAAGTTTATTCCCGCATAAGTTGCTATGAGAGCTCCGGAGCTAGGTGCTTTCTCAAAAGATTGCTTTCAGTTCTTGAAAATTTGTTTCGAAAGCTTGGCTTTCAGCCCTTTATTTTCTCTTGAGATATAGTGAAGCCGTATCCTAATTTAGTGAATAGGTTACCAACCCACTATTTATTATCCAAAGCAGGGTAAAAATGAGTTATACCAGGTTAGTTAGCGATTTCCTTGATGACTCCTGGCCTATTGGCTGCTCTACCTCATTCAACTTGTTGTTAAATTTCCTAGCGTCTCTCCACTCAGCTCCGCAACCTCAACATTTCATTTACGGACGATTTTAGTACGACTCTCGAGCAAGCCGATCACGTCGTTGATGCAATATTCGGTAAGGTTTTTTTGCTTGTGCTTCATCGGACTTTCATCTAACAAGTGAACTGGCTTCTCTTTCTCTGGCGAAGTCCGCGAGCCATTTCCAGCCGTTATTCAAGCTCTGCAAGATACCTCTACTCCCGTGACATCTGTTGATGTTCCTTCATCTTGGAATATCGAAGAGGGTCCACCCAAGTCTGGACCAGGCGCAAAATTCATGCCGGCTGTTTTGGTGAGCTTGACGGCGCCGAAACCTTTAGTAAAATATTTCAAGGGTAGGCATTTCATTGGCGGAAGGTTAGTAGTGTCTACTTCCTTATGATCTGTCAGGAATAGCTAACCTTTTTACAAGATTTGTGAGTCCAGGTATCAAAAAGAAATACAATTTAGATCTGCCTGACTATGAAGGAATTGATCAGGTCATTGAAGTTGGAAGCAACGGCCAGAGACTTTAGGGTAATGTGAAAGTTGAGTGCCGCATTTCTCCGGTTGTGCATAATGCGTAGCAATTGGAATTTACACGGTCCAACCACAGTATTCACGTTTCAAAGGTGGTGTCGAGATGGCAATCAGCCTAAGAACATACCATGAAGGGACATCTTCTATTCCTACTCCTCAAAGAGTACCAAAACTGTTCCAGCTTTACATATGTCTCCCGCTTTGTGCACCAATTTGGCAACCACCCCTTTTTGAGGTGACCGAATCACAGTTTCCATCTTCATACTCTCAATCACGACTAGAGCCTGAGCTTTTTCCACTTTGTCGCCTTCCTTCACCTCATTCCTCAAAACTTTGCATGGCATTGGCGCAAGCACACTATTTGCAACATCTTTCAGCCCCAATGCTTTCTCGAACCAACTTGGTGTTGCAAGTCTTAACTGGGTCTGTTTACCATGTTGAAAAATGGCGATCTTGTCACCATCTCGGATAACTGTACTTTCGATCCGGGTGTGAGGAAAAAATGTCGAGATGGGGGAAGATCGCAAGTCACACACTATGTCATTGAAGGATTTCGTAATATTGCTGCTGCTGACCGAGATATTGAACAATTTGCTTCCGGATTGATGAATATTGACCTGCACGTGTTCACTATCCTTATTATCGTTGCATACGAAGAAGCCAAAAGAGCGCTCGTTTACGGAATTGAAGCCAATTGCCTCCCCATGCGAACCATATGCCATGGCAGTCTCGGGTAGAGACAGTTCATGAGCTAATAGTCCTAAAGCTGCCTGAACGAATAGCTCTGGCTGAACTGCTTCTGAATGGAAGAGTTTGTCGTAATATTTTTCGATATAGCCTGTCTCAACCTCGCCCCTAATGAATGCCGGGCTTTGGCATATCTTCTTCAAAAACTCAATGTTGGTGCTTAAACCTACCACTTCGTATTGCTGCAGGGCTGCATATAGTTTTCGAATTGCTACTTCCCTATTAGGTCCATTGACAATTAGCTTTGCGATCATTCCGTCATAATTAGAGGATATGATATCTCCTTCGATAAATCCTGCGTCTATCCGGACACTCTGCGATACTGTTGGAGTCCTTAGATGCACCAATCTCCCAGAGTCGGGTATGAAATTCTGGCTAGGATTCTCGGCATAGATTCGCGCTTCCATCGCCCAACCGCGGGTGGCTATCCTCTGTGCAATTTGTTCCTGATTTAGGGGTAATGGTTCCCCACTAGCAACCTTGAATTGCCATGATACAAGATCTTCTCCAGTGACTGCCTCGGTGACTGGATGTTCAACCTGTAGTCTAGTGTTCATTTCCATAAAGAAAAACTCATTTGTATCATTGTCAAATATGACTAAAAACGGTCAGTAACTCCAGGGCAGTCGAATTATTATCTTACATTCAACAGTCCCAGCTCCTTCGTAACCTACAGCTAATGCCGCGGATCTTGCCTTCTCCCAGAGGTCTTCTCGAATGTTCTCCGCCAGATTCGGTGCTGGAGCCTCCTCTAAAATCTTTTGGTGCCGTCTTTGGAGGCTACAGTCTCGTTCTCCTAATGCAACTGCATTGCCATACTTATCCGCAAAGATCTGAACCTCGATGTGCCGTGGTGCTGCAATGTATTTTTCAATTAACATCACATCATCTCCAAACGAGTTTCTCCCTTCGCTCTTTGCACTTTCCAGTTTATCTAGAAATTCTGTCTCATTCATAGCAATCCTCATTCCTTTTCCCCCGCCACCCTTCACAGCCTTTACCATGACTGGGAACCCGATCTTTCGTGCCTCTTCTAATAAGTATTGTGGATCTTGATTTCCTCCATGATATCCCGGTATACAGGGAACGCCAGCTTCAATCATAATTTCTTTGCTCCTTGACTTGTTGCCCATTGCCTCAATCGCCTTCCAGGGTGGTCCAATAAAAACGAGCCCCTCCTCAATACACCTCTTTGCGAATGCCGAATTCTCACTCAAAAAGCCATATCCCGGATGCAGCGCTTCACAGCCCTGCTCCTTAGCCACGGATATTATCCGTTCCCCGTCGAGATATGCACCCACCGCGCCGAGATTCACGGCAAATGGGCTAGAAAGAGCATGCTGGGAGTGAGCGTCTGGATCTGTGTATACTGTCGTGCAACGGACCCCAAGGTTAGAGGCGGTACGTCCAACCCTGAGAGCAATCTCGCCACGGTTGGCTATCAGAACCGAAGTTATCGGCTTGATAGGAGAAGAGACGGCGTACCGGCTCTGGGAGACATTGATGGCTCGAGCAACTGCTCGCGCTCGGGAGGCGGGTAGCATTGAGTTGAAGAAGCTTGCCTCCTAGACTGTAGAGACGAATAGCATCCCAGGAGGAAGGTAGAGCAGACACTCCAAGCACATCTTAAGTACGAAGCATTCTCACTTTATTGATGTCTTGGGCCGGGAAGCGTGTCGCGGATAACCGCTTTTAACCGTTACCCGTATCCACCGGACAACCGCCCACACCCCACCGCCGCCCAGGCAAAATCATAACATGTAAATACGTCCAAAACCAACCAATTTACTACCCAAAAATCAACTAATTCCGACGCCAGAACATCGCAATATTTTCAATATGACTCGAAAAAAGACACCTCTATGCGCTGATAATGCAGAACACAATAAAAGCCTCGAAATTGCCTACAAGCTATACAATAGCCGACTAAATACGCCTGAAGAGCTTTTAATTCGTGCAGCTGCAAAGCTATGTGGTATTAATAGCTGGACAACACTACGAGATCGAAGCTATGGCTCGGACTCTATACAAAGTTACGCTAAGAAGCGTCAAAAGTTGTCACAAATTAAGGAGAAGGCTCTTGTTTCTTGGATATACTAGTTGACAGAATGAGAGTAGCCTGCAAAAGTCTCTTAACTTCGGAAAATAGCAACAGATCTTTTGATTGCAAAAGGAGATACTATACTATTAGAGAGCAACTAGCATTTGAGGTTTATTAAACGATACTCTGAAATTAAGTCTAAGTTTGTGTCTTCTTTGGATAAACACTGGTTTCTAGCACAAGATTATAACCTCTTCTAACACTAGTTTAACTTGTTTCTAGAACAAAAGAGCTAGTTTGAAGTGTTAGATCAGGATATATGGAATATTGATGAAAAGAGTATAATGATGGGGGTTTCAGACAAAGTACGAGTAATTATACTAAAATCGGCAAAGAATCTACATACTTCACACTCTGGAAATCGTGAATAGGTTACAACAACAGAGTGTATTTCAATGACAGGAAAACGACTTGGTTCATAGATTATATTCAAAGGAAAGATTTCTCAGAAGGTTTGGCATTCTACAATTGAACGAATTAGCAAACAAGACTCTGGATACTATATATGTTGTTCAGAAAATAGATAGACAGATATTAAGTTCAGTCTTGGATATTTAGAGAAGCACTTTAAACTTTAAACGCACACAGAACGGTACTAGATCTTAACCTGTGATAGGTATAACTCTTATATATCAACAGCAGCTATTAAGTTCTGTTTACAGCATAAAATTATTATTTTATGTCTTCTACTAGTTACACTTAACTTACTTACTTCAACTACTTGATGTTAGTATATTTAGTCTAGTAGCAACATATTATCAAGGAATGATACGTTCACGCTTTGAATTTAACTTACAGTCTATTAATATCAACAAAATAGACTTTCTAGAGATCTTTCATGAAGTACGCAAGCTTGCAATTACTTTAGAAAACATTCAAAGTGCATAGAAAAAAGCAAAGCTTTTTCCTTACAACCCTGAGCTTGTTCTTTCTTAGTTACTACTTCTAGTTACAGAGAAAGCAACACCTTCTTAACTATTATCACAGCCTAGAACTCCAAAGAGCCTATTTTTCTTGATTCTGGAAAGACACTAGTAAATGTTACAGATATTAATACAATTCTTGCACAAGTGCGAGCAAGTTTTACAGATATTAGCGACAATATGTTTTTACTTGAGAAGTTTAGTAAGGCAGCAAAGGTTGCTATAGTTTCTGCGTCGTTAGCTAATTTAGCAAACTAGTCCTTAATTAAAGCTACACAAAATCAAAGAAAGAAAACAACAAAAAAAGAAAACAATTTTGGCAAGGCAAGAATAATAAGAAGAGAGGAAGTTGACACAAGAGTAGAATGAAGGACACAACAAGCTTAGATTCAAACTACTAAGATATTTAGCTACCTTGGGCTAGAGATCTTTACTTAGGAAGCAAAAGCGAAAAAAGCACTAAAAGAGAAAGCACTCTCTCTATTAAAAAAGCAACAGCAATTCCGTACAGTTTTCAAGGTGTTTTTTGCTGGATTTGAAAGCTTGTTTGTACTAGAAGAGGTATTAAGAGTAGCTAAGGAACTAGTAAAGAAACCAGTAGCAGCGGAGGTAACTAAGAGAACTAAGGAAACTAAGAGAATTGTACACGCAAAGAAGAAGGTAATTGTAGAGGAGAAGGAGAGTAAGGCAAGGGTTTCACAACGAGGAAGAGTGTGTAAGCCTACTTTGAAGGCTATTTCTTAGAGTTACATAGTAATTTTAGAAGTATGGACGATATTTTAATCATTCTATGTCTTGCGCATAATAAACCATTGTTTTCAGGTAGTAAAAGTAGCAAAATTGATGTAAGGCGCATTTTTTGGTTGGGCGGCTGTGGGGTGTGGGCGGTTGTCCGGTGGATACGGGTATTCGGAGCCCCGCACCGCACTATCTCGCGCCCCACACTTCTTCCTCCCTCCAGACACCAAGAACAAACACCTACGCAGCAGCTAACGACTTGCTGCCTCAACACTTCCAACGTTCCACCCTCTTAAAGAATTCGTATACTTAACTCGAATCAGGTAACATTACTGACTCTCGAACGCAAACCCGCCGCTTCTACCGAATCACGGTAATTGTATGTACCTAGAGAGGGGTCAATACACATAAATGCTTACAGCGCGAGGCTCT
This sequence comes from Arachnopeziza araneosa, assembly GCA_003988855.1. Taxonomy (NCBI): domain Eukaryota; kingdom Fungi; phylum Ascomycota; class Leotiomycetes; order Helotiales; family Arachnopezizaceae; genus Arachnopeziza; species Arachnopeziza araneosa. The sequence continues at coordinate 409,588 of QYAI01000026.1, forward strand.
CACATATTTGACTTTTCCGTCTACAACCCGTATTTCATGACTATCCGGCATATCTCCTAGAGATGCAAATTCGCACAGTACATCAACAGATCCCATAGTCTCGTCAATAACATAACGCCTCATGTTGTTTGTGTTTGTTGATCCACCACTATCAAGGGTTAGCATGAGCTTTCGACTAGAACGTAAGAGTTCGAGGAACACTGACTGCGGCAGCGATGCACCGCAGGGTCTGGTCAATGCGCTACCTTCAACACGCTCACAATCAGTTCCCCAAGGGATCGCATCAGCTGCTGTGGCATTGGTCCACATGTCAAGGTAAGCATCTCCAATATTCTTGAGAAGCTCTCTGCTTGGTAGTGTTCCATTGAGAATCACCCAGTCCTCATGCTTGATGTAATTAAGAGTCAAGGACGCATTGAAAAAAAGGGATCCTGTGGTTGCCGCAATAGTATCGATCATAGCAATAGAGCTAGTTTCGTTTCCATTGTATCTGATTTGTGTCCCAATAACATAAGGCTTCGAGCCACTGGATGAAATCAACATTGTGTAACTCGCACAAGCCGACGTGTCGGCCATTGAGCGATTGAGATCAATCTTTAGCGGTTGGCTCAAAACTCCATTCTTAAGTTCTGTGACTTTGTTGTTTTCTTGGTATGTGAAATTCGAAGTGAGGTTAAGGCTATCAAATTTTCCACTGGCTTGAGCTGCGACGTAATTGTTAGCAGCTGCTAGCAGTCCGGCACGGGTGCAGTCTGCTGAAACATGGCCTAGTGTGATGGAAATCCAAAGGAGCACAACAAAGATGAAATTACAACACAACGAAGGCATGATGAAATCCGGTGCGGTCGAAGGATACGAAATGATTTTCAGCCCAAGTAGTAAGCACTTCTTTATACGTTCAGAAACAACATGATATATGCCACGGCTACTTTGCTCCCCGCTCTTAAGACTGAGTTAGATCACCCCCGCTCTGCCTTGCAAATGAAATCCAGCACCTATATAGCCGAATATATTATGGCTACGTGGGAAGGTAACAAAATCGGCTTCCTCAATGTGGGTCTACCTAGGTAGTTCACGGTTTGTATTGAGAACCCAATTAAGTGATCAAGTAAATGGCCCTCATATTCTAACTCAAACACAATGAGGTATGAGTAGAACTTATATGTGCCGCGAAGGATAATATTTCCACTAATTTGTTAAGTCTTCTGGGATATATTCGATATGGGTTGAGATGTGAGCTTGGCTGTCTATATCTTGATTGAAACGAAAATCTTTGTCCGCTTCTCGGTTGTAAAACCGAGCCATATTTACCTCACAGGGTTCCCGTTAGAGTAGATAGTGTATGTAAAGAGGCTTGTAATCAAAGAGCAGTAGGTAGATTAGATCTTAGTGTGGTTTAAGCCGGAACCATGAGAATGCGGCAAGAAATACACATATTACTTACTATCTCAAGCAAACAAACAATGCAATCATATGGCAAAGCATACCACTATAGAAATCAGTAAATGATTTTAGTGCCTACTTCTATTAGCAAGAAGACTGGAGTCAGATGGTAGCCAGGCTAGCCTTTAACAGAACGAAAGTATTGAACCACCACTTTGATTGGCACTAACCTCTGTCATGAATGGAAATGCAAAAGGCTTACAAGAAATCAGGAAGCTCTACGATATGTTATATCGGAGCCGAGTCCAGTCTATATCGACGACAAAGTAAGCAATTCTTCACCTTGTCTGTGATGATAAGGTACTGTGGAGATAAAAATAAGAAAATCTGCGATATTGAGATATTTCATTCTTTCGCTTTGATAGCACGTGCGTGGATACCCAACTCAAATTACGTCGATTACTCTATCGTGGCAAGTTTAGCTAGATACTATTCTTGTTTCTGACACCTTGTGGATAACTTTGATATTGCATTAACGTGTATGCTTGCCGGCCGATTAGTTTCCAGCCTCTCGTTTTATCATTAAGATAAGATTGAACGTGATGCAGAGGAAAGCAGGGCAATCCTTCCTTATCCAGATCTTGTATCTTTGGAGGCCAAGGGAAGCAGCAAACCATGAAATGATGCTATTGATTATAACCAGATCCAGGAAAGGATCAGACGACTGAAATTGCATAATAACCCGTAGAGTACGAGAATCAAGATACTTTGGAAGGCGTAAACCAAACGGTTTCAAAATGTATCATTTCGAACTCGCGTCTACATATTTGCGGCTCGTCGTTCAATGCTATTTACATCGCAATTAATACACTATCATCTGAAGACATAATTCCCACGCCTAGCTCAAGGGCCATTCTGCGAATAGATCTGTCTCTTCCGGAGATGTACAGGAATTTCGCCTGCTGGTGTATCCGGAATGACTTTCTCGAGGTTCTACGGAAGTCCCAAGGTTAGCATGCCCCAATAGCTCCCTGAACACAAACTAGTGAGTAGAATCAGAACAAAACGCACCAGCTTGTTGAAGACGCATTTGTTTAGTTTCCATTCTTGTGGTCGGCATTGCCAGAGTTGCTGGTTGTTGTTATCCAGGCATGTCCAGTGCTTTCTGAATTCCTCAAGACAGTTTTTATTGACGTCTTCAATTCTACGCTCACAAAACAAATCAGCACTCGATCTCCTAGAACTATCTTCGAGCTTCCTCCACCCAAGGTACCTCCTTGGTGGAAACCTTTTGATTGGGTTCATGAAGACTGGGAACAGAGCTCAAGCGTGTTGATGATCCTCTCCTATACCCTCACATGTAGGCTTTTCAAATCGAGGAAGGATTAGGAACAAAACTTACACACTCTTAGCACATCTTGTGACCCTTCTTCCTTCTTTCAAACACTCCATTTCACCCTTCCCCGGATTCTCAGTCTTGCACATCATGAAATCATCGTTGTAGGGTTTGCATCTTGCACCAATAAAAAAGCTGGCGGATAGTAAAGGTGCCGAACTGCTTCCAATTTCGGTGACAGGTGGAATGTCGGCCGGGAGGGGAGTTGTATCGACCAAGACAGCTTGGTTGAATCTACATAGCAATTGATCAGTTTGGCTGAAAACCTGAGATGTTAGACGTAGGCTGGAGCTCACCTTGGATTTCTTCCCGACATCCTGACAAGTTTGGAAAACTAAAGAGTTATAAGAGAATCAGATTCCTTAGTGGGAGAGTAGAAGGCGCTCTGAAATTTGGTCTCGTTGGTCAGGGCACGCTTATGCAATGATTGGCGCCGTAGCCGCTGCCGCAGTAGCCGATAACCTTTTCATCACCCGGCTTCTGCCAGCAAGGATCGCGAGGGAGCTCGAAGCTTCAACAAAATACAGAAACAGCAAAATCAGCCACCCACCAACAGCCTTTTCCAGGAGATTTCCGAGAAGCCGCTTTTAAGATACTTCATCGCCCCAGCTATACCTGTTGCTTCCCAAAGAAGTAGCAGCTTCTTTTCCGTCACTGCTGATTTCAACTTGAAAACGCGCTGTCACTTCTGACTTGTATGTTATTGCGCCTCGCGCTACCTCAAGAACTTTACCGGCGCAGCGCGCCTAGAATTCTTCCAGCTCTTTGTATTCGCATCTGCAGTCCCTTTTGCAACAATGTTCGGGTCATCGCTTAACCAGTCCAAACCGGCGGGTACCGGTTTTGGTTTTGGAAATACTCAACAGGCTGGACCAGGTCTCTTTGGGCAAAACCAGCCTCAGCAAGGCAACTCGGTTTTCGGAAACTTGAATCAGAGCAATCAACAGCAGCAACCTGGCGGTCTCTTTGGTGGTTTCGGTCAGTCCCAGAATGCGCAAACCCAGCAACAGAGTGGTGGATTGTTCAATGGGTTGGGTCAGAGCACGCAACAGAATCAACAACTGGGCAGTCTATTTGGTGGGCAGAATCAGAGTAACCACCCACAACCGCAATCCCAATTACAATCGCAAGTTGGAGGAGGAGGCCTTTTTGGCGGGTCAATGTTTGGACAAGCCAACCAACAACAACAATTCCCTCAGTTAGGTCAAGCTGCGCTAAAACCAATTGACCCTCGTCCGTTTTATCCCCCCAAACTCGACCACGGCTGACGTTTTACAGGAGAGAAAAGTATTCCAGAACAAATGTTGGCTGTTCTCGAGAAATGGGATTCCGGGAATCCAAGTTGTGCCTTTAAACACTACTTCTATAACAAGGTTGGTGAGGAAATGGCGGTTTATTACAGAGCATCTCCAAACGAAGACCAGAAAGCATGGGATGATGCGCTCGCGAACAAGCCCGGCCCTGGATACATACCGGTTCTGTGTACTGGATTTGCACAGATGGGCGAAAGAATCAAGCTCCAACAGCGTAACCTTACTGGACTTAACTCCCGTCTTCACGAGATCAATGGCGCTCTCTCTAAAATGATGCAGATCCACGAGACACAGACTAGTCTCAGAGCGCTTGAAGCCCGACGGAAGCATGTTGTCCTAAAACAGAGATGTCTAGCATTAGCAACCAAAGTTCAAGTATTACGCAACAGAGGCTATGCTTTGTCGGGAGACGAGGAGGTTCTAAAATCGAAGCTGATGGCTTTGGAAAGACAGATTAACGATCCTGGTTTGGGAGCCCGAGGAGAAGAAATTTGGGCCCGAATGTTAGCCGTTGAAGACAGGGCTAAATTATTAAAGACCGAAATCGAAAAGTCTGGCAGTATAGCACCAGGCATGCTTGATGATGAGTTGAACCGTTCTGCCAAAAAGGTTAGCATCTTCTCGCGGGAAAACATACCTGCTAATAACTCTTAAGATTCTTGAAGATTACAACATACAACTAGGACATTTGAAGCGGGAGTTGAAGGCAATAGTAACAGACTACCAGCAATGGGCAAAAGACCAAGGTGTGCCCGATGCTAAGCCAAAAGAGATACCAAGAGTTGACACTCACGAGACGCCTATGCGATTTGTATAGCTTGTGGCTAGCTGGGACAATCACTGTGGTGTACAAGAAAATATGTATTACAAAATGGCCGAATCAAGCTAGGTGCCTTCAGTACCTACCTGGGTACCCAGGGCAGTCGGGTAGAGGTGCGATCACGTGTTATATAATCTCCTAATGATTTTATATATGTATTCACAGGAGAGTAATATTCAATAGTAGAAAGTGAGAAGAGCGAATACGGCGACGATATTACGGCCTTTGTATTATTAAAGGAGCTCATCCTGGACAATGTGTCGATGTCGCCCGTCATGGTTGCCAGTTGGTGTTCCTCTCGTGACTCATACGAAATGTGAGAAAAGTCTACAAGAACTCGACTAGTCTCTAACCGCCGTTCTCAAGGTGTTTTTGTTCATCTTTAAATGTGACCATTGCACAGCTTCCAACCTGCACTCATGAAGTTCTCAGACTTCATAACCCCTGAACCAGATGGCGAGATCGTTGCGGGGCCTTCTGCCATTCCTCCTTCGCTTGAGAACAGCCTGATCGGACAACATGTCACCCTCAAGCCGCTACAGCTTTTAGATTGTGCTGGTCTATTTCCCAATTTAGCTGGCCTTGAGAACGCTCTTCTTTATAAATACCTCCCGGGGGGTCCATTCTTTGATCTCGAAAGCTTTACGGAACATATAAGCTTCCTACTTGAGGACCCTATCTTCTTGGTCTATACCGTCTTCCAAAAAGACAAGTGTGAAACAGCAGTTGGAATAGTCTGTCTAATGAACATCGTTCCTACAAATCGCAGTATCGAGATTGGACATGTCTTGTTCGGGAAAACGCTCCAGCGAACTACTGCGGCTACGGAAGTATACTATCTTCTTCTAAAGTATTCCTTCGATGATTTGAAGTTCTTGAGAGTCGAATGGAAGGCAAATGATTTGAACACTCCGAGCAAGCAGGCAGCAATACGCCTAGGGTTCAAATTCGAGGGAACATTCAGAAAGCATGCTATCGTCAAGGGGAAGAGGAGGGACACTTCCTGGTTTAGTATAATTGACGAGGAGTGGGTTGGCGGTGTCAAAACCGCTCTAGAAGAATGGCTCCAGGTCGACAACTTTGATGCCGATGGAAATCAGAGGAGGAAACTAGAAAACTTCCGAGGGTGATGAGATTTAGAGAAATGCCATAGCTCTCTTCCGATGCATCTAGAGTCATCCAAGACTTCCCAGAAAAAATCGAGACTATTAGCTCATTAATTGGCTAGATTCTGTGACCAAGGCGAGGGACAATCAACGTTGTCAGTCAAACATATCCCAAGTAAAGACTTCGCCATCAGTCTAGAATTATTATTCTCATGACTTCAAAGGGTTACGCCAGGGATGTAGAATACAACATGCCAACCTGTGTAACGCCTATCCACCTTCCGTACCATTCCGCCACCACTCGAGAAGCCTCCCAGGAAACTCGCTGGTGAGATATTGCAGGCCCAATTATAGAGGCAAAAATATTATACATGAAGGTGGTTCCTTTTGATTTTGTGCAATGAAGTGTATCTGCAGGTTCAAGTCTGGTATTACGTGCTAGAAAGATGTAGCGTGCGTTGCTTTTATCACTTAATGATTGTAACTTTGAGTAGGTTCTGGGTAATGTTATTGATGCTGCTGCTGCTGCTGGGTCAAGGAATTGGTAAAGGTGTCTTTGAGTAACGTCCGGACCTTCAAAGCATTTTAGCATTTTTATGAGGAATAAGGTGGTTCTGCTCACAAATAATCTCGCTCAAACTCGGCATCTAGATGAACTGGTACCCTCTCTTCCTCTGTACTTCGATCTCTTTCTTTGGTCTGATTTTGAACTAATTGGTGCAGTAGCTTGTTGTTCTGAGCCACAAGAGTCTCTATCCTTTCTACTTTAGTCTCCAATGCTCTTAATCTTGCATCATTTCCCATAATTTCTCTCCAGTCTTCTTTAGTAAGTTGTCCCTCAACTATAACCCTTCTTGGCGGTTCGGCCGGGGAGTCCATCGTATATTGATGTGTCGTCTGCTGCTGCTGTGTATGCCACTGTTGTTGCTGCTCAAATTGGACTTGCAGTTCACGAGTAAGCGCTCGTTCATTTCCACGCTTCCGCTTATGCGGTCGATAGCCGTTCACATCCTGAACTTCATTATTTCCATTTGCTACTACCATTTCTCCACCAGGATGCTGAGGTGGGGGATGCGACAGATCTGTTGGCGTTGGTGGGTAAGGTCCAGCATATGGTCTTGGTACTTGAGAGTTCTGGGGTGGCGGGGGATTCAAAGCTTCAGCAGCAATTGCTTGTCTCCTTGCTTCTTTTCTTGCTTCTTCAACTTTCCTCCGCGCATCAACTTGCCTCATGCGCTCCGCCTCAGCATCTCCATCCTCAGTCTTCAAAAAATCCATCCACTTGTCTAGAAGATCGTTTAATTCATCCCCAGGCTTTTGCGGAATAACTCCATTCTCCCAATCAGCAATCTGACGCCGTCTCGTCTCAACTAACCTTCCCACCGTCGCGCTCATCTGAGCTAGGACCTTTCCGGTATCTCGTTGAAAGGCGGTATTTACACCGGTCCAAAACTGTGCTTTAGTTCCCTCTTTGTAATTACCACGCTGTTCGTAGCAATGCTTTACCATTAGAATATGATCGCGCTCGTCAAGATTCTGACGTGGCTTGCGAGTGCTGCTACCAGCAGAAGATAGAACAGAGCTTTCGCGCATCTCGCGCGCTGGGGTCATCAGAGAGCGAGGGAGAGGGGGCGGATTCATTCGTAGATCTGACGAGGGTGTTGAATTGTTTGAAGTTATGTTCTGTTGTTGCAAGCTCGTGGGCTGTTGTGTAGGTGTGGGCGTGGATGCGGTCGCGGGGCGAACATTACTTGGTGTTGATGGTGGTAAGATTGGAGCTGGCTGACGGTTATTGGGCTGCGCCATTGTCATCGGGACCAATTTGAATGTGTGAAAAGCCGACGGCATGTAGGAGAAAGGTGTTGGAGATTGTGATGAACTCGAGGTTCGTTAAATTTTAAAGGAGATCTAGTGAATGAGACCATAATTGGACTAGCGTGTGGTAATTACGGTAAAAGCGCTTGAAGCGTACAACTACCTACTCAGCCATGAAGTGGGATAATCCTGCCGTTGGATTATGGTCCCTTATACTCTTATCGTTATTCCAATTAGCCTTTTGATCATGGATAGTCGGACATGGGGTTGATCACTACTATAAAAAAAAAATTCTTTCGTTCGTGACCGCAAGTTAATAACCTCATTTATAGTTTAGTGCTTTTGTTCTGCTTATTGTCTGTTCTATTCGCTTGAGCCATTCGCAACAGTGCGTAGAGGCTTTGTAGCCTAGGCATTTCCAGTCCCTTCTGTCGAGCTATTCTAATAGGATTTCCAAGAATCACTTCCAGTTCCATCGTCTTGCCTTGCTCCCAGTCCAATAACATGCTGGCCTTGCTGCCACTATTATTCTTCTGACTGCTTAATAGAATTGCTTCGCTGGTTGCAAGGTTTTGAGGTAAAGTTGCACCTAGCACTTTTGGGGCTGTGGACAGCACCTCATCCATGACGCCCTTTAAGTGAAGATATAGTTCCGCATCCATCGACATCGCGTTGTTTGTCGAGCCACCTGAGAGAACTGCAGAAGGATTCATAGCAGCATTAATGGCAATCTTGTGCCACCGGACCATTTGTAGCTCCACGTGGGAATATTCTTCTGCGTCAGCAACTTTCGCTGCTTGCAATAGTTGCACCAGTTTCTTGTTTGACTCGATCGAGTTTTCCTGCTCCGTATTTCCTGCTTTGGAGTCCATGCTTCCAGGTAGATATGGCCCAATGCTTATTCTTGTCCAGCGATTGTGCTTAACAACTCCGGGGGATGTTTGCGCTACGCTAGCAGCTGTTACCGCGCTGAGTATGGTGCTGGATGGAAATCTTTTCGAGTACGGTTCTTCAACGCCTAATCCATTTTGTATAAGAACAATAGCCGATCTCCTTTGGACCAAGCCTTCCAAAATATCGGAATCATCACGAATATCTGGTAGTGCTTTAGTGCTCACTATCACGTAGTCCCAAGGCAGTTTGGAGTCGACGGCTTCTTTGGGACTTGCGAAAGTTCGATGAGGAATGAACGTAGAGGATCCGTATTTTGGCGACGAAACTTTGAACCCATTTGCCTTCACAGCTGCGTAATTTGACCTACACACCACTGATACCAGGGTTTCTGGTACCTCTGCGAGTCGAGAGGCATAGAATGCGCCAATTGCGCCAGCGCCAACAATGAGAATGCTGATCGGCATACTGAACTGTTGTAGAAGGTACTTACTATGCAGCTATTTTTCGGAGAAGATCGGAAGAGTGGATGGTATAGCAACCACGCAGGGGAGGTTTCGGACTTAGGCGAGGCGGCCGCAATCATTGATCATTCTGATGTTGAGACTACCTAGGTATTCAGTCCAACCTACAACTCACAAAGTGGTGACAGTAAGTGGACTATTTAAGCTTTTATATAGATTATCTAGGCTTGGAATGTTTATAAGCATCCGAAATTTCATTAGCTAGGTAAGCATGCCTGAATGACACTAAGATGGTGCTTGTTGCTTCTCCAGCTCTAAAATCTAGAGTTGAGACATTGGTCGGCTCCGGGTGAAGCTATTCAAATTCTATGCTTCGGGGTACGTACATAATTACGCTTTATTGTCTCGCAGTGTGCTGTCACCTGTTCTTAATTACGGTTGCCTGTGCGCCAAGATAGCTACCTACAGGTAGATTGTAGGCTTCAAAGTCAGTCGCTGGTCTCCGAATGACTATTTAAATAGCAAACCCCAGTCTGCATCAGGAGATAAACATCCTTCATCAAGAAATCACTATGAGTTCATCCCAGAATCATCTGCGTTCGACTATGAACAACCAAACTCCACCGCTTTCCACCTTTAGTCTCTTTTCGAGTCTACCACTAGAGCTTCAAATCAAAATCTGGCAGCTAGCATCACAAATACCACGCATAACCGAAGTCCACGGCTATGGCTTTTCTAGTGGTCGGCATTACCCTCATCAACGAACCCGCCGCTCTAATCCGAGGTTCAATCCACCACACTTTGCTATTCACCCGCTACTCCATACCTGTCCTCTCTCTCGGTCTATCTATCGAGCTATGGATTCTGCTCGGTTGCCTCTGAGCTTGAAAAAGCTGGTCAATGGCTGTGATTGGTTCGCATCCGCTCACATTGAAGACGATATAGGAAAAGTTGTTTGGCAACCTTGTAGCAGCGTTGACAATGGTCGGCATTTCTTCCTGAATTTTCAAGGTCAGAGGAGCGGGAACTGGGATCAAGGAGATATATTTTTCGACAACGGAACGACGTGGTACGAGCCAGTATGTCAGTCGGAATGGCTAACTCGTTGTGGTGTCCGACGGTTAGCCTGCGATATTGAAGCGTTTTATGCCGAGCAAAGGGATGGTAGAGGGATTGGGTGGAGGATGGTGTGTGCAGTGAGCGATTTGGAGGAACTGGACCTTGTTCTGGTGCCGAAAGAGTCAGGATGGAGGAATAGGAACAAAGAAGTAGAATTCATTGATGTAGCCAATGAGCTAGTCAGGGAAGAAAGGGTCGAACTAAGTATGTGGCGGAAAATACACGAGACTGAGATGGTAAAGGTGAGAAAATCAAAACCAGACTGGAAAGAACCAATTGTTAGATTTGTGGTTGCCAGGAAGTGGAAGATTGTGTGAATGTTAACCGAGGAATCAATTCAGCTCCTCATAAACTCTTGGACTCTATCAAGCGAGGTTTTAACTTAATGTGCAAACCCCTGCAAGACAGCAGTTATTCTTGCCAATAATGCCAAGTCCTCGTCAAGAGCTACATCCTTTATGGAAGCAATGAAGCAGAGAGGTAAAGAAGTAATGATCAAATTGAAGATGTAAAAGTCCATGCAATTTTACTGACCAATAACAATGTTTTCTAGGTACGATGCATCTACCGCGCCAGGCAAGCACCTTTGACCGTTGTACACTTCAGCATTAATAGAACACACCTGTAGCATCGCGAAACATGTATAGAATGAGTTAAGTCACCACTCCATCTCCCTTAATTCCGTACAATTCAGTTCATTACACAAATAAGGAAATTCGCTCGACAGGCTGTCATGTGACATTCGCGCTCCATAGATTGCGGATGATTTTCAAATGAGAACATAACTTCGTAAAGAATTAGAAAGCCCTTCGGGGGAACATCATGAAATCATGAACCAGTACGCCTCGAGAGACTGTTTTTACTTTTTGTGTGAGGTTGAGAAGAACGTCCAGATACAGAGCCTGGTGCTTGACCAACATGAGAGTGACGGTTCCTGGTTGAGTTATGAAGATGACCAACATCATGTTTACCTGTTTACAGTCAAAATAAGTTCAATGCAGAAAAGGATAAAGAACTTACCATCACAACAAGCTCTGACATTTTCGAGCTTGTCAGATTCTCGATCTTGTTTCTCGATGATTTCCCTCAGATCTTCGGCACTGTCATGAACCTCGCTGGCTTCGTATAGACTTCCTCCATTGCTCACACTGTGCCTGCTTCTTCGACTGGAAAAGCTTCCACCTATAGCCTCCTTGCCAGGCTTCCAATAACTGCTCAATCTCGAAAAAGTTCCCATTGATGGACGGGAGGATGTAGAGCCGGCTTGCTGCCGAACAGCTTTGCTAGGCGACTCATTGCGAATTGTGCGGCTGTTGTATGATGACAATGAAGCCGCACCCCGACGAGATGTATCTTCAACCCCAGGATTGAATTCTGCTACATCTTCGTTGGTCAGAGACCCGTTAGCGACCTCCGACGAGTCTTCTATGGCGTCTTCTCCAGTCCTTAGTAGAAGATACGATAATGCATTGAACCACGTCTCATGCCTTTGCCCAGTAGTTGCAGTAAATTTCACAGCTCGTCCAGGCGTGATGATTACCAAACTCTTGCGATGAAGGCCAGGAGGCATTGGATTGTCATCAGTGACTACTCTGACTGCTTCAATAGGCACGCTCTTCGCCTTCAATTCTGCGCGACCAGCGGATGAGGGATCACGATCACTCCAGTAAAGGGTTCTTGTGTACGGATGGACCCAGAAATAACGTCTATGTCGATTCTCTGACATTGCTCCTCTTCCAGCTTTTCGTGTATATTTCCACAAGTATTCTCCAATCATGGTTTGAGTAATGGCATTGATCATTCGGGGGTCAGTGTTTGATTGCAGACCATGCGGCATTGCAATGCCATTACGGTTGAAGCGGGTGTCGACTTCTGATGCGAAAGAAGATACTGAAGACGCCCTTGACCTACCAGACCGGCTAGGTATCTGAATCTCAGCAGCACCAGAAGAATGCAGTGGGCGCGGCGTCGTCCCCCCCCGGAGAGAGCTGGGGCTCATTGCGGCTTGACTATTGGGTGTTCTAGGCCGGAAAGAAGGATTTGCTTTATAAGCAGAAGCTGGCATCAGTGGAGGGCCCATAGTTCCAAGACCGCCTGAAGAGGAGCCCGACCGCTGAGCTGCAGCAGCAATAACTTGCTTGTGATCGTTAGGTAGGGGGGGGTGAGCGCCTGATAACGAATTGTTCCGGCTACTGGAGCTGCCTGGTCTTTTCTGGAGGCTAGTATCATTGACATCGTCGGGGCTAGTCATGGTTGCTCTTGTACGACTGACACTGCTAACACTATCTTGTGATTTCTGAGTTCTGAAGCCATTATGAGCTATTGATTCCCGAGGTGATGAAGCCATCTTTTGGTCGTTTTGATTCATTACAGCCTCTTTCTTCCCAGCCTTAAACATCTCATCAATCTGATTTCCTGTTAAGGCAGTTTGTGCACTCTCATCCGTTGTTTCGATGCGATTTTTCCTAAGGAATCTGTCATGAGGATTGCTGGACAGTTCCTTGAATGGTCGCGAGGATTCAGGAGTGTCATTCATAGGCGAGTCACTAGGAGACTGGCGTGTCTCGTCCTCGGCAATTATAGGCGTGGTCGGTTGTTTGTACTTATTCAAGCTAAATGCATACCCAAGGGCAGTGGCTTTTGGGGTTTCGGGATCTTTCTCTCTGCTAAACACCTCCAACACAGGTTCGCCCTTAAGGGAAATGATAGCGTCTCTTTGTGGGCTGCGAGGTTCGATAGGCTTTGTATCCACAGACTGAATCGATGAGAACATAAGCGATGTTGGGACTGGGACAAATTCGGCAGAATTCATTGGTCTTACGGCTTGTGCAGGCTGAAGTGGTTCAAAATGTTCCGAGACGATGCTAGACAAACTCAATGGAGCCTTTGCTACCTGCAAAGCCGCAAGATTTGTTAACGGAGTATGAACACGGGAAGTAGGTGGCGACGGGAACTTCGAGAGATTTTCGTCTATGATCTCTGGATCATATTGTGAACTCATATCACTATAGGTCGAGGTTGACATTGGCCGAGCTCCTTCATCAGAAGAAACTTTCAATGAATTGGTTGCTAGCTCTTCGTGCCACTGACTAGAGGCATCAGAAGTTGTAGTATTGACCTGTGTAGCAGTCGAAGACTGCTTTTGAGAAGCTTGATGAGTAATCTCAGCAACGGCTACTCCAGCAAGACCCGCCTTAATCAAGTGAGGAAGAACAGGCAGTTGCGTACGGATCTCGGGCTCCCATGGCTCAGTCATCATCCCAGAGTCAACCATTAGGATTGGTGGAACAAACGGGATTAAAGAGTTTGGAGACGGTGGATTCTTAGTGGCGGTGGCCCTTGAAGCAGGAGTAGCAGATTGAGAAGCGAATGTGCTGTGGTTTGGGGTATCTAGCACCGAGTCTTCATCATCACTTCCACCAAGATCTCCGAGCTCAGCAAACAAGCTTTGGCCAGCCATATGGGGAGTTCCACTCTGGCTACTGTTCGCGAAGCTTGCAGGACTATTCTGAAATTGAGGTTCTTCACTAACTGCTCTTGATCGACGATTGGCACCGCGGCCAACTCTCAATCGTAGTCGTTGAGGATGAGATTGAGCTGTTGGAGTCTTGAGCTCCTCATAATCATATTCATCATCTGAAGTAGATGCAGTGCTTTGGAAAGAATGACGATTTCCGGCTAGTGACAAAGCACCAGGAGGTGATCTGCTCTGCACACTGTCAGTTGGTCCTCCTTCTGTCTCTGTGAGATCGTCGCTGCCACTGAGGTCTTCATGGCCAGTTTGGAAATCCTCGGTCTCTGTAGCACGCTCATTAGCGGTCTCAAATGCGTCGCTAGTTTCCTGCTCATTGGCTGTCTCAAATTGATCGCTTAAATCAGTCGTATTTGAGCCAGCGAAACTGCCTACTGCAGTTCTTACGGTTGAATGTGCCGCAGCAGTTGCTGAATGACTAGGGCTTTTTTGTTCATAATCTTCTTCCCAGTTGGGGTCTTCAAGGAAAATCTCATTTTTACTATTTCTGAACCCACCAAGTTGCCCCGGCTTGAGTGGTTTTTTGAAATCTTTCGAATCTATTTTCCTGGCCTTCTTCCCATTTCCCGATCCAAACTCTCCTCGTCGAGCATCAAGCTCATCTCTGGCATCTTGAAGCATCCTTTTCAGCTCGAGTTTCTCTGTTTTTTCTCGGTGGATGTTACCCTTCAAGTTCTGAATCATGCGGTGTGCATGGTGTAAAGAACTCTTCAAGGTTTCAGACTCCAACATACTATGACGAGGAGTGCCTTTAACAGGAGAGGGTGGTGGTGAATGCTCTGGGGTAACATCATCAGCAGCGGTCTCAAAATCCTCATCGCTGATTCCACTCTTCTGCTCTCGATCTTCGAGCTTTCCTCGCTGATGAGCAACTGCTCGGGCGAGTTCTTGATTCTGACCAGTCAAGTCCTCGATTTTCCGTTGCAGAGCAACTCTTTCACTTTCAGCTAGTGTCATGCTCCGCTTCACGTTTCCAATTTCAACCTCGTGATGCTTGGTAGAGGCTGCATGATCATCCAAAAGCTTTGCATGGCTAGATTTGATATCATCCAACTCTTTTTGAGTACTGCTTTTCTCAGCGTGAGAAATGTTAAGACTCTGTGTCAATTTCCTCTCGCGGTCTGCAGCCTCCTTTGCAGCTGCCAGGAGCTCATGAATCTGGGTCTCCAGGTTCCAGTTCTCATCTTTATATCTGTGCTCACTCTCATCAAGACTTCTCAGGCGTTCAGTCAGCCCTTCAGCGTCAACCTCTAATCTCGACTTTTCAAGTTTAGCAATTTTCAGTGAGTCTTCCTTCTCCGCAAGTAGAGCTTGAAGATGTCGCACTTGAGATAGGAGTGATGTGCTGATCTCAGTTGCAAATTCAATATCATGGACGCGGTTCGATGGCTGATTTCGTTGTCTCCGATTATTGGGCACGGCGAGTTTAGAAGGAGAATTACTACCCTGGCTCTCGAATTTTGAGGGGCTAATTGATCGCTGTAATGTGTCAGAAGTCGATAATTTTCTTCCCTGCGATGATTACCTTTGAATCACCAAATGGTGATGTTCCCATCTCACCACTCGCGACTCTTGATTTTGGCAAGAACGCCCTTGCCGTTTCCCGACCCACCTCATTATATTCTTTTTCGATTTCTACGAGCTTCTGCCTTAGCTCTGGAGTGATATCCCCTTCGCTTTGTTGTTTCTCTACATCCTTGAGACGGTCTGCTAAGTCCTTCCGTTGTTGTACCAAGGTTGTTCCAAGTTTCGAGGCCTCTTGTATACGTCTTTCGGTTTCTGCTAGATGGGCTTCTATTGTTCGTTTTGCCTGGTCTGGAGATGTTGCTGGGCTTAATGAAAATAGCTGAGTGTCAAAATTGGAGAAGCGGTGGTGGGTCGAGCCAGTTGGCGGAGATAGAAAAGGATCCTGTTCGGAGGGAATCATATTCGATAACGAAGCCACCGAGGGAGTATCTGCTGCCAGTGACGTCGCCATGATAGGAAGTCGCTCACTATCACCAGTGCTGTTCAAAACTCTCCTAACAATCTCTCCGACTGCCCTACCTCAAGGGCAACCACACAGCACAAGATGTATAGACACAAATCGCGTGAGATCCAGTTCATTCGCAGGTCCGGTAAGGAGGAAGATCGACCAAACCGAGAGAATCAAGAAACAAAGATTCGTAATTTGAGGGATCGACGTGTTGATTTTTAAATATTCCTTTAGTGCAAGGGGGCGCGTTCCGAAATCCAGGTTCCCCACTCCCTCCAAGAACGCGCTCTGCTCGACCGACTGATTGTCCTGTACACGGAGAATCTATGAACAACAAGAAAATCAAGATCCAAATCGCATAAACGAGAGTTATCGTGAAGGAATTATCCTGAGGGAAATCGCGAAAGAGACACCACACGGTGTAGGACTGTCAATGCAGTGGAACTCTTTCAAAGGATTTGGTTGGATAATTAGTGTTCTGTTTGTTGTCTGGTTTTCGGATTGATTGGCGGACAGCGCATGTTGATGACAACAGCAGTTTCTTATTGTTGTTGAGTTATATTATGAGAAAAGTACCTTTGGAATGATCTTCACTCATCGTAACATGAATACCTGAATTTCTAGAAAGAAAGGACCCTATTCCTATTGCCACTTCACACCGTTTTGCATTCATTCCAACAAAGTACTAGAAATTGTGCCTTAGGTATCGATGGGTTTGTCAGCAAAGGAGAAGGCTGAACCTGTAACTCACTGAACATCCCGAACATATATCAGCCTCCTCTCGTTCTCAACACCACAACTATCTGTCGAGGCTATGGAATCCACCGGAGAGATTCAGTTATCTTCTGGCCCAGGGGCTATTTTCAAGAAGCGTCCAGCTAAAGGCAAATCCAATTTTCGCAAACGACCCACCACCCCACCAACTGCTGATAGCAATTCTGATTTCTCATCCTCAGAAGATGAATCAGGACACAAGACCAAGAGAAGGAAAAAACACGCTGGACTTCTGATAGCGTCCGCAAAGAGCAGTGCTACCGTGAACGACGACCTGATTGCCACAAAATATACAGCGGCGCTCAATACCACTATTAAATCCTCCAACGACGCCACCAAACACTCGAACTGGTACGACGAAAACGCCACCGACGCGCTCTCCACCAGAAATTTACTAGGAACGACAAGATTGGCGCCCTCCGAATCTTCAGATGGGACGTACAAAGGCTTAGCTAACCAGAAAACCTTTATTCAAAAGAATCCAAATGCATCTCCGAGGGTTGTTGGGCCGGTGAAAGCACCTACCAATATTCGAACTATCACCGTTACAGACTTCGCACCCGATGTGTGTAAAGATGTAAGACTTATTCTCATTTCCTTTTTGTTATTTCTACCTCGAGAGGTTTCGGGACTACTTCGGTTATCCTTACATTCTCCTTCGAGATTAGGAGAATCACATACTAACTATTTTATAGTATAAACAGACGGGCTGGTGTGGCTTCGGTGGGTCTTATTCTCCGTCAAATTCATCATTTCTTTCTATGAGAGCTGAGAGCTTAGGAACATTCTTGGCAGCCCTTTATCTGAAGCATATTTTGAGAATTTGGCTTTCAGTTCCTCGTCTTCTTTTCAAGATCTTACAAGTCACATACTAATCCGCTCATAGGGGACTCATGCAAATTTCTTCATGCCCGTGAGGACTACAAGCAAGGTTGGCAGCTAGACCGAGAGTGGGAGAATGTCACGAAAGGCAAAAATATCACCAGAGGCACTACAATTGCTTCTGCTAATCGTAACGTTGATGAGCCGGCCTCGGATGATGACGATACAGTCCTGGAGGGTATTCCGTTTGCGTGCATTATATGCCGGGACAAGTACAAAAATCCAGTAATCACAAAATGCGGTCACTACTTTTGCGAAAGTTGCGCCTTGAGAAGATATAAGAAAGACCCGAGTTGTGCTGCATGTGGAGCTGGTACGGGTGGAGTTTTCAACGTAGCTAAAGGCTTGAAGAAGTTATTAGATAAGAAGAGAGAAAAGGTTGCCAGGAAGAGGCAGAGAGCCATTGAGGCTGGGGAGCAGGTCAGTGAGGAGGAGATGGATGCAGACGAGTTGTAGATAGAAAATAATGTGTATTCAAGTCCAGCCACAATCTTCTTTTAATTTATCTTTCTTTGAAAAATAGACTCGTTGTATGGTTGTATTTACTACATAATGTCACCATTCAATATCAGTAGAACCCAACCACTCTCATAGAAAGGATGCTCGGAGCCGCTAAGAAAGAGTTTCTCCTGCATTTGAACTCTTTGACCACCTCTCTTTTTCAAGAACTTGTATTAATAGTCGGTGCTGGAACCGATATAGGACATGGGATGTAAACCGTGTTGTAACTTGTGTTGCACCCAAGATCACCTAATCTCATTAACCTTGTTTCGTGTCTGAGGGATTGTAATCTTAAATCTTTACTAGACAGAGAAGGGAAAGGTGTTTCGTTCGGCATGGTTCGCCGCAAAATTTGAGGTGCTACCACTTGGTTCTCTGGTTGTCTCGTTCTCTTCCTCTTCTTGTCTTGATCCCACAGGTATGTAAAAGGAATAAGGTTTCTCACAAGTGGTTTTACAGGATGTTGTCTCCGTAATGCTGGTACAGCCACAGGAGAGTGTAACACTGCTCAGTTCAATACAATCTGCGTGTGTCAGACATGTCGTACTTGAACAGTTAGCTCCATCTGTCTTAGTCACCGTTGCGCAGGTGGGTTTAGATGTTATTGCTGAAGATGTCCTTGTACCTACATTATATATTAATAAATTACCCCCTAAGCTTCCATAGGAGTTTGACGTCTTCTGCAGTTAAACAGCGTGTATTTGAGTATTTGCGAGCGAAACACTTACTAGTCGTACTACATAACAAGTTTGTTCGATACGACGTCCCACAACCACCATGGCAACTGGTAGGACAGGCAGTGAATGAAATTGAAGTTGCAACATCTGTGGGGCATCCGCAAGGTACGTCGAGATTTTTGATTAAAATGCATTCTGGGACAACACAGAAACTTGGAGTTGGTAGCAGACAATGACGGAATGTTGTCTTCGTTACTGTAGGACAAGACAGCTGAGTTGGACTGATACTATAGCCTGGAGAAGAAAGAAGGGCGGAACTGAGTAGAGGTAAGTTTAGTGAGAGAGGATGATATTACTTTCGTAATATTGGTAACGACGTACGTAAGGGCGGGTAGTAAAAGAACTGACGCATGCGAAACAAAACGCATCATCATCATCATCATCATCGATAAAAGTGTTGGGCTTGCTCAAATGATTATGGAGATTTCAAGAAATGTCAAATGTGTACTTCCTCGGGCGCTTTATAGACAGGCTCTCTAAAATCCATGTTTCGCTCTTGGAACATTGCAGGGTATGGAAGCAAGATCTATAAAAAGAACCAACGGAACAACTTGTTCCCTGGTTTTATTCAGCCAGCTCCGACGGAATGCTTCCTAAAGATCACTTTCATTTGTGACAGGAAAGTCGAATACGAAGTTCGAAGTTCCCTCGCCACCTCATTAGCCAAAAATCGACTAAACCCTTGGAGATTAATGGTTTTCGGAACAGCAACCGGGCAGGCGAGAACGAACGGTTGGACGAGGGAGAGCATCATCAATGATCTGCTCAAATACCAGTCCTAGCACATTGCAGGCAGGTGACTTGATGCATCCAAAACTCTGGGATATTTCCAGCGTAACGATTCTGTGCTTTAACAATTCGTAGATACTCTCATAAAAGATCTCAACCAATTAGTTTGAGTGAAGATCCTCACAGTGTGCAAGGCTGTTTACTTTAAGTCCATTCTCTTCACAGTTTCCCGATTAACGAGGTAGCTAACAGAAATTCTCGTCGATAACATTAAAGCCACTCATATGTAAAACAATATGATCGACTTTAGGTTATTTCCATGATATTAGCTTTGTGAACGCGAGATGTTTCTAAACCACCAGCAGAATCCAGTTTATAGCTTGCTCTTATTCTTTGGATGGAAGCCAGGTCCCGTCCCTTGAAGGTGAGACGTAGGATCTTGTTGAACTTCTCCACTTTCGCAGCAGCCGTTTGACCCAGAAGCAAGAACAGAGGTACTGTCCTTTAAGCTAGGCACATCGATTGCAGGGTTTGCAGTGAAGAAATCAGCTGGGCGTAGTTGGACCTGGTGTATTTCAACTGGCCTGAATCACGATTAGCATGTGATGTAAAATTATGAAATCGATTTCGTCATACATTACCGGCCAGTCTTCAACACGCGGAAGGTGCTAGATGGGACGTCAGCTGTTTCATAGATTCAAATGATCTCGCTTACCTGTAGCCCGAAGACGTTCCAAACGACAACATCCTCATTTTCAATGTCCTCCTGTCTCGCAACAGCATCTGCGACGCCGTCTATTTCTCTCTTGCTTTGGTTTGTGAATTCGCCCCCGGCCCAGAGCTCCCCGTCTCTGTATTTTGTAACCCATACATGATGCTGGGCAAACTGAGCGCGCTTTGCGACAATACTGTCAGGGTGGGCAAGAAGTAGCTGCGAAGGAGAGGGAATGAATTTGTAGGCTACTGGCCTTCCAGAAATGGGATTGATCTTGGATGGATTTGTTATTTTGACCGTCAGGTTTGTCATAGGGGAAGCGTCAAAGAATTGAGACTTTTTGATAGGACTCTGTTCGACCTAATTGAGATGAGCTCACTGGCTCCAGCTAAAAACATGTTCGTGCGAATTGACAGCTCTTCTTAGTGCGAGTCCAAGAAAAGGGATTAGAACTTACTACATACCCATTACCATATGGATTTAGGTCTCGCGAAATCGGTAGCGGCAGAGTTTCTTCAGCAACAACTGTATTGGCATGACCGTCAATCGCAGGGTCTATCCGAATACAAAAGAGGTGTTGATGATTTTGTGCTAAAGCTCCTGGCGATACAACGTTACCCCAAGGACTTGCTTTCCCAGGATCGATGTTTACGACGCTTACAATTCCCGTGGCCCTGGTTTCAATAGTAATTCCAGCAGCTTGATCCAACTTGTAGGCGAATATATACTCGTAATTGGCGAGAGTGATAATGAATTGAATGACTAGTTCTCGAAGTCGAGTAACCACAGCGCGGTCAGTACGGTAGTTAGTATGCTTCCAGCCAATTCCGTTGTCTTGTTCATGCAAACATATAACATTTTTGCTCAAACTAGCACGCCCGTCAGACTCAGTCAGAACGGTATCAAAGTACCGAATAGTGCCTAAACAATCACAACCAAGAGCAAGGTTATTAGCAGCACGACCAGCGCCAGCATCGCCAAAATCAAATGCCTGCTTGCGGTGAAACGGCGGCCGAGGATCCCCATACCTATACAAGTATCAGTGATCGCTTATGAAATTTGACAAGCCACACTCACGGGACGGTCATCTCGCTCAAGCTCAGTCTATACAAAACATGCCTTCCTTCGTATCGCACATCATGGAGTGTAGCTCCTTCTCGTGGGTTGAACCCGATACGGAATCTCCACTTTTGCCACTTGATCAAATTTCCGCTAACTTGAAAGGAAGGTCCCTCTAATCATCGAATCAGTACTGTAAACAGCCGGAAGTTGGACGGGTTCGAGCGCTCTTTCAGAGGATATGAAAATACAAACAGAAAGGTGAGTTAGCATGCCGCTTCTAAAAACAGCTCTTAAGGTCAAGAAGCTAGCATTGAGGAAATGACAAATTAGGATGGAATACGCTAACCTGGTTGGGTAATATTCAACGGTTTAATATCCATCCGCAATGACTGAGAAAGACTCTCTGGAACGTATTCTGCGGGCGAACAATGATCCAAAACATGCTTCTTATGCGTCCCATAAGTCAATCCATCCTCCTTTCCACCTGTAGCAAGTCTGTCAACTCTTACAATTTCCTTGGTTTTCACATCCATAACAGGGATGATGGGGATAGGATATCCATAATGGTTTGAGTCTTTATTTCCCGAGCGAGAGTCGTACCCAAAGCAAAGGCCTTGAATATATCGCGGGGCAGTTTCCTCTAGATCAGGTCCTCCATAAGGCCACTTTTTACTGTTCTTAGCAGAAAACATTGTGGAAAAGAGGGTTACATACAGGCTACCAGTCGATTAGCATGTGACTCTTCCATTCAAAGAGGGGAAGGGAAAGAATGAGCTTCCTAGGCATGCTTTTAAAGAGAACTTTCAGTATCACTGGCCAAATAATAACTTGAACAAAAATACAGCTTACGTCGAAGGTAACGAGAAACCCTTCTGGTATTTCAAACTCTGCAATTGCTTTTTTATATAGAGGGGATCCCAAGCAAGCTTCCGCGAACTCTCGGAATTCGTGACTAGGGGCTCGGTTAGCAACGACTGGTGAAACTCTACGCTTAGTCTAAACATGGGTTTGCATTCACGTTGTCAGCCCAGCCTGATACATCTTATCGACAATACGGTGGTGAAATTCTTTCCCATTTGCAATATCAATTAACGACTCCATATACTCCACATTTTTGTCAGCACAAATGACATCATACTGCACCTTTGCAAGACGGGGTGGACGAGGAGTGCTGATAGTTATCTGATTCGAGTTCTCGAGGTCAAGGAATTGGGAAAGTTCTTTCTTAGGAGGCTCTATGAGCGGGTTAGTATGCGATTCTACTGTTTTAATCGAACATGACTGTTTTAATCGAACATGACTGTTTTAATCGAACATGACTGTTTTAATCGAACATGACTGTTTTAATCGAACATGAAAGTGAGACGAGGAAATGAAGAGCTTAGCATTCATAAAACAGCTCTCACACTATAGACTTTCTCCCCCACACATAGCCTAGCAAATCAGTATAAGAAAGAGCTTACCGTGGAGAAATATTGCTCGGAATTTAATCGCAACACTAGGGCCCCGCGCATCAAGGAGTGCTTTGCGGGCAAAGGTACATTCCGCAATTGAGAGTTGCTCGAGTGGATGAGGGAGCACGCAAGTGTCTGTGGTTGCAGACATGTCAATGTACGGGACGACAAGTTGCTATTAGATAGAGCGACTTCGTATCTGGCAAGACAGAGAAAAGGTAGGAGTCTTGCAGAAGAAAGTGCACAGTGTAGGAGGTACGTACGGCTTATAACAAGTTCTTGACAAGTGCGGAATTGAACTATTGGTAGCTTTGTCAACCATTCACGGGTGCTTGAAGCTGCCCCTCATGCGATAAGTCGGCGGGTTCATGTCTAAATATGGCAGGTACAAGCGGTAGCGGGTAAAAGGGCAATCACAGACAGGAACTTGGGCTGGTTTGCTCTAAGCGGAGAACTAGCCTTGAATGTCAGAGAAATATCAACTAAACAGTGCAAACTCGTCAATATACTTAACTGGCTATGTTTGATAAATTAAGTGCATGAACAAAACAGTTGGGTATATAGTCTACTCTAGAAAAGGTCGCCTGGAGGAATCCCAGAGAGTTCACAGTCGCTGGCGCTCAGATAAAACCTACCCAAGGCAGGAAAGACATGATTCTTTTAGACGTAGCAACTTATGCACTGATCTAGTAGCATTGCGCCCTCTGATAGATAGCCTGAGCGAATCAGGTATATCGATGAACTTAGTTTGTTATGCTGGCTAAAAGAGCGACGAAAATTTACCTCTGACTCTCTAAGTCAACATTCATAATCCCAGAAGCTTCACTTCGCCATCTCATTAGCGCAGCTCGACACAATCTATCCCCCAAACCAACCTTCTACACTTTAGAATTGCACGAAATGTGGGTGACGAGGAGCCCGACCTGGAATAGCACCCGTCACACTTCTAATATCAATAGCTAGCGCAAGTCTACTGGCATTGGTTCCTCGCTGGGAGCTGGGAGGACCATCTGAGTCCTTCCGTGCTTACTACAAGACAAATCCAGCCTTTTTCGTCCTTGACATCCAGAGCGATCACACATCACCAGGGAAAATCATTTCGTGGCTCATTGCCAAAAACACTTCTTATTGTTCCAGTAGCAAATCGACATTCAAAGCATTTCTAGGTCGACCACTTTCAACAGTTCATTGCAATCAATGGATCTCAATCGAAGATTTCACAATCATCTGTTATCGGTAAGCGATTTGAGAATAGAACATGTAGTGTGCCACAAATTAGTAGACCCTAGACAGTACCTAAGTACGGATACTAGACCGCTCTCGTGCTCGCCAAAATTCGGCAGAACGTAGCAACCTCAGGCGAAATTTATACATCTCCCAATATTATTGACACCAAGCTCATTCCAGTCTCAGCTTTTGGCTGTGTAGCCGTCGCACCGATCTCGATTGTCTGGCGCATTTATCAGTCTAGAAATGGATGTGGTTGTTTTACGAAGTCGCATTGTCGCGACTCTTGACGCAGATGCTGATGCTCGTCGCCGGGCTGAACTTGACCTGAAGACTGTAAGACGCCCTGCCTATCTACCTACAACATCTTGTTGGGAGCCAGGCTGACTTCAAAACCACAGGCAGAGGAGCATCCTGGGTTTACTGACGCACTACTCGACATCCTCCAAGCAGAGCAGGAAGCCTCTATCCGTCTGTCAAGTACGTCGACAGCAATCTTTCTTACCCCGCGGTCCACAATACTAATGCACAATTCCAGCCGTTGTATACCTCAAAAATCGTGTCACTAGAGGCTGGTCACCGAGCGACGATACTTCACAGAACAAACCTATACCTGAAGATGAGAAGCAAAGATTTAGAGAGCGCTTACTCCCAATTCTCGCATCGTCCCCCGCCCAGATCCGCCAACAACTTGTCCCAGTTCTACAGAAGATTCTGCACTATGATTTTCCAGAAAGGTGGCCCGCTTTCATTAATATTACTGTCCAACTTCTTAATACAAATGATGCTGCCTCCATCTTCGCAGGCCTCCAGTGCCTTCTTGCCATCTGTCGGGTTTTCCGCTTTAAGTCCTCGAATAATCGAACCGACTTTGACAAAATAGTCGAGGCAACCTTCCCTCGGCTTCTGACTATCGGACAAGGCTTGGTGAATGATATGAGCGAGGATGCGGGAGAAATGCTCCATATTGTCCTAAAAGCATATAAGCACGCAACATTTGTAAGTTGATATCACCTTTTCAAAATACAGGGCGGAAATACTGACAACAATTTAGTTTGACCTGTCCCCTTCTTTGAGGCAACAACCGGTTGTCATCGGCTGGTGCTCTCTTTTCCTGCAAACCGTTGCGAAGGATGTTCCTCCAACAGCATTACCTGATGATTTGACTGAACGGGAAGCCAACCATTGGTGGAAGGCCAAAAAATGGGCCTACTTTAACCTCAACCGCCTTTTTGTTCGGTGCGTCTATCTTGCTTAAAAAGAAGCCCTTATGCTGACTATTGTAGTTACGGGAATCCATCCGCTTTGCAAAAAGGCAACGGAGAAGATTATACCGAATTCGCCAAAGGATTTACTGCCAATTTTGCGCCTGAAATCCTTAAAGGCTATCTCCAACAAATCGAGAAATGGGTCGCTAAAACTACGTGGCTAAGCAGGCCTTGTCTATCATACACGCTAGTTTTCTTAGATGAATGTGTTCGGCCGAAACAGATGTGGGCACATCTCAAGCCTCATCTGGACACTCTGGTCACTCATTTCCTTTTTCCAGTGATGTGCCTTTCCCATGAAGATGTTGAAAGGTTTACAGAAGAGCCTGAAGAATATCTTCACCACAAGCTTAACTTCTATGAAGAAGTCTCCGCGCCAGATGTCGCAGCAACGAACTTTCTAGTCACACTCACAAAAGTTCGAAGGAAACACACATTTACTATTTTAGGCTTCGTAAATAAGATCGTGAGCGAATACGAAACAACAGAAGATGATAAGAAAAACCACATTGCAAAGGAAG
Source organism: Arachnopeziza araneosa (assembly GCA_003988855.1). Classification (NCBI taxonomy): domain Eukaryota; kingdom Fungi; phylum Ascomycota; class Leotiomycetes; order Helotiales; family Arachnopezizaceae; genus Arachnopeziza; species Arachnopeziza araneosa. The sequence continues at coordinate 435,272 of QYAI01000026.1, forward strand.
GTGCACTTCGCATGATCGGCACGCTGTCAAGTGTCATCCTGGGAAAGAAGAGTCCGATTGCTGAACAAGTAGAATACTTTCTTGTCCGCTTTGTATTTCCTGATTTTCGAAGTCCACAAGGCTTTTTGCGGGCTCGCGCTTGCGATACGGTGGAAAAGTTCGAACAGCTTGATTTCAAGGATCCTAACAACCTTCTTATCATCTACCGCAATATCTTAGAGTGTATGGCCGACCCAGATCTTCCAGTTCGTGTCGAGGCCGCTCTAGCTCTGCAACCTCTTATCAGACACGACATAATCCGTACGAACATGCAACACAATATTCCCCAAATCATGCAACAGCTGCTCAAACTTGCAAACGAGGTTGATGTTGATGCTTTGTCAAATGTCATGGAGGATTTTGTCGAGGTTTTTGCGACCGAGTTAACACCATTTGCGGTTGCCCTGAGTGAACAATTGCGCGACACATATCTGCGAATTGTACGGGAACTGCTGGAAAAGAATGAGAGACGTGACGATGACGACGCTTACGGCGACTATTTGGACGACAAGAGTATAACTGCTCTGGGAGTTCTACAGACTATTGGCACATTGATTTTGACCTTAGAGAGTACCCCAGATGTACTATTACATATGGAGTCGATCTTAATGCCAGTAATTAAAGTGACATTAGAAAACAAGCTATATGGTAAGAACGCTCTTTGAACAGCATACAAGGCTGACTGTTTAGACCTCTACAACGAAGTCTTCGAAATCATCGATAGCTGCACTTTCGCTGCTAAATCAATTTCGCCCACAATGTGGCAAGCTTTCGAGCTCATCCACGCAACTTTCAAGGCTGGTGCGGAGCTTTATCTGGAGGATATGCTCCCGGCGCTCGATAATTTTGTTCAGTACGGAGCGCAGCATCTTATACAAACTCCACAATATTTAGATGCTATGTTCGGTATGGTGCAAGATATGTTTGGGGATGAGAAGGTCGGAGGAGTTGATAGGATCTGTGCTTGTAAGCTTTCTGAGGGTATCATGCTAAGTCTACGCGGACACGCGGATAAATATGTTGTGGCATTTGTGAGTATTACACATATATGATATTATACCCTAACCAAGGCCAGGTCGAACTTGCAATGCGTACTCTCACGAATACGGAAGTCAAGGTCAAATCGTACAAGATTCATTTGATGGAAATGATTATCAATGCGATTTATTATAATCCTGTACGATGAGTGTCTTGTTTTAATTGTGCTTGGACTAAAACTAATAACCCGCAGGTTTTGACGCTTCACGTCTTAGAGTCAAATGGATGGACCAATAAGTTCTTTAGTCTATGGTTCTCAAGTATCGATAGCTTTACAAGAGTTCACGACAAGAAACTGTCGATAGCTGCTATTGTTGCATTGCTCACATTGAGCGCTGACCAAGTACCTATTAGTGTTCAGCAGGGCTGGCCAAGATTGCTGCAAGGCATTGTTCGTCTTTTCCAGACATTACCAGCAGCAACTAAGAGTACGTTGGTTATCTATGACGAACGAGTAGGTGCTGACTATCCAATTTGCAGATCGTGAAGAGGCTCTCAAAGATGACTACCCTCTTGATGGGTCTTATGATGATGATGAAGAAGAGGATGAGTGGAATGGTGATGATACTAATTGGAAAGATGACGGAGCTGAAGCAGAGGATGAAACCGATGGCAAGGATGAGAATAGCGCATATCTCGAGTTTTTGAATGAGGAGGTAAGTCGGCTCAAGTCGGCCTTTGCTAATGTCTAACTTATCCCTGCGTAGGCACGAAAGTTTCAAAATCTCGAGGACAATGAGTCTGATGACGAGCTTGGCGAGGAAAGTCTTCTTGAAACCCCCCTCGACAAACTCGAGCCTTATCAGTTATTCCGAGATGCACTCTTGAGTATGTCGCGCCCATGTATTTGATACCTCACACTAACATAGAAAAGAACTTCAGCATGAGCAACCCCAGCTGTATAGCTCGCTCACTACAAATCTCAGCTCCGAGGAACAGACGATTGTCCAAGGTGTACTTCACCAAGCCGAAGCTAATGCCGCTCAAGCAGCAGCTGCCGCTGCTGCAGCACAAAGTGGCACGATTCCAAATGGAGCACCTTGAACCTAGCTGGAATTGAACAATCTATCTTAAATGAGAATACAATGGCTGTTGAAGCGTGCGTGCATGGGCGGCGTTTTATCATGATATGGGGTATCTTTGTCACTTTTTTTTTTTGAAGCTGGAATTGAGCATTCTCTGCTTAGGGATGAGGGCAAATAAAACTGAGATGGGTTTGGGCGACCACGCAGAACTGTTTACTACTTCATAGTGGATAGGATTCCGAGTAAGATGTTATATCCCTACAATGGTGAATCTTAACACCAGTAAAACCTAGTATTATAACAATATATGTGACTTTTTGTTTGATTTGGCCAGTATCGATCCATATGTTGTGCTTATATAAACTATTTGGGGTAAGACAGTTTGTTTACCAGGAATTTAAGGGGCTTAAGCGAGTCCAGCGGATAAAGAAGGCCCGTTTTCAAACGAAGTAACACTTCTGGCTTGACAATAAAATCATACTTGTTATTTCGCTCAAGCGGAGGTCGCTGGATAGCTGAAACAATGACCTCGAAGCTAGAATAAAGCATGGTATCTTGAATTCACATAGAATGTCTCACATTATTTCACGCAGAGGCTGACTAGGATTGCGTCGCACTCTAGACGAGCCAACTAATAAGATGTAGGGAAGGATTTAAGTACAATCCAAGCTATTGCTCTACTGAAAGTTACTGCTAGAATCGATCTTGCAGACCTAATCATAGCAGAACCTACTTATTTATCCCCGTTGCTACCAGACTTGTGCAATTCCTATGGAGGAGATGATGTAATTAAAGGGGATGCAAAATATGAATTTGTATTTTGCATATATGCGCCGCTAATGCTTTATCGACGCTCTATGCAGTGCTGCACCATGTTTGGGAAATGACAAAAGAAAATTAATGCGAGCACACTGCTTTGACGTCAACAATGGCTAGCATGCTCCTTCGCAAGTATCACTGCTTCGTCAAGTCTGCCGTAGTCTATTTGGGACCAAGCGGGTTCTATTGAGATTGCTGATTGTTCAACTCCGATTCTCAAGTAGCGATGCGGTTATCAATGCTAACCGTCGTCGGGAAGCCTAGACTTGCTCCGATTTGTGAATGGACGCTCTCGTCTTGTTGAGCTACAATAGGAGATGGTGGAGGTGGGTTATCTCGAGCATACTCAACATCATCATATTCTTCGTCGTAATACTCCTCGTTCTGAATAGTCTGGCCGTGATTTTGGTTCTGACTTTGATTCAATGGCAAGTTTTGTTGCGATGCTTGATGTTGCGACTGCCGATCCTGAGATGCAGCTGAATTCTTTGGAGTAGTTTTGTTACCCTTTTTTCCTTTCCGTCCCTTCATCTTTGCTTTTTCTAAAAGCCTTCGGCGTTCAGCTTCTTGTTTTCTGATCCGCCTATCCTTGATTTCGTATTGCTTAATAAGCGCTTCGGGGGGGGTGCCGAAGATACGTTCATACTCGCAAAATTCACATATCCAGATGTCTTCCGGGGTAGGAGGGTGGTGGTAGTTTCTAAACTCTTGTTGGTGACGGCGTTGACGGGCGGCAATGAGATATTCTTTTCCGTTTCGACGGCGGGCCGGTTTTGAGGGCACTCCCTGAGCAGGTGCTTGTTTATGTGCATCCGATGCATGATTTGAAGCGGCAGGGCCTTGCTTTGCTTGTGTAGCAGTGTTTGGCGTACCAATGGGTATACTCGGACTGGTTTGGGTGGCATGAGTACTCATTCTAACCGCGGCTTGATTCTGGTTCATTACAGGGTGACTGCTTGTACCAGGCCAGGTAACCGTTCCAGATACCTGCGAGTCGCAGGTGAATGTGAATTGTGTAGAAGCTGGGCTTGACTTTTTGGAAGCTTGCTGGTGTAGAAGACTAACGTTTTCCTGGCCACGCGATGGTGAGGTTGGATTCTTCTCAGCGTTCGCACTTGCAATTGATCTAGAAATTATGCCCGGTATTTCAGCTTAATAGTGAGTTAGTAAAGAGACCACACAACATGGTCTTTACCTTTGACACTACTTACTTGTAGGCGACCATTGTTGTCTTTGCTTGGCTGTTCTTCCGTTTCCCCAATTGCCAGAAGCGTCAGAAAGAGTCCTCAGAGGGCTCCTGCCGTTTCTAATGCGGCCGTACCTGCCTCTTCCAGGACCCGAGATTCCATGGCTAGACACTGGGCTATGATATGATCCAGCTGTACCAGAAACGTCATCTGTCAAATCATCTGGACCAGCCATTCCAGCAGTATCACCAGAAATATGGACTCCATTCAGACTTGTATCTCCAGGGGTAGGTATCTTCCGCTTTTTCTTGTTATTTGTATTCTCAAAGGAGTCATAGCCATCAGCCGACGAAGACGTCGATGCTGGAGTTTGAGAATCAAGGTGTTTGGCATCCACTTTCTGCACATAACGGTAGGATCTTCCAGTTGTGTCAACTGAGTGCCTCGAGTAGACCCTGCTACGATTCACCGCCTCATCTTCTTCGCTGTCCAAATCATCTCCATTTCGCCTTGAAATGTAGTTTCGTTCGCTTTCATCAGGTCTCTTGCGATCGCTTGGATGTTGGGATTCGTCTGAGCCACTTGTTCCAGACTTGTCTCTAACACTGTATGAATGGTAAAACAGAGGAGGTGCCGTCCTTGGGGTTGGAGGATATCGAATAGAGTCTGCAACCTCCGGCGAGAGGCGTTCTCGTAAACGTCTCTTCGGTAACGGTCGAATGGGTCGGTTAGGATATGGGGAGGTAGGGTCCGGAGACATGTCCTGTGGGGATTTTGGAGAGTATCCTACTAGATTTTCAAGTCTTGATCAGCCAAAAGTAGTATGTATGCCAAGAAAGGTGCATTGTGAAGAACGAAAAGGAACAGTTTTATTCAAGGACTTTTAAGAGGAGGGGAATGATGGGTGAAGAAATGCATACCCATCATCTGAGAGTTAATGGCGACGAACAAATGCTGATGTCTTAGGTGTTCCACAAAATGAGAAAGAAAAGTCTGACTGTAGGTTTCAACGTGCTGTATCCTTCTCCGAGCTGCAGTGACGCTCAGAGGAATTAAGGGCAATTAACTTCGACAATCTAGCCAAGGAGCAAACAGCTTGCTTCTGCCAACGATCCCCTATATCTTAAAGAGCAGATCAGTCAGTGTCCAGAAACAAGTTACACTTCAGGGTTTGCAGAATCCCAAACAGCCCTCCCTACAGCTAATACAAATGGTAGATTGCGAAGGGCCCCAACTGAGAGGAATGTCTACTCCAAGATCCATACCTATTTGCTTGCTCGACGATGACACGGAACTACGTCGATTCAGGAGTACCAAAGCAATAACCCGAGAATCGACAGATCAAAAGGAGAGATGCCGAACACAAAGGAATATGCGTAGTAAAACAAAAGCAGCAACAGAAGAGTAGTGGGTGTTGATAGAATAATCGATCCAAGGTGTGGTCTTTCCACCTCGTCGTACAGGTGCAATTACCTAGGTATGGAGCTAGCCCTATCACGGATTCCATAGAATTAATAATTGTCACGTGAAAAATGTAAGAAGGAGCGGGGCCAGGATTCCCAGGTTCATTGCCGTTCTTTGTAGCTCGCCCTTCGCGCTGTCTTAACTTACCTTACTCCCCTCGAGGTTCCGCTCTCGCTCAGAACATCGCCGTCGCCATGATTATTCTCTCAGCCTCACATTCTTTGGTCAGAACCATGAGGAACGGATTTTGATTCAGGATATTTATTCAGCCATCTCAATTCAAGAAGAGCTCGTCGTGCTTCCTGGACCATTGGCCATTCCGAAGCTTCTATCGCAAGAACTCAATTTCGAGACCCTGACCTCAATTCACTTGTAAGACTGACTCTTCGCTCCGCAAATCGATTTCGCAAGACGTCACTTGAATTTGAAGTTCACTAAGAAATTAAACATTGCTCGGGATGGATTTGGCAAGACGGTCGTCGAGGGCAAACCGCGCCAGCCAACCTCAATCCAACTCCCAACATTCGTCTGCCTCATCAACCTCTTCAGGTCGCGCCGAAAGAGCTACACGATCACACAATAAGACCGAGTCGCCTCGAAAATCTACCCCGTCCGGATCACTATCATCAGAACCCCCAGACGATCTCGCTGCGACTGTTGAAGATGCTATGCAAACACGCCGAAAACGTGGCCGCGGTGAGGAGAGAGATAAATCTACGAAGATCCAAGCTTCACAATCTGAATATGCAAATGGCGTAGAGGAGGTAGGCGAAGATGACGAAGCTGTTCGTTGTATTTGCGGCTTCGATGAATACCCAGGACCACCGCAACTCGAAGAAGATAATAAAAACGGCATCAGAGAAGGCATAGAGGATCCAATGATAACCGTTGCAGATGTGACAGAAGATTTGGCCGGATTCTTCTTGCAATGCGACGTTTGCAAGGTTTGGCAACACGGTGGATGTGTTGGGATCATGAATGAGGATACAAGCCCTGAAGAATATTTCTGCGAGCAATGTCGAAAAGACCTACATAAGATATTTACAGCACCAAATGGGTACGTACTTTTGTCTGATTGAGCGTCCTCCTTTCTCAGTTTTCATAATGGTCAGCACACGACGCGAGAAAGTGGCGCAGGCCAAGTCTGACGAGGCTGGCCGCATCGTTGGAAACATCTCAAACGCATTTCTGATCTTGCGCACTTGTCCTTGAAATGTAGCTAATATTATGGACCGCAGCCAGCGATATTCTCATTATCTCCCTCTTTATCAAAGCGTATCACGAACCACATCTCGTGCGGCGTCCTTCTCAAAGGATGGAACTCGGTCTCCACGGGGCAGCAAAAGCGGGCGGCCTTCCTCGAGTCTTCAAAGCGCGAAGAGAAGGTCAACCATGAACAGTCGAGACGCTGCATATGACGAAGAAGAACAACTCCGGCGGGCAATAGAGGCTAGTAAGGGAGAGAAGAGTAGCGAGAGCATTGATGGAGGCACAAGACGAGGAAAACGAGGTCGTAGTGATAGCGAGGAGTAAGAAGCATCTATTATGGAGGAACCATCGCTAAAGGGCTACTTTAGGAAACCAGACGGTCCAAAAAGACAGAGAACGGCCTCAATTTCGCGATCCCCATCTCGCGAACTTCATCGTTTTGCTTCTCAAGCGGAATCGGATGATGAGAAGAACGGGCGATCTATTGGTGGGAAGAAAATCCGAGGTGCAGCCGCAAGAAACCATAAAGAAAAGGAGCAACGAGAAGAAAGAGAGAGATTGAGGCAGGAGGCTGCAAATAAACGAAACGGCCGGGCGGAGCGTCGACGACTGGACGGTAAGCATCCTATCCTGCATCAGTCGGTAATTCTGACATACTTTTCAGACTCCGATCCATCAGAAGAACTCCCTCTTGCAACTAGAATCTCTATAACTAAGATAGTGGATGTCGCCGTTCAGCCCTTAGATCCTCCTACATCATCTCAGGCGGCAACACCTGACACCTCGCCACCTAATCAGGTACCTACATCTCACAAAAAGGGCGGGAGGCCACCTAATGCTCGGAAGGGGAAACTAGGAAAGAACCAGTATACCAAAGATCGAGAACTTCAAGAACTTGACGATCATTCTCCCCAGCGCTCACAATCCCGCGACGTACCAAGAGATGAAGTCACACATATCTTTGGAAACAAAGGTTCTAGCAACGAACTCAAATTTGGGAAAGGTAAGATCGGCAGCAGTAAAATTAGCATGGTAGATATGAAGAAACGGGTTGCTGGTATTCTAGATTTCATATCGCGAACACAACTGGAACTAGCAGGCGAATCGACAGCCCCAGGGGCAGGCGATGCTGCTGAAAGATTGATTCGAGGAATAGCAGATAGCTTGCCGATGATTAAAATCAATGGTGACAGTCCAAATGGCTCGAAAAATCTAGGCTCGACTGAGAGGAGCCCTGCAAAAGAATTTAAGGATCTTTCTTGTTTGGAAATGATGGATGTTTTGACGAGACAATTAGTCAAATGGCAAAAAGAGTTTGCTTAATGTATTGAAACTTTGGGACTTCAAACGGCCGAGGAATATCGGATAATTGGCGCTGGAGGCAAAATGGTCAACGTCTATACCCTTCTTATAGCAATGCATTCGAGTTAGCAGTTCTGTTTCTAGCTATTCCACTCGTGGTCTTTTTCTTGTGAGCATGGTCTATATGGCAATAGATATCTTTTGTAAGAAGTCTGTTTCCTACTGGCAATAATTTGTCTTCCAGATCCAAGTTATTCAACTTCGTCGCTAATCCCCAAAAGAAAGAAGAAAAGAGTCGAACATTTCTTAATATAGCAACCGTGCTACTGCTCGAATTCGGTGGAAGCAGGGGATTCGTCTAATCTTGAAACTTGTTGATACATTGGAAGATTGCTTTGGTTGATGGCTTAGACCATTGCTTATGTAGCTACAATTCCAAGAGTTAAGTCATCCTTAAATCATTTATGAACATAAATTGATGATAAGTTGATTCAAAGGTACTACTATATGTTGACGAGGTAGACCTAGTCTTTATTTCAGCGTAATTGTTCTAGGACATACATCGTTGGCCTAGGTACCGATGCCGCAAGTCTCGGGGTATTAAACACTCCCGTAAACGAGAAGCAACATGTCAAGAGATAAGAAGATATCCCTGTCCTCGCTGAATTCATCATGAAGAAAAGATCTCCCAGGTACATTTCGTTTTGGAGATTAGTTAAGACTGTGAAAGTAGACCATTATTGGAAAATCAGTGTTTACTACCAGTCGGGTCATATGGAGCGGAAAGAGTAAGTTATCCTGTACCCGACAGTCAGAACATATGAAAATCGTAGGCCTGTCTAGTGGAGAGGCAGTCTTGCTCGAACAACTACTTGAAACATATTCTTGACTTCACCGTTACGTGGTGGTTAGGACTTTATATGAAGAGACCTGTGAGAGAGAAATCACTGTGGAATGGTTCGAAGGAAAATAATTTCGGTCGAAAGGGAAGTCTTGGTTGCAGCCCACTTCAACAGGGGGAGACGCTATAAGAACAGGCCTGCGACATGGAGCTATAGCTACAAAGCATACTCATACTCCAATCCATATCGGAAACTTTTGACATCGGTCTACATCCGATCAAGTTGGCTTTCAATAGTTGAACCAGTGAAGAAATAGCATTTTCGCGTCAGCTCTTAGGCATCAGCTTGATATTGAGTCGAATGCCGATATGGTGCTGCAGTCTTTGAAGCATTCGGAATCAAGAAGCCACATAAAGCCTTACGGGAGACTTCTATCTATTATGCAAATCCACGGATTTGTCCTGAGCGAGACAGCTTCCCTAATAGTTTCGCTCTTTTCAACACTCCCAAGCGGTTCTTAAAGCTCTCGCCCCCTTATCTGAATTAGGTTTAAGTCTTCAGTCAGAAAAGCTGTCCCAGGCTTGTGCCCATCACAGTCATAATAACGTGCAGGTCCGGTCCTTTCTCCTCCGCTTCGATTGACGATGTTGCCTTTTCTCTCTCTTGGGGCTTCTATACTCATCCTCTATGTTCGGTACTCCTGTATTATCCTTGCGGATGATCTGCCTGCAAAGATCTATGAAAACTTCATCAACATTGGCTTCGATTATATTAGCAGTTCTTCCCTAGACATGGTTCGTTTAGATTCCTACCACGTCGACGTGCAGATGTCTCATAGTATGGAGCATTTCCCCAACTTTGTGATACAGCAAATGCTCTTGATCTTGTAACTACGCGATGTTCCTCGAGATCAGACTTATTGCCAACAATAACAATGGGCACATTTTCATCATCTTTGATGCGAATAATCTGCTCTCGGAGCTCAGAAAGTTCAGAAAGGCTACTCTGGCTAGTAATTGAGAAGACGAGAAGAAAACCTTGTCCAGTCTTCATATATAATTCCCTGAGCACCCGATTTAGGACCGCCTCCTTCGTGACTTCACAAAAACATACCTCATCGCAGCTAAAACGGGTGAAAATCAGAAAATGGTCACGTGGTCCCAAGGGGCCTTACTAAACTGTTCTGTACCTGCAGTATCCAGGCTGCAAGAGATATAAGCCAGAGGTTCCGAACTTAGATGTGCCGTGCCTACATTTCAAGCATACATTGGCGGCCCTGATGAGCTTAGTTGACGGGTTTAAGGCCACATCATGATACAAATGACACCTACGTCAACTTCAATCTGCTTCCGGTAGGAATCCTCGATAGTCGGATCATAACTTTCAATCCAAACATTCTGAACAAACTGAGCTAGAGGCACTAGTTAGTAGAATTCATCGGGTCTTGAGAATCAAGTAGGTAGAGATCGATAATTCTTAGACAGTCAAGTTGGAGGCCTTACCAGTGAGGCAGCTCTTGCCCACCCTAAGAATTTAAAATTTTCCAACGTCAGTCTTGCTGTACGTGGGTGTCATGGAACCAGCTTGGGGATAGTTGGAAAGCCACTCACCCACCAGCACCTAGAACGACGATATGATAGTCTCTTCTATAATACAGTCTTTTATTAGTTAATAATCAACGGTTTCACCGAGGCTTTACATACCTTTGTGACGCCCTAGCTGACATTCTCGCATCTACCTTGAAACTTCACCAAGCTAAAGAAGCGCTCGTCCAGAAGGTTAACCGTCCTGGAAACTTTCAACTCGGAGCTCAAAGGCTCGCGCCTAGAGAGCTGTTTCCCTGCTTTGAACACTCACTGCCGGTTCCAAACAAAAATTGACCGGGACTTTTTGAGATGTTAGGTGCGATTGACATGCAAGGCACAGCTGAGCCAATACATGTACGATGATACTATGTGGCTTAAGACCTATGCCCGAACTGTCCTGTTATACTAAAATCCGATCGCGTATAAAAGAAAGTAATAAAATTATATTACAAGTATTTAGTAACCTAATAGTTAAATATTAATTTATTTTAGAAATATATAAATATATATATGTTTTTTTAAAAAAACAAAAAATTCTATTAGTTTACTTTATAAATTTAAAAGTGTAAGAATTCACGATTGCACGGTCAGAACACGTGAATGATGAATCTTGTCACGAGGCCAATTCGAAGGCTTGAAAAGCAGGTTGAAGGCTCTATTTAGACCATTCTAAGCTAAGGAAAGAAAAGCAAGAAGCTCTGAGATCTACAGTAAGTTTTGTTTATCTTAGACGTGTCAGAACGCGCTAGTCTGCCTGAATGCCTAGCTACAGCCTCGCAGGTCTGCCTTAAAACACGTAATCACGAATAAGAAGTTCTAAGTTCATAACAATACTTTTCTTTTTCAAATAAGCTTGTCTTTAAGCTTAGCTTTCTTACTTATTCGTTTATTAGTTTTGACTTCTACATGTGTTACATAAAGTTTGATTTGTTTAATATTAAACAAATATAATTAGCTAGTTAAAAGCAGTGTAAGTGTCACGGGTTGGACCCGGTAGTCAGGACCTAGGCCTGAGGGCCTAGGCAGAAACCAAGGCAGCACTCGGAGCTGACTTCCTTTAATAGAAGAAATGAAGATCAGCAGAGCGATCTTCAGAACTATCGACAAGACTATTGATAGAACTATCGATAGAACTATTGATTGACTATTAATTGACTATTGAAGGAAGACCGTGCGACAAGAACTGTGTTAGCTGTTTCTCTTGTACGAAGAGTATATATAGAAAGCTTTAAACACTTAGTGCTCTTTAGCTTTACCTTCTTGAAATACATAGATTTATTATTTATATGTTCTAATCGTGCAATTGTAAACTCTTACATAAGTTACTAAAATTTAGTTATTAGTTGCTTTTTAAAAAAAAACTGTTTTTAATTAACAGCGTCTACACTTTTTTTAGTTGCTATTTAAACTTGTTTTGTACAAGTTTTAGTATTCTAGTTTTTAAATAAATTATTGTTTTTTCTAGCTTTAAGCATTTATTGTTTTTTGCATAGTCTAACTAGTATTGTAGATTTATTAAAAGTTCTAGCTTTTTTAATTTTTTTTTATAAAACTACTGTAGTACTAAAAAGCTATTGTAGCTAAATACTACTTTAAGTTGTAAAATTAAGTAAAATAAAAGTATGTAATAATAAGCTTATATATAATTTCGAGTATTGTAGTGGGGTTTCAGGGTGCATGCTATTTTTCTGTTATTTTACTAGCGAGAGCACATGCATAGAACTCTCTATAAAGAAGGTTCTACAGAGTAACTACATGGACACGAAGGAAGAAGACGTAGAGAAGACAATGGATAGTTAGGTTTTTTCATACAATTGAATTCACGAATAGATTCAGATTGGATACAGATAGAGCATTGATTATACAGATTTCATTGATATTTTCTTTGTACTAATACATTGATTTATCTACTTGTTTCTTATTTGTTGTTTACGCTAGTTTTTGGGTTCTTCACGCGCGTACGTTCTTCTGAAATATACTATCAAGAGCTAGCTGAAGGCTAACAAGATTCTTATTTTATTAGCTGTTTCTCTGCTTCTCGTACAGTATATAAGCTAATAAGATTGTATATAGAATATAAAAGTAAGGCAGAATTGTATTGTATTTAAAAAGCTTGCTATCTAACTAATACTAGAAAATTTCGTTATATATTTAATTAAAATTAAATTTTAATTTTAATTTCGATTTTAAATTTAAATTTAAATTTTAATTTCGATTTTAAATTTAAATTTAAAAACAAGCTAACAACTAATTAAAATATAGAATCTTTAGTTTAATTATAAATCAACTAAGCAATCTAAGCTAAACTAAGCTATAAAAACTTATTTACTAATTAAAAAAATTAAAAGCAAAGCAAAACTAAATAATGCAAGCTAGATTATAAATTAAGCAATTTATAAGCTTTAATAAGCTTTAGTAAGCTTTTTTGTAAATTTATTGATTAAGTGTGTATAAATAAAAGTTATGCTTTAGAATTACGTACAACTGCTTTATAAATTAAGCTTAAGTTACGTAATAATTAAATGTAAATACTAAAAGTATTATTAGTTTAATATTTAAAATTAAACTTAAAAAAACTACTAGTTAAGTACTTATTATTAAATTAAAGTTAGCTAGTTGCAAATAATTTAATTACAATTCTTTAGCAAACTTAGCAAACTTTTAAATTTAACAAGTAGCACGACTATAACTAAATTTTAAATTTTACATTTTAAATTACTAATTACTATATGTATATTTAATTAACTTTTGAAAGCTTTGCTTATTTAGCAACTAGCTTATAACTTACTACTACACAATTAGTTAGTTACTAATTAGTATTTTATTAATAACTATACTAGCTTTTATAAAAGCTAACTAACTTATACTACAATTGCAAGCTTTTATTAGTACTTGCTACGTTTATACTAACTTTATTAATAAAAAGTTACAGTAGTAAATTTACAAAGCTGCAAACTTAGTGTTAAAGCTATTTACAAATATTAGTAACAAAAAAAAGCGTTTAATAATTAATTACTTTGCAATTTCTAACTTAGTAGTTAAACTTAAAAGCAAATTTTAACAAAGTTATAAGTAAAAACTTTTTCTATTAATATGGTTTATCAGTAAGCAAGACATATTAGTGCGCGAGACATATTAGTGCGCAAAACACTTTCTTTTTATTTCTTATCTATCTACTTTAAAGCACGATTTCTCTACAAATAATGTTGCAAATCCAAACTTAAGAAGCACGAATTATTCTAGCTATCAAAGCTATTCAAACGTTAAAAAAACTAAGCTGTCAAGCTGCTGCAAAGATATACAACATTTCTCTTAATACATTAAATGCACGAATTAATAGTTAAACTTCTTGCAGCAAATATAAACTAGCAAGTACAAATTTAACGCTTATTAAAGAAAAAGTGCTTATTTAATATATACTTAACTTAGATTCTAAAGAGTTTGCGCTTTAACTAGCTAGTGTAGAAAATATAGCTAATTTCTTGCTAAAATCGCAAAAAAAAAACACGTTAGCAAGCTTTAAACTGTGTTTAGTTTTTTATAAAGTTCTTTTAAATCTGTTTCGTAAGCATGTTAGAAGTAGTTTAAAGTAAACTTTTGTTTTTTATTATTTTCTAGAAAAAGTTTTAGTTTTTTTTAGCTTTAACTTAAATTAAAAGTTGCAGCTTAAGTCTAAGTTAATTTAGTGTTAAAGTTTAGTATAACTGTAAGTTATGCTATATTCGCAGTTAGTTTAGTTGTTTAGTATTTTTTTTTTCTTAAGTAGAAAGTTCGAAAGTTGTAGCAAGATTAGTTCTGAAGTTTTGTTTTCTAGTTAGTATAATTTAGATTTCTCTGTAGGAAAAAAGTAAGTAAGCTTAGAATTATGTTACAAGGCTAAATTAAGAGCTTGAAAAAAAAGTTAAAAGCTCTTATTTAGACTATTTTAAGCTAAGAAAAGAAAAGCAAGAAGCTCTAAAATCTACAATAAGTTTTATCTACTCCAGACGCGCTAGTCTGCCTGGTAGCCTGGCTGCAGCCTTGCAGGCTAGCCCTCGGCACGTGATCACAAATAAGAAGTTCTAGATTCGTGACATTTTGCTTACTTTTCTTAGAGTACTTGTCGTGTCAAGCTTGCTTTTTGCTTTTCTTTAAACTATTACGTCTTGCGCATTTTCTATAGTAAGTGCTTTTTTTTAACGAACTCGAGTTTTTTTTTTTAGCTTTATAGCGTTTGCTAAGTGCTTTATTTGCTGCTTGAAGTGTGCGTACTTTAGCTAATAAAAGCGTTATCTTGTAAGCTAATATCTTAGTACTTTTAGCTAACATAGCTACTGTCTTAAAAATAAAAGTTAAAAAGCTTTTTTAATAGCGTGCAACGCAACTTTTTACTAAAGTTAACTGCAAAAGTGCATTAGTTACATTATAAGAAGTTTAAAAAACTTAAAAGTTAGTATTAGTTAAAAGAAGTGTACTAGAATTTAAAGTTTATAACTTTACATTAAGCTTTAAAATTACAGCTTGCAAGTTAAAAAGCATTAAGCTAGCTTCGCGAAATCTAGCTTAGCTATTCTAAGCTGTTATAAAAGCTAAATAAGCTGCTTTAAAAGTAAGAAAAAAGTTAACTTTTGTAATATAGTTAATATAAGCTTTAATAAAAGTTTTAATTTGTTAACTATACACTTGTTTTAAAACACTAAAACACTTAATATTAAGTAGCTAAGTTAAATAAGAAAAATAAAAAAGTAAACAAAAAGTAATAATATTATGTATGTGCTTTGTAGTACTTTTAAAATTTCGCTAATTCGTAACTTTTATGCTTATTGAAAACAAGCATTTAATATAAACTTTTAGCTTAAGCAAAAGTATGCTTATTAAAGTACTTAAGCTATTCTAAACTTGTCTTGTTATTTGTCTAGCTATTAATTGTTAGTTTAATTACTTAGTTGTATAGAAAGCTACTTTTAGAATACTAAGTTTTAAGATAATTTTTTCTTTAAACTACAAGAAATAAAAAAACACTTTAACTTTTGCTATTAATACAAGTAATTGCTATTGCTTATTCTTGATTGCCTAGCTAAACTACCTTGCTTTTGCTACGTTAATTTGCGCAAGTTACAACTATTGCTAAAGTAATCACGCTTATTATAAAGCTTGTCTTGTTAAAGTTATAGAAATTAAAGTTAATAATTTTATATTTTACTTGTATATTTTTAACTAGTTAAAACTACGCGCTAATTAGCTTTAAATCTTTGTACAATGCTTTTTAAAAGTTATAAACGCGATTAAAACGCGTTTTTAACTTTAGTTGTTATTGTATAAATTAATACGCTTAAAGCTTACTAACGCGCTTTGCTTTTTAAAATTTAAAAATATAATTTGCTATATCTTTAACACTAGCAAGCTAAAGCGCAAACTTTTTAGAATCTAAGTTAAGTATATATTAAGTAATTACTTTCTTTTCTAGTTTAGATAGTTTTTAACGATTAAGTATAGTTTTAAAGCAATAAGTTTAGCTAGTTATTTTATTTTAGAAAGTTGCTTTAGAAACTTTATAAATCTTTGCAGCAGCCTGACAACTAAGCTTTTTAAAAGTTCGAATAGCTTTAATAGCTAGAATAATTCGCGCTTTTTAAGTTTAAATTTCTATTATAAATAGTTAAGAAAACGCGTATTAAAGTTTATAAGTAATAAGGTAAAAAAAAGTGCGCAACTTGATAATATGCGCAACTTAATAATAAAGCACGTTAAATAACTTATTAAAGTTTAAGTTAAAGTATTTTATGTCTTGCAGTTTTTATTTTGTGTTACTAACTTTAGTATTGTTAGCAGCAGCAGTGCTAAAATCTAGTAAAAATGTTATGAGATTATTCACTCTCACATGACTGTCACGTGCGACAGTCATGTGACGAGGCTAGGACAAGGCTAGGCGGACATAAATAGCCGCTTCTTATAGAATTAGGAAGGCATCCTTTTACAACCACACACCATAATTTTGTTCCTACCAAAAAAGTTAAAAATGTGTTTTTGTAAAAGTGTTTGCTAATGTAGTACTTTTGCTAAAATTTGTGCAATTCTAGCAGCGTTATAGCTTGTTAGTGTAAATTAATTTAAGTTACTGCTTTTGCTTATTGTAGCTTGTGTTTGCTAAGTAAATTGCTTTAGCAGTTTAGTTTTAAAGTTACTGTTGTGTTAGTAGTAAATAGTGTTTAAGGCAATAACAAGCTTAAATTTAACTAACTAGTGTAAATTTAATTTATTTTTATTTTTATTTTTTTAGTGTTACTAATAAAAAAAAGTATTTACTTATAGCTTTGTTTAAATTTGCTTTTAAATGTAACTACTAAGCTAGAAATTGCAAAGCAATTAATTGTTAAATGCTTTTTTTTTATTTACTAATGTTTGTAAGCAGCTTTGTAAATTTGCTGCTGTAACTTCTTACTAATAAAGTTAGTGTAGATGTAGCAAGTGCTAATAAAAGCTTGCAATTGCAAAGCAAGTTAGTTAGCTTTTATAGACGCTAGTGTAATTATTAATAAAGTGCTAATTAGTAACTAACTAATTGCGCAGTAATCAAAAGCTAGTTGCTAAATAAGCAAAACTTCTAAAAGTTAATTAAGTATAAGTATAATAATTAATAATTTAAAATATAGAATTAAAGATCTAGTTATATTTGTGCTACTAAATTAGTAGAAACAAAAATTAGTGTAGTTGTAAAAGAATAAATTTTTAATTTTATAAGAAGTAGCTATTTTATGTTCGCTTAGCTTAGTTACATAACTGTCGCATGTAACAGTTATGTAAGAGTAAATAATCTCGTAACAAAAATAATTACAATAGTATTTTAAACTATTTAAAAGTAGTTAATAGCAAAGTTAAAACAATAGTAAAAACAAGCTAACATAATTAAGTATAACTTAGCTAAAAAACAATTTTTTTTAAAAATTAAAAGCATAAGCTTAGTTACAAAAGCAACTGTTACTACTAAGCTAAATTTACTACTAGTAAAATTACTATTACTATTTAATAAAATTAGCTATACTAATTATTTAACTTTACTTTACTTTAGTATTATAGTAGCTTATACTAGTTATAAACTAATTACTAAGTTTTTTTTAGTAGTGTTAAAGCAAAAGTTTAAAAAAAAGTAATAATAAACAAAACAAAAAGTAATAATAAGCGTAAAAGCACTAAAAGCTTTTTAATTAGTAGTAATTTTTTTAATAAAAATATAAAAGTTTTTTTATTACAAGATTATTTACTTTTACATAACTATTACATACAATAGTTATATCACTAAGCTAAGCAAATATAAAATAGCTACTTTTTATAAAAAATAAAAAATAAATTTTTTATAACTATACTAATTTTTGTTTTTACTAGTTTAAGTATTATAGTAGTATAGCTATAGCAAAGTTAGTTTTAAAGTTTTAGTTTTTAGTTAGTATAATTTTAATTTTTTTATAAAAAAAAAAGTAAATAAACTTAAAATTATGTTATAAATCTAAATTAAAAACTTTAAAAAAAAGGTTAAAAGCTTTATTTAAACTATTTTAAGCTAAGAAAAAAAAGCTAAAATTTTAAAATTTTATAATAAGTTTTATTTACTTTAGACATACTAGTTTGCTTAGTAGCTTAGCTATTTAAGTATATAATTATAAATAAAAAAGTTTTAAATTTGTAATAGTTTTTATATAAGTATATAACTAAAATTGGTTTTAAAAAAAAAAGTTTTAAAAACTATTACAAGTTAAACTTAGTAGTTAGAACTTAAGCTTAAAAGCTTAAACAAAAACTAAAGTAGCACTTAAAAATAACTTTTTTTAATAAAAAAAATAAAAATTAGCAAAGCAATTTTTAAAACTATTAATTAACTATTAATTAACTGTTAAAAAAAACTATATAACAAAAATTATATTAGCTGTTTTTTTGTATAAAAAGTATATGTAAAAAGTTTTAAGTATGTAGTACTTTTTAGCTTTACTTTCTTAAAATATATAAAATTTATTATTTATATATTCTAACTATACAATTGTAAACTTTTATAAGTAATTTTTAAATTAAGTTTTAAAGTTACTATTATATTAGTAGTAAATAGTATTTAAAGCAATAACGAGCTTAAATTTAACTAACTAGTACAAATTTAAAAAAATTATTTTATTAGTGTTACTAACGTGATTTATCAGTAAGCGAGACATATTAGCGCGCGAGACATTTTCTCTTACTTTTTTTACTTAAAACTATAATATATTAACTACAACACTTAAAATTAAATAAAACTAGTCTAAATCTAGAAATTCAAGTATAACTACAACTTCTTTACAAGTGCGCGCATTATAACTTGACTTTTTGCAAGTTCTATAGCGCTGTTTAGACAATTGCTTTTTTTTTAAAATACTTTTTTCTAAACGTTTTACTTCTTTTTTAGCTTTCTTTCGTGCTAGAATATCTTATGCATTTTTAACAGTAAGCATCTTTTTTTAGCGAACACGAGTTTTTTTTGCTTAGTAGCGTTAGCTAAGTGCTTAATTAGCTTTTCGAAGTATGTAGTTTTTAGTAGTTACAAGAGTAAGCTAATAAGCTAGAAGCTTTGTACTTTTTGCTAGTGCAGCTACTGTGTCGAAAATCGAAGTTATAAAGCGTTTAAAAGTTAGCTTTAAAAAAAAAAAAAAGTTAAAGTTTGCAATTAAACGTCAAGCTTCGCAAGTACAATTTCTAAATTAAAAAGCACTAAGCTAGCTTTACGACATCTAACTTAAGCGTTTTAAACTAATATTAACTAAAAGTAAGTTTTTTTTAAAAAGCTAAAAAGAACTTAACTTTCGAAATATAATTAATATAAGCTTTAATAAAATTCTTAATTTGCTAACTGTATGCTTTCTTTAAAAAGCTAAAACATTTAACATCAAGTAGCTAAGTAAAGTAAGATAAGTAAGAAAGTAAGCAAAAAGTTATAATATTATGTACTTTGCAATACTTTTAGAATTTAGCAAAGTCGTAGCTTTCGTGCTTATTAAGAACTAGCATTTGATATACGCTTTTTGTACAATTAATTGTGTGTTTATTAAAGTGCGGTACTTATTTCAGACTTGTTTTATTGTTTGTCTATTTATTATTTGTAAGTCTAATTACCTAATTGTGTAGAAAGCTGCTTTTAGTATACTAATTCGAAAGGTAGTAAAAGCTTTTTACTACTAGAAATAAAAAAATACTTTAACTTCTAGCATTAATACAAGCAATTGCTATAGCTTATTTCTAGTTGCTTAGCTAAACTACTTTGCTTCTGCTACGTTAATCTGCGTGTGTAACAACTATTGCTAAGCTAATTACTTTTATTATAAAGCTAGTTTTGTCGAAATTATAAAAATCGCAATTCTGAATACTGTATTTTGCTCGCATATTCTTAACTAGCTAGAACTAGCTTCTAATTAGCTTAGAATTTTCGCAAAAAGCTTTTTAAAA
This sequence comes from Arachnopeziza araneosa, assembly GCA_003988855.1. Taxonomy (NCBI): domain Eukaryota; kingdom Fungi; phylum Ascomycota; class Leotiomycetes; order Helotiales; family Arachnopezizaceae; genus Arachnopeziza; species Arachnopeziza araneosa. The sequence continues at coordinate 455,224 of QYAI01000026.1, forward strand.
GTTATAAACGCAATTAAAACGCGTCTTTAAAGCTAATTAGCATTGTATAAATTAATGTGCTTAAACACAATACTACAAGTTTACAAAACACAAAGCTAACTTAACTACAAAGCTTAAAACTTTAAAACAAAACAACAAAACAACAGACAAAAACTGCAAAATTAAAATTGTTTAGCTTAAGAAACAAGTATTAAGACTACAGACTAAACTACTAGATGCTTTTAAAGCTTAACAGTAAAGTAACTTTAAAAAGCTTTTAAATTGTACTACTAAGCTTTTAAATTTTCTTGTGTTTACAAATAGCAAAGACTTTAACTTTGCAAACTAGCTTTTTAAAATAAAAAACAAGCTATTCGCAAACTAAGATTATTACTTTAATAACTAAATTTAAATCGCATATGCAAAAAATAAATTAAAAAAAAAGCAGCTACTTACATTTTTTTACAACTTAAACTAAACGCTACAAACTTGTACAAAACTGTTTAAAACTTATTTAATTACTTTAGCTTTATTTATAAAAACTTAAACAAGCTATTCGTAGCTAAAAATAACTTTTAAAAGCTGTACATAAGTAAAAACTAAACTTTTTATAAATTTTATATAAACTTTTTTTAGCTTTTTTTTAAAGCAAAAATATCTTTAGACAACTTAAAGTATAAACTAAACAGCAAGCTTTTATTTGCTTTTTAAAAAGCAGTAATTCTAGATTTTAATAGCAGCTTTACTTTTTAGAAATTCGCTAAACAATGTACTGTTTATAACTAGTTTTTAAAAGCTGCTTTAGTTTAGCTAGTAATATTGTGTTTAAATTGCTTGTTTAGTTTTAGTTTAGCTAAAGTGTTTAGCTAGTAGCTGTTTGTAAACTTCTTAAATTAAAGTAGTTTTAAAAAAAGTTTAGTTTACTAGACTGTTTGTTACGTAAACTTTTTTGTATTTTAACAAAACACTATTTTAAAAAGTCTAAGCTTTGTAATTAGTTCTGACTTAAGCTTTTAACTTTTCTAGTTAATTATTAGTTTAGTTGTCTTGCAAAATATAGTTAACTAACTGTATACTGTTATACTTATAAAGTTTTAAGCTAGCATTAGTTTTTAGTTTTTAGTTTTAGTTTTTTTATAACATTTAAATTAATTTTCTTAAGTGCTAATAAAACTTAAGTTAAGTAACGCTTTGTAGTATTTTTTTGTTTTTTAACGTTTTTAGTTTTGTAGCTTAGAGTATTTGCTTTATTATTTAACTTTTTAAGTTTGTATAATAACTTAAAGTTGTACTGTAAAAGCAGTTTTGCTTATTTTACTTGTTTGCTAAAAAGCTTCTTAGTTGTTATAAAGTATTTAAGTACTTTATAATTAAACAAGATTTAAAATAGTTAAAAAGTTTGTAATTTTTTAAGCTAAGCTTTTTATTAAAAAAATTAAAAAATAATAGCTAGTATTTTCTTATTATAGATATTATAGTTTAGTTTAGCAGCTTGTATAGTTTTTTAAAAAATAAGCTATTAAGTGCTAAAATTAAGTTACAAAGTCTTGTTAAAAAAACTTTGCTTACAACTTTATTAAAAGTATTTGTTTTTAGTTATATTAGCTTTTGTAAGTTGTAATAGCAAAGAATTAGCGCAGTAATTAAAGCTTTTTTTAAAACTTTAAAAGCTTTCTAGCATTTTAGCGTTTATTAAAATATAACTTTTTTACAAGTTAGTTAATTTAGCGCTTTAGTAATTTTTTTATAAGCTTGTGTAAAGCGCTTGTAAAAGTTACTAAATTTTAAAAACAACTAAACTACTTTAACTATGCGTAGTTTTTTTTAAGTTGCAAACTACTTTTACTTTTTTAAAGTTTACTTTTATTTCTTTAGTTAAAATAATAAAGCTTAAATATTTTATACAAGTAACGTAAAATTTTAACTTAACAATGTTAGCTTGTAAACTAGCTTCTTAAAGTTTTTCTAGTACTTTGCATACGTAAGCTTTATACTTTAGAAAGTTGTTAAAGTAAATTAAAATGTTGTTTAAGTAAGCAGTATAAAAAATATTTAAGTAGTTAAAGAAAACGTTGTTTATATAGCGTTAATACGTAGCAAGTTTATTTATTAGCTTAAAAAGTAAAACTTTATATTTGTACAATTTGTATTTAGTTTAAAAAGTAGTTAGTTTTTTAGATTTAAAGTTTATTCGAATTTTATAAAAAACTTGCTAAATGTTAAGCTTAGTGTAAATTTTTGCTAACGTTAACTTAGCTAGCGTTTTATTAATTAGTAGCAACAAATATTAGTTTTTTTTAGTTAAGTTGTTTAGCTTTTAGTAGTTAATACAAAATTGTAAGCTTTTATTTGCTTTTTTAACAAACAAGATAAAAAATGCA